>BSBK01008200.1:0-15000 GCA_027943335.1 Chamaecyparis obtusa
ATTTTTCCATATATATATATATATATATAAACACCTTTATATATAGTAGAATTAATAAAACTTTTTTTTAAAACAAAGAAATATAATAAATAAAGTTTCATTTTTGCGTAATATGCAGGGGAGGTCAAGAAAGGGAAAAACCCTACCCAATGGTCCCAGTGGGCGATCGTTCACAGCAGCTCCACCTCACTATAGGACATAGTGGGGAGGGCAGTATGGTCATGGCCATCCCATCCCCACCCACTGTGTTACCACAGTGAGGTGGGGCGTGGTGGAGCATCGCTCACTAACCCCCACTGCAACCTCGACACCCACCACAACAGTGGCGTCATTGTTGCGGTCGCCACTATCTATCACGAGGCCACCATTGATAGCCCTCGCCAGCGCAAGCTGCTCGGCCCCTCCTGAGGGATAATAGAGTTAGCATCAGCATATAAAATAAATATAATTTTATTAGAAGAGCCTAATTAATTTCAAGTTTATAATTAAACTACTATATTAAAAACATAATAAAAATATACACTAATTTATATAATTTTGAAAATTATAACATATTGAATAAACCTAATAAAGATAACAAAAAAAGGAGAGCATAAGGAAAAGCCTTTATCTTAGAATTATAAGATAACTATGGCATATTTATAAGAAATTGGATTTTAGCTTTAGCCATTTTTTTTATTAATATGGATTTCAAAATTAATTTGATTTGGTCTTTAGTTGAAATGTTTGACTAAGTGATAGGAATTTCCTAGAAATTTATCTTAGGAAATTCTAGAAGGATTAAAGTTTAAATTTGTTTAATTAAGCTTGATTGATATTTAACTTAGTGTATGTTGTTGACTTTCTTAAATAGACCTAGAAGTTAAGACTTGTTAGGATTTTCTAGTAGGGTGATTAAGAGATTTGAATTGTTTAGAAAGCTTAATTGATTTAATTATTCAATATTAAATAATCCTTTGGTAACAGATTAATTAGGTGATCTAATAATTTAATTTTAGTATCTTAATCATGGTATTAATTAATTAAAATGATTTTATTAATTTAGTTTAATTAATCTAGCAATGAGGCTATTTAATTAAAGATATTTAAAATTGGACTTTAATAAATATGTATTAAATTTAAATCAAGTGTTAAATCTTGATATAAATTATCTAATAAATAATGTATTAAAGGATAATTATTAATAGGTTAATATTAATGACCTTTATATTGACCCTAAGGTCGCGTGGCCCTAGGGGATCAGATTAACAATTAGACTAATTTTGTAGGTCTTGTTAAACATAGTAATCAGGTTAATTACCTAATTATCTTAGTCAAGATAGATTGAAGGGTTGTTTAGATTATGGTCAAATAAATACCTTAGTCTTTCAATTGCAACTTAATTCTAGGTTTTATTAACTTAACCTCGGAGGAGTATTAGAATTCAATGACATATTAATCTTTTTGGTCAACCTTTATTTCGTATACCGGTTGGATATCTCAAAAAGGGTTTAAACTGTTTTATTTTGAAGCTTTAACATTAGTTAGTTAGTTAGTCACCCTTTAGTAAAAAAATTTAGTTAACCTTAGGGTTTGAGTCCGTTTGTAGACTTGGGTCAAGCCTAGTCAACAGGTTCATAAATTTCACTTAACCTAATCTACACTTTTGCTAGTTTGTGTAAACTCAAGTGAACATAGTTGCATTTGTGCGTAGGCTAGTAGTTAAATAGGAGGTTTTAGAAAAAACAATTGAAGTTGTGTTTTTCTCTACTTTTTGGACATTACATTATGGAACTTGAAAACCCCACATAGCTTGGAAACTTAAAAAGAAATGACATGAAAGAAAACCCTAGCTTGAAAACAGGAATGTCGAATAGAAATCCCATAAAAAACAAACATATGCAAAGAAAAAACCTAAAGAAATGACATTAAGAAATGGTTATACCTTAAATGTGAAAAAACATTCTTGCAAAGGTATTGTTTGATCACAATAAACTTGAAAAGCTTTGCACAACCTGGTTTTAGGTGATAATGGGAATAAAAAATGATCTAAGGAAACTCAAAGTGAAAATAAAATGTCAAATGAAAGGTTATATCATTTAAAATAAAAATAGGCATATAATGCAATCCACTTGTGGTCGGGACTAAAAGGTTGTAAGAATTTGCAAAAAGAAAAGATTGAACCAAGGATCTAGAGGTTAAATAAAAGAACAAGAGAGATGATATGAATGAAATGATTGATATTGAATTTATCCAATGAATTCACCTTCCATGATTACATAATAGGCCTCCTTATATAGGAAAGGTGATGAGAGAGAATGATAAGGAGATGATAAGCTATCACCTATGCTAGGTGTAATAACATGTCCAGCAAATGTGGATGATCCTTCATTATGCAATGAAGTATGTGCAATGGGATTAGGATGATAATGTGATAAGAGCACTAAAGGTGGATCTCACACCAAAAGAGGAATTTCTCCTACACCATGTGCTTAATTAAGGTGCAAAATCCTAGATGTCTCAATCACAAACTATTATGCAATGCATTAACCTAAGTAAGATTAAGTTAAGTATAATTAAAAATATTTAATTACACCAAGACCCCCCCTTAAGTACAACTTAGGGGAATGCACTTAAACTCACAATGTAAGATGGGTCCCGGCTACTAGGCCATGTTAGGTACCCATGTACAATATGCAATGCAATACATGAAATGCAATAACTCTCATAAAGTGGAGAAAGAGGGAAAACCTCATGGGAAAATCCCTCCCCCAAAAAGAAAGAAGAAAACAAGATGCATGGATGGATGGATTACTCAAGACCCCCAAGAACTACATACATCATGTATATACAAATAATTTTCCCCCCATAAGAAGGATAGTTGGAGAAATGATATCCCCCCCGGAATGTAGAAGCTCTCATGTTGATGAAGAGAACCTGCAAATAATAGATCAACCAATGTCTACAAGAAACATGTCTCCCTTTAGGAAGAAATAGATACATCAAATGATGAAGAATCTAATCCATGTGCAAATGGAAGGAGGAAGAAGATGAAGGTCTCCATGCATGAATCTTTGAAGAATGAATAGGTCTCTCCAAGCTCAAAGAATCTATCACCTCATGTGACAAATCAAGTGAAGAAGGAGAAGAATCAAGAGTGTCAATCTCTAAAGAAGGTGAAGAATTATCCCCAACTATGATGCTATCATAAAAGGAAAGAGAAACCCCGTCATGTATGTCTCCCAAATCTGCATCATGAGAATCAACAAATGTTGAAGAGGCATCCAAGTATTCATCACACTCTACATGATTTGAAACACTATGATCATCCTACTGAATAGTAGAGCCCATGTCTGAAGAAGCAAGAGGTGGAGGAGTAGGAAGCTCAACACTTGTCTCAACAAAAAAATAACTCAAGTTCCCAAAGTTCTCCTCATATACATAATTATCCCTTGGCAAAGGGATGTGTACATCATGAATATCATCATCATCAACAATAAAATGTGAAAAATAATACAAGCATGATGTATGATCAACAACTCCCATAGCTATGAAATCTCTACTCTCAATGTTCCTAATGTAGACAAAATCAAGAGTGAACTCAACAATTTTACCATATGCCCCATGTGTAATTTGGTAAATAGAAAGGAGATTAGTGGTCAAGGATGGTAGACAAAGAACATCATTAAATGTCCCATCTCCCATAGGAATAGAACCTTTCCCACAAACTCTCATGAATGTGCTGTTACCCATCAAAATATTAGGAGAATTACAAGGCTCAATAGAAGAAAACATATCCATAGATGATGTCATATGATGTGATGCACCTAAATCAAGAAGCCATTTACCTTACTCAGGATGGGTGGAAGCCAAAAGTGCTTGTCCTTTACCTTTATCTTTGGATGATGATGGAGATGTAGAAGCTACCAAATGTGTAGAAGGAGGAGTAGACACTGATGAGGGAAACTTAATGTTGTGCTTCTGAATAATCTGATTTCGCCCATCAATCTTCTTTTGAAAACATGTATGCTCATCATGTCCTAGATTTTTACAATATGCGCATTTATCTCTCTGTCTTCTAGATGATTCCTCTCTTGAAGAGGACTTGGATTCAGTAGTATTATGTGAAGGAGATTCATTACCTTTGTCATGAGGCTTAGGATCCTTATGTTGTTTCTTTCCTTTTCCATTAGAAGCCTTTGATGTAGACTCACTTGCAATCAATGCATGATGTGTTGAAGGCTTCAATTGACCCATGTGTGCCAACTTTGCTTGTTTCCTTGTGAGTTGAGCTACAAATTCATCAAGAGAAGGAAATTTGTATGCACTACCAAGAGCATCCATAGTAGCATAGAATGTAGAAAAAAAAATAGAATAATCAAGACCTAGCTTAATTGGAAAGAATAGAAAAGATCAGTTGTTCATCCCCTTTAACAATGCCACAAGTAGAAAGCTCCAATCTAATAGAATTGAACTTAGAGAAAAAGTCTTGAACATTGTCAAAATCACTAGGATTTAGACCTATGAGCTCATTCTCTAATTTAAATTTTCTCATTCTATCAGGTTTACCAAAGAGTCCTTCCAATATGACCCAAGCATCATGAGGATGTGTGCAAGATGTAATATGAAAGTGCAAATCATGAGAGATGGATGATCTAAGGGAGCCAAGTGCTTTATCCCTTCGATCAAACCATTTTCTCCTTTCTGCAACACTTGTTTGTGGTTCTTGATCCTATCCAAGAGTCATTCTAAGCAATCCAATACTCAACAAATGATCACTTAAAGATACTTTCCATTCATGGTAGTTATATGGAGTGAGGATTTTGACCTTTGAATTATCCATGATACAATTAAATAATGATTGATAACTACTGATAACTCCTTCAAATGACTAATGCAAATTAGAAAACTGAAATCCAATGATTAACCAAGTGCAAATATAGCCCCAAAATGACCTATTTCTTAAAGTGATATATCCACCCCAAATCACTAAAATCAGATTGCAAATCTAGAAAGTAGATAAAAAAATCATTCACTTTCAAAAAAAAATCACCTCAAAATGTCATTGTATGTGCCCAAACGAAGCCTTGGAAGTTGCAAAAATCAAGAACATGTAGGAATAGTCAAGAAAATATGCAATTTATGATAAATATGGCTACCAAATTGAAAACGTAATACCATCATTGGATTCTTCAGGAAATTCTAGCCAAAATCAAAACAAATTTCTAGAAAAAAGGAGCAAAAATGAGAAAGATATGGCCCTCTGAAGTTGGACTGCAAAATGAAAAACTCCAATGGTGAAGGTTGAGAAAATTCAAACCCTGATGGTGTCAGAAAAATATTGTGTTAAATTTGAGGGTCATATGGATGTCACCAAAATCCCAATTTGGCATGTTTTGATGGCTAGATGGTTGTCAAATTTAGGCTCGAGAGACTGATGACATCAACAAAAATAATTAGCCCCCTGTTGACGTGGTGCTGACTGGGCTGCTTGCATGGAAGATCCTTATGGATGATGTCAATGTTTGTATGATGTGACATCAGCTGACATCATTGTTGGGCAGGTGGTAAGGCTAACGTGGCGGGTTGGCCACGTGGCACTGTGTGACTGGCTATCGGTAGCTGAGGTGGTGGCCTATTGTACTACCACTCGGTGCTAACTATGTTGTTGCATGATGTCGACTGTGCTATCATATCACACTAGATCAAGGTGGAGATCAACAAAGCTCGGTGGATTTCTAGTGGAGCTCAGCTGAGGGTCGGTGGAGCTCAGCTGAGGAGTGGTAGTGCCCGGGATTTTTTATCCCACATTGACTTTGTGGGTTTAGATGTAGGCATTTTTATATGCCAAACCACCATTTAAAATACAAAGAGGTTGTCATGGAGGTCGATCAGGGAGAACCGATCCTATCAGGCTCAAATACGTTGCTGCTCATCTTGTGCGACGTGCTCTTGAATTTGGTAGAAGTCAAATCACTCTAGATCATGTTGGGTGCGGATTTGAGGGCTCGGGTGGAACTGTAGTGTGATCTCTTTGTAAGTCCTCAAATCTTTGTCCCACATGCACAGTGTAGGGGGTTTTCAAGCCCTTTATATATGCAGGCACGCAAAGAGTGAAATGAAAGAGAAGCCCGTGGTCGAGCTCAAGCTCAAGCTTTGGCCTAGACTTGGGTTCCCACGGGTTGTGGCTTATACTGATTACATCACTTTGTACTCCAGATGTTGTAGAATATACCTCTGTGCAAACAATAAATGCAAAGGCACTTACCAAGCCCGAAAACATAATTTTACAAAAAAAAAAAATTTGAAAAAGGATAGAATTTTTTTAAAAAAAATTTGAAATCGTACCACAGACGTGCAGATCAGGTCATACGGCTCGATTTGCAAAAAAAAAATTGCCTCGATTTTTACTTTCACAAAATATGGGTGATTTTATAGTTGATTTTAACCGAAACAACCTTCCACATGCAATGGTGAGGTCAGATTTGCTCCAAGACGCTTTTGCAGCATGTTGGTGTTCAGATTTGAGATTTGGACCTTCAACACTTGCAACTTGATCTCTCTAAATAGGCTAATCAAAATGCTCCAATGGCTCTGATACCATGTAAGAATTTTCAAATAGAAAAGATTGAACCAAGGATCTAGAGGATAAAGAAAAGTACAAGAGAGATGATATGAATGCAATGATTGATATTG
This sequence comes from Chamaecyparis obtusa, assembly GCA_027943335.1. NCBI lineage: Eukaryota > Viridiplantae > Streptophyta > Pinopsida > Cupressales > Cupressaceae > Chamaecyparis > Chamaecyparis obtusa. The sequence goes on from BSBK01008200.1 coordinate 6,676, forward strand.
AATTAATCCAATGAATTCACCTTGCATGATTACATAATAGACCTCCTTATATAGGAAAGGTGATAAGAGAGAATGATAAGGAGTTGATAAGCTATCACCTATGCTAGGTGTAATCACATATCCACCAAATGTAGATCATCCTCCATTATGCAACAAAGTATGTGCAATGGGATAAGGATGATAATGTGATAAGAGCACTAAAGGTGGATCTCACACCAAAAGTGGAATTTCTCCTACACCGTGTGCTTAATTGAGGTGCAAACTCCTAGATGTCTCAATCACAAACTACTATGCAATGCATTAACGTAAGTAACATTAAGTTAACAGTAATTAGGAATATTTAATTACACCTACAAAAGTCTTGACTACAAGTGGATTAAACAACCTTATAAGTGTAAATTGAGAGTGAAGGTTTGGACCACAAATACAACTTGAGACTTTATGTCCAATCTAAAATAGACAATGCAAGTCATATGCAATGAAAGGTAAAAACCCTGATTTTGCAAGGATTTGAAAAAACTAACTTTTGAAACCACAAAAATAATTACAACAAATATCAAGAATTTTCACCTTTCATAACAAAAGACCTAATGATGCAAAAATTCAAAAATAGGTCACTCATACTTTGAAAAATGTGCCTTAGAAGGCATATACTATGGTATTGGATGAAGATTCATAGGGGTTTTCCTAAGATTTTATCAAGTTGAAATCAAAGACAAAGATTGTACACTTATTTTTTATTAATAAAAAAATTTAAAAATATTGTATAAATGAAAAAACTTATCTTTTGATACTATTAATTTTTTTGAAGGTTTAAAATTTTTAGCTTAATTTTACTTCTTCTTTTAAGAATAATTTTTCGTTAAATTTAAAATTTATTTTTATGTGTAATATCTTTTTATGAAATTACAAGTAATAATGAAGAGCTATTATATTTGATTTAATTTATAATTATTTAGCTTATTAGAATTTATAGAATAATTTATTTTAAATTAAAAATCTATCTTTTATTACTATCTTATTTTCATAATAATATCTTTTATTATTATTTTTTATTAGGATATTCTATTTTATTTTTAATTTATTCTAATTTTCAATCTTCTTTAAAAGATTGATTTTTGTTATGTCAAAATTTTATTTTAAATATTTATGTCTTCTTATGAAATATTAGAAATTATTTCTTTTTATTTTTTTATTTTATTGATTGTAATTATATTTGAATTTTTTAATGTAACTTATAAAAAAATGAACATAAAATCTAAAGTGAAAGTTTGAGAGAGAGGGAGAGAGAACCAACTTTTGACAAGTCATTTCATGTCAATAATTTAAGGATAACATGTGCCCTTAAAGAATTATGCTTAGGATAGCCAGATAGCCTCTCTCTATATGTGTGTGTGTGTCCATACATACATACATACATACATACATACATATATATATATATATATATATATATAGATATATATAGATATATATATATATATATATATATATATATATATATATATATATATATATATATATATATATATATATATATATATATATATATATATATATATATATATATATATATATATGATATTTACCCTCTATTTATCACACCCTTTCTCCATATATATTTTTCTATCTCTGATTCTCTATATTTGTCTATCTATTTATCTCTCTCCATCTTCCCTATCTATATCTCCTTACTCTATCTCCCTATCACTCTATCTCATCATATATATATCATCATCTCTATGTATTCAATATATTCTATATCTCTCACACTCTATTCCCATATATTTATATCTTTGTCTCTCTCCCTCCCTACCTATATCTATTTGTTTTTCCATTTTTCTCTCTCTCCCTCTATCTTCATTGCCACCTTTATCTTCATCTGTTTCTATTTTTATCTACCACTTTATCTCTCCCTCTCTCTATATATCACTTCCTATGTCTCTCTATATTTATCTTTCTATCTCTCTCACCCTCTCCCTCTCCCTCCCCCTCCCCCACCCCCTCCCTCAATTTTTTTCACTTCCATTTCTATCTATTCTTCAAGTCTCCCTATATTTATCTATCTGTCTCTCTCTACTTTATCTATCTTCGTCTCTATCTCTATCTTTTTCTATATCTCTTTGTCATCTCTCTTTCACTCCCACCTCTCTCTATCCCCATCTATACCTATTCATCCCTCTCATCATATTACAAACATAACATGAGGCTATTGGCAATAGAAGTTGTTTATCTTCCTTATTTAAAGGTTTTATTTCAATTATAATTAGATCCTTGTCAATGGATGCATATTTGAATTTGAAGGTATCATTTCTCCATTGAATCTTTGTTGTACAAAAGACAACATGTTATAAATGGCCTACCAATTGACCTCATTTACTCCACAACTTTAAGCAAAAAAAGACTATTTTTTTCCATATTAACCTTCCACATTTCTTCAGCATACTCATGGCACACAAAGATAAAATTGCCAGTTATTAATATAATTATACAACATTGATGTAGAATATATTCACTAATAATAATAATGATTAAATCTTGTTATATATTATTAATCATTAATAATAAATATAATTAAATATTATTTAAATAATGTTTAATGTGTTATTTAATCATAAATTTATAAAATGACATAATTTATTATTATTGTTGTTGTTGTTGTTGTTGTTGTTATTATCATTATTATATTAATGTGTAAAAATGATTATTAAATATCATAATATATTTAACAATTGAAAAAACTAACTAAAGAATATTAAATCTAGAGCCAACGAACACACTTAACTTAATATGTTGTTTAAACCCAACCCCAACTCTATTGCTCAACATAATTTTATTAAATTCTAATCTTTTGTATAGTAAAAATATAATATTTTAAATTTATATTTTATAAAAATTAATTATTTTTCATTTCATTAGTTAGATCAATTGAGCCCTTATACACAAAATTTGATAATCTCAAACAACTTATGACATTATTCTCAACATTATCTCCTCCTCCAAGCCAACAATTATTTGTTTTTCAACATTCGCTCTAATTATTAGCATGTTACATTGAGGGTTGGAGCGCCTAAACATGATAACAAGCTTTTAATTTTAAATTCTAGTAAATATATTATATTGGTTCTATAGTTTAAATGTGATCTATTATTTTATTTTTTATTATTAATCAATTAAACATCAAAATTTGATTATTAAAATTTATATATTTTTTATATTAAGTTTATTTAAGCTCCCATTTCGAGAATCGAACACAAGATCTTGTTATTACAATAAAATATAGTTTAAAAATAATTTATTATTAAAATTTTGAGTTATTTTAAATAATAAAATATTATTAATTTAAATATATATTAATCATATTCAATATAAAATAGTTACAATGTCTAATTAGTACTTAATGTTAGTGTTTGTTTTTCTGTATTAAATATAAGGGGGTCACAAAAAATAACTAGTTACATCAAAATGTACAAAAAAGAGGCCAAGCCTCACAACAAGAGAGTCACGAGAGCTACATATCAGAAAGTCCTAAACATAGGTACAAGAAGGAAATCAAAAGACTAGTGTAATATAACATCATGGGAGTCTACCCAAGCAATCCACCCCATAGATCCCTCCATCCACACAATATTTTTCTTCTCCTGGATTTGCGCCAGCATGAGGATTTGGTCCTTTTTGGATTTAATGTTCTTTTTAACCTCCTGGTTAAGCTTCTTGCAAGTCCTCTCAAACATCTGCAAGTTATCCATATTCTTCCTCCATTCATAACCATTCTTCATCTCATGGACAAAGAAGGTGGCATGTCCAGTCTTCAGGAATCTTTTAAGCTTGTCCTTATCAATTAGCATAGTAGTATGAACCTACAAGAAGATTTTAAAATAAATGAGTTTTTGAAAAGACTCAATAAGAACTCTGGGGTTGTTTTGATACCTTTCCTCATTTCTACATTTCCAAATCTTCCAAAGACTATTAGAAGAGAGAATGTTCCAAAATATATTAGTATCTTTTTTAAGACCGTCAATGTGCCCAGTAATAATTTCAAGAATATTTATATGCAAAGGATAAGTGATACCAAACATATGCCAAATTTCTTTAGAAAAGATATATTCAAAGAGAATGTGTCTACCAGACTCAAGAAGTCTGCACAAGTTACAGTAATCAGCCCCAGAGTTATCTTTTCTAATCGGGAGTCTATCAAGAACCAACAGCCATTTAAAACATTTTATCTTAGGCTCAATAGAGCCTTTCCACAATATATCAAAAGACTTCTTCCATGAGCAGATGTCAAGGGAAGAGTACCAAATAGAATCGACATGGTCAATGATGGCATCATTATATCTAATTACATTGTAAATGTTTTTAGCTTTGATTTTAGATATAATGGTCCCATCCGGCCATTTACATTTTAAGTATCTATGAGAGTCCACATGAAAAACAATAGGTAAGTCCTTGGTATCTTTAAGAATCATATTATAAGTCTTCTTCTAGGAGGCTGGGATATCAAACTTGCTCCTAAGATCATCCCAACTAATAATCTTGTCATGTTCAAAGAGGTCACCCAAATGAGAAATTCCCATATTAGACCAGTACCTAGCAAAGCAGCCTTGGGAGAGGGCGAGGGGTTTGCCAGATAAGTGCAAGTTCCACCAAATAGACCTTTCACCATAAAGATGAGTATCATCATGGAAGGCCTTGTTGGTAACATATTTCCTGACATGATTCTAGGATTTCCATATGGATCTAAAAATAGCAGATCCTTGAACAACAATAGGAAATTTGCCAATAATCAGATCATTAAGAGGCACATTCTTCCAATATTTTGCATTTTTGGGGAATCTCCTTTCTATATTGTGCCTAACAAGGATCTTCCATGGATCATTACCATCCATAGAGTGAAAAATCCATTTGGTGGCAAGGGCAGTCCATTGGAGTTTAAGATCCTTCAAGCCCAAGCCCCCAAGGAGCTTATCAGTATGGCACCAATCCCACTTCACAATATGCATCTTTCTATTACCTTTACCATTAGACCAAAGAAAGTTTCTGATAGCCTTTTAAATATCCAAGATTTGGTAATTGATGAACATCTAGGCAGAGGAATAGTAGATATTATAGGAGGATAGGATTTTTTGATAGACTTGAACTCTGCTAGCTAAGGATAAAGATCTGTTGTGCCACTTATCCAGCTTCTTAGTGATTTTATCTTTAACCCAAGACCACACATCCTTAAGGGAGGGCTCAATAGAAAAGGGTATGCCTAGATATCTCACTATTTTATGTGGGCCTCCCCATTGAAAATCATAGTTCTTAAACCAGTCAGGGGGTTGATCCTCCCAGCCAAGATATATAGACTTGGAGTGGGATAAACGAGCTCTAGAAATAGTGCAAAAAAGACTGAGTTTGTTTTGTAGAGCTTCAAAGTTGTCAAAAATGGCTTCAAAGAAAATGGCAATATCATCAGCAAATTGGCAGTTTATAAGCTCTTCATTATTAGGGAGAGATATACCTTTGACAGTAGGGGACATAGAGTTATCTCTAAGAATGTAATACAAGGCATCAGAGGCAATAACAAAAAGGGCAGGGGCTAAGGGGAAACCTTGCCTAATGGATCTACCGAGGGGGAAGGAGTCAGAAAGGGAGCCATTAACATCCACCTGGGAAAAAGCATCATTGAGAAGCATATTAACTGAATTGTAGAAAGCACTGGAAAAACCAAATGCCTCAAGCATCATGGAGATAAAACTCCATTCCACCTTGTCATAGGCCTTTTCGAAGTCTAGGAGAAACATAGCAGGATTTTGTTGAGAGTAATTGGCCTAGTTCATGGCTTCCCAACTGGTGGTCAGATTCTCAAGAATATATCTTCCTTTAATGAAGCCAGTTTTGGTAGAGCAGACAAATTTGGGGAGGATATTCTCAAGTCTTGGAGCCAAGATCTTGGAAAAAATTTTATAGGAAACATTGAGGAGAGTGGTAGGTCTTCAATTTTTAATGAGAGCTTTATCCCCATCCTTAGGAATCAATTTAATGATACCCCTATTGATAGCATTACCCAGGGAACCCCTAGCTAGGGCTTCCGAGTAGATATCATGAAGATCTTTGCATATCCAACTAATATTAGCTTTGTAAAATTTTACAAGGAGGCCATCAGGCCTAGGGGCCTTGTCATTATTAAGGGAGTTAATGGCTTTTTCAATTTCCTCCAAGGAGATATCTTTAGATAGCATATCAGCATCAGTAGTGGAGATCCTCTTAGGGATAAGAGATCTGCCCTAATTTCTAAGGGCAGTAGCCTCCTCTGAATCCTCAGAGGTAAAGAGATTTTTGTAGTAGTCAGCAAAGGCCTCTTTGATGTTGTCAAGGTCAGTAATATCTTGATTATTAACTAAAATACTTTCTATAGTTTAATTGGACTGTTTATGCTTGATAAGGTTAAAGAAGAATTTAGAGCCACGATCACCAAATTGGAGACAGTGAGCATGGGATCTAATTTTGGTGCCTCTAGTCTTAACCTGCTAGCGTTGTCTAAGGGCTTCTTTAGAAGATATCACATGAGAGATGAGATCATAGTCGGAGGGATTGGCTTGGATGTTAATTTTATCTCTTTGAAGGTCATAGGAGAGATGTTTTTCGGTGTACCTAAAGTCTTTGGCCCTTTTTTCGCCAATGGTCTTTAACAAATTCTGCCAGGCAAGAATGTTCATGTTCCATCTATCCGTGTGAGAGTTGGTGGGAAATTTGTTCATGTTGATGAGTCTAATGATGTGGATGGCCACAAGAACATCCTCATCTTTAAGAAGACTAGTATTCAGGATAAACTTGGGATTGGATCCTATGTTGTACATAAGGGAATTGCTAATACTAACACAAGTGGAGATAGGATGGTGATCGGAAAGGGAAGTGGAGGTGACAAGGACAGAGTTGCCAAGGTTATCGAGAAAAAAAGAAAAGAAATGTTTATTAGCATATAAACGGCCAAGTCTAGAGTATATTCTAGAGGGATCTTGTTGGAAATTACACTGGAGGTATGCCATAAGCCAGGATTAGTATCTTTATTTCCAACCAAGGGGTCAAAGATTTGTTTAGTATTTTTCATTCTATTATAGTTGATTTTTTCCAGGTCTTTCCAAGCAAATGGGAGACCCCTAAATTTTTCTTCCTAAGATTCAACCATATTGAAATCCCCTCCCACAAGCCACAGGATATTAGGGAGAGTAGCTAGCTAGTCCCAAAGGCTCGCCCTCTCCCTAAAATCATTTGAGGCATAGATAGAGCATATGCCAAAGATTTTTCTATTGTAGTTAATAGTAATCCACACTTCTCTGTTACAAGGGGAGAGCCCATTGCCAGTCATATAATTCCCCCATCTTGAGTTAACCAAAAGCGCAACTCCACCCCTACCTCTAGGGTGGTTGGTACAGTATTTGATATCATCTTTCTAAAGGAAATTAAGGTTGGAGTCAAGGATGAAGCCAACAACTTTAATCTCTTGTAACATCAAGAAATCCATGGATTTATAGGTATCAAGAAAATGCTTAATAACAAACTTCCTTTCAGGGGACTCAAGCCCCCTTACGTTCCAAGAGATGTAATTCATGAGGAGACATGCGGGGGGGAGAATACTGGTCTATAGATCCCTCAATTGGGGTCATAGAAATAGGAGGGATATCCCCATTCTTTTTACTGGAGTTCTTATTTTTGGAGCCCAAAGGCCTCCCCATCATTTAGATATTGGGAGGTCTCCATTGAATTCATAATTATTATCTGAGACAATAGGGGACAGGGTATCCACATCCATGGACTATTTTGGGTGGAAGGGCACGGAATTGGAGGAGTTCTTATAGGTAGGGATAACCTCAAGAAAATAGTCATCGCTAAGCCCTCTGAAGATCTTATGAGGGATCTTTTGGGGAGGGTCCGCAACAATGCAATTGTCAGAGGGGTCCTTGTTGATCAAAATTGTTGGGGGGGAAATAATTTGGGTTTCTTGTGAGACAAGGTTGTTCGAGCTGGAGGCTAGCAGAGGATTTAAGGATTGTGATCCAACCAATGAAGTGTTATCTAGTTTATTGGTCCTTCTTCTACGCTTATGGGAATTTTTTGTCACGGTTTGGAATCCATCATTTTGAGTCATGTTTTCAATGGACAAGGAAATAGCAGAGAATGAAGCAGGGGAAGGGGCAGCAGGGATGGACAAGTATTTGGAGGCCATATTGAGAAGGGGATTAGAAGACACATCAATATGAGGGGTGTTGTTCACTGAGGATTCCACATTAGGGTTATCTGAGTTAGTGGATTTTTGGAGAGGCAGGGGCTTAGCCAGAATAG
>BSBK01008200.1:20000-349678 GCA_027943335.1 Chamaecyparis obtusa
AACACATGTTTTCACACAAAACACCTTTCGAAAGAGAAGGAAAAATGAATTTAAATGAATTTTAATTTTTTTTAGAAAAATATATTTAAAAACTAGAAGGAAATTTCTAAAAGACTCTAGTTTACATCATCTTCAAATTCCTAATAGTTTTGCGGCAACAGGTGTTCGAAAGTTTAAAAAAAATTCACAATGTTGATCTTTGTGTCAAAGTTGACCAAAAAGTGGGACATATTATTGTGGGACCACCCCTTGGCATGTGTGTATGCTTGTGTGTATTTTTTATTTCTACAATAATTTTGGATTCATTGAGTGTGGACATGAGTTCATGTAAATTTTCATTTTTAGAGTAATTTGGTATTCACGTTCTATGCTAAAATATTTTTTATTTCAATTTATAATTTATGTGTTTACCTGCACACTTTTTTTAAATTATGTGGCCCTAGTTGCATGTGTGTACACATTTTTGTTCAACGTGTAGAGGAGGTGTTTATGCGGACAAATTTTTATTTTTAAACTATTTTAATATCCACATTGTGTGTTTGAATGATAGTTTTTTTCATTTCAATTCATAGTGTGTGCATTTTCATTTGCACACTTTTTTGTTGATTGTGTGTCTATGTGTGGTGCAGGAGAACCCAGGTGGACAAGCTACCAACATCGTCCAAAAAACAATTCTAATTTGTGTTTGCTTGGCATCTCTCTATCGATGACTTCAAGTATATATGGATGAGAGAATTCAACAAATATTACAAGATTTCATCACTACTTGCATTCTTGTTCTTCCAATAACCAGAGCAATTACAGACTACTTGTACACTTAAGCAAATTTGTACCCTTTTTGGTGAGACAATGAGAATCTACATCCAATGCAACATAACATGAATCAAACTTTATGAAGTGTCTAGTAGATGTGTATGATGTAATGTCCCACTTTTGAAATAGTTTAATAATAAATAATAATATACAATCATATTATCTATAGTATATTATTAACCAATATATTGATTAATCAATATATAAATAATCAATATAATAATATTAATTCACATATAATTTATCAATAAATATCAATCAATAATTTTAATAATATCAATATTCATAATATTATTAATCAAAGTAATATTGATCAAAGGATATAGTATTTTATATGCAGTAATTATATGATATAGATAGTAATAGTATGCAGCAAACACTTCAATTTTTTTCCTTATTTTTTTGTTAAAACTACTAAAGATTATTAAATTATAAATAGAAGTTGTCTTATTTTTTCCCTATTCTTATCCCTATTTTTATTTTATCTTTGTTCATATTTTAATCCATGGCATTCACAGAAAGAAAGTTGTAGTTGTTGATTAACATGAGCAATCCATCTTTGATCGAAACATACAATATTGAGGTATATTTCTTAGCACTTAAATTTGTAAGTTGAATCTTTGAGGTTCGTGGTTCTTACTATGTTAGATTCTTTTGAGATTTGTACTTTTAAAGTTTGATGAACAATTTCTTTGCCTTCATATAATCATTTCAATCTATTCTTTCAAATACATTTTCTAATTGTGGTCCTAGAATGTAATTTCTTATTTTCTTATTTGATTCAATTTTTCATGAATCATGTTGACTAGGCATTCTAAAAGTTAAAACTACTTTGCATCCATATTTACCGATAATCAAGTTCTAACAATTAAAACTACTTTTCATTTAGAAAATTTGCAAAGATTATTGATAAATACAAACAGAAATATATATCTCATATAAGATATGGATCAAAAAAAAATAAGTCAGTTTCTTTGCTTCAAAGTAAATACCAAATTTTTCAAATTGGTAGGCATAAAAATAAACCAATATGATTTGATGAAATTTTGCTACAATAATTGTTTAAATAATTGATTTTTTGAAATTAAAAAATATAAAATATAAAATTATTTCAAAGATGCTTATCAAATTTTTATTTCTATTTCCATTGATTTTTACATCTTTCTTACTAATTTGACTATGTGAAAAAAAACAAAAAATATAACAAATAAAATTAAAATTAAAAATAGTAAAATATATTATTTCATATATAGATTTAACATTAAAAGTTCATACATAGTTCATTTTTAATTAATCAAAACATTAATAGTTCATTTGTTCATCCAAAAATCTTAAAAATTACCTCATTTTTCTTAATTCTAATTTTTTGTATCATTTTAATTTGTGAAATTTATTAACCCTAAATTACAATAGCATAAAAAAATTAGACATGACATTTATATTATAATGTAAAGAGAAATATAGAGGAAAGTACTTATTTAGATTATCCAATAATATAAAAATTTACCTTTTTATTCTATTTAATATTAAATTAATATATATTATCATCATTATTATTTTTAATCAAAAATTGATACTTAACATATATTCAAAATATTTGAATATAAATTATATATTTCACATAGTTAAAAAATTTAATATTTTAATTTGTACTATTAGTTTTATAATAACTTTTTAAATTAATTTTTAGAAATAAAACTATGATAATAAAATTAAATATTAATTTAATATATTTTAATTTAAATAAAAATTAATATATATTATAATATCATAAGTTTTTATTTAAATTCTAATATTTTATAAAAATAAATAGTATAAATTAAAATATATTTATAAAATATATTTTTTTAATTTAAATTTATTGATATATAATAAATATGAAATAAAAATTTCATAAGAACCTAACAAAATAATTTTTAAAAATATAATGTTTTTAGTATATTTTACTAGTATTTACAAGTACACAATATTAGCGGATTTATTTTCCAAGAAATTCGTGCAATAATCATATGTTTAAGAAATAATTTTTAAAATTTATAAAGTTAAAAATATTGCATTTGTACTATAAAAACATAAAATTTATAATAGAATATAAAATATATTAAAATGTTATTGGATCATGCAATTAATTTTAATCACTCATTAAGCTTAACAATCCATAAAAATTTAAAATGATGCAATAGTACTTGTAAGAATACAAAAAGAAATAGAAGAGAAATAAACAAATATTAGATGGAGAGAATGAAAGTGAATAAGGGAGAGAAAAAGATATGAAGATAAAGAGAGAGATAAAAATATATATGGGAAGAGAGTGAGAAAATGAGATGAATGTAGAGTTAAAGGAGGAAGTGAGAAAGGGATAAGAGGAAATAAATAGGGATAGAAATCTAAAGTTGGAGAGATTATTGTCATTAATTTTTATAGTTTGTTGTTGGTGGAGGCAAGGGGTGTTAGTGACTTAATAGTTGGAAGTAACAATGGTTTGATTGGTTAATGATGATAAATGTGGTTGTGAAGAAATTTGACACAGATCTGAACAAACATAACTTGCAAGAAACCCTCACTACCTAAGAATCGTTGCATGTACAAAAGTATGCAACTACTAGTACTTATGCAAACCTAAACTCAGACCGTATATATGAATCTGAGGATAATATTGAAATTAGAATTATATAGTTATATATTATATGAATATATATTTGTAATACAAAGGACTTTTTGTAATCTATTCCCTAATCACTAATTATAGTCCCTTAAGAGAATAAGTTTCTATCAATGGGTGAGACGCGAAGTAAATCCTCACAAGATAGGTGAATTCCAAGATAGGTAAGGATATGTATTTCCAATGCTTTGAGGGAAAATTCTGAGATTGGTATGAACATGCAATCCCACTTGAGAAAGCCTACTTGTTGATTGAAGTAAATCCTCACAAGATAGGTGAATTCCAAGATGGGTAATGATATGTATTTCCAATGCCTTGAGGGAAAATTCCGAGATGGGTATGAACATGCAGTCCCACTTGAGAAAGCCTACTTGTTGATTGGTGTCAACACCCTGTGACATGAAAATTCACATCTTCCTTAAGATTGACATGTTTAAGAAAGAAGAAAGAATTGAACTTAAATGTATTTAACTATTAAAATTATTGTTTCTTAAATAAATTCAATTTAGATGTATAATAATGTACATTAATCATTGCAAATTGGCAGCCTCCGAATAGGGAACATTACATACCTTGAAGCAATGTCTGCAAAATGTTTGACGAAATGCCAGAAAGAAATGTTGAGAGTCATTATAGTGTGACATGTACTAAACAGATAAATGAGAAAGGTTTCCGATGCCTATCAACCAACGTGGACAAGGAATGTATACCATTCAAAATGAAGTTTTAATTGGAATGCGCGTCAATTGACGTGTTGAAAGACAAAATACAACTAATAGGTGGAGAAGCGATTCAACTTCTAGAGAAGTCCAAACCGGGGTTACATAGGCGGATATGAGAGAAATCGACCGCTTTGGAAGATGAAACAATGATATTTGCTCAGTCATCATGGTTTATATATTGAAATCGCCCTAAGTTTGACAGGGTATCTCAGTCTAGCTTGAAGGCACAGGGAGGAAAATTGGAGAAGGAGACTGAGTAAAAAGAGAAGGCTCGATTCAGAAGAGAGATTGACCAGTGCGTATAGCTAAGAGTGTGGGGCTGCCGTGAGTGTTTGGCTATGCAGAGAAGAGAGGTCACTAACAGGCCATTATTGTAATCAATGTTGTAACTTGATTGAATAAAGTTATCATTTCTTTGTTGAAATTTCTTACAAAATTATTACCGTTGAAGGTCAATCTCACAATCTTTTACTTACAAACATAGGTCGATCAATTAGTTCTCGCATTTCATTCAATTTATCAAAGTGATATAAAAATAAGAGTTCAAAACACATTTCATCAAATTATATTCAAAATAGAATTATTAGCAGCATTTTTTAGATGGTCATGGCCGAAAAAAATAAGTGTAGTACAGAGGTTAACAACATATTCCACAAGCTTCAGAGTCGTGAGATTGGTAACAGATTGACCTTCACAAATGCTCATTCTCAGATTGAGTTCCGCAACTATCGATTGCAGGAAGAGTTTGATACAAATCATACATCCAAGATTGTACAAATAATTTCAGCTCGCAGTATCATATTCACTTTGGCACAATCAGGTTTTTGTACTGCATTTGATAGAGATACAAATAAAAGGCTTTGCTACTTGCATTTAAATGAACATGGCATTATTCGAAAAATGTTGTATTACAAAGAAAATATTTTTCTGTATATAGAATCAGATCGGGCTTCTGATAGATTATCATGGAAGTGCAGAACAATCCCACTTGAGTTCATTGGAAGAGATCAATTAGTCGATGCTGGTTTTACCTTGTTTGAGGGTGAAATGCTCATAAAGTTCGATTATAAAAATGGGAAAGCTCTTACTTTTTCATCTCAATATCATATGTACAAGGTGTTCGATTTGGAGAACTATACACTACTGTTCTCCATATCTGACAAAGAAATTCATCGCGTAAAGATCATTTATGGTATAATGCTCTTAATATCAAAAATAAGTGCTTGTGGAAGAATTCTCACTCTGCAGATTTTATCTATAGAGGATGGAAAAGTTTTGAAATCTATGAATCATTCATTAGTACCCAATAAAAAGTTTGATTATTTTGAGCCGTTCCATGATAAGATACTCCTAAAACAAGAGAATGAGTGCTTCCGAATAGTTGATATTCAGAGTGAAAAGATGATTGAATTCAGCAAAGAAGAGTTTCAGGAGCCTTACATATTAATTTTATTGCATGGGAAACGATTATTCTGGACATTATACCGTGAGACTGTTTTTATATGGAATTTGCAAGGAGAGCTGGTTACATCTTACAGAAACCACTTGCTACAGTTTTCTACTCTTAAACCAGGTATCGCTCCGTGGACTCGTGATGAAGAGCTGATCTTTAATTACAATAAAGACCATAACTCTCTTGAAGCTGATAAAACAAATTGCTCAATAAACATTGTCTACATGATGACTGGAAATTGCTGTGCTAAGATTGGTGGGAATAACCCAGATGTGGATACTAATCTATCAGTAACCCAGAACACTTCTGAAAAGGCTCTCGAAGACACTACTGCCTTGTTCTATAATGAGGATAGAAATGAAATTTATACAGGCAATGCAAGAGGGTTTCTACATGTCTGGTCAAATTGAAGGTTTATGAGGAAGTCATGGTTATTCTGAATTATAAGAGATGGCTTGGAATCAAATTTGAAAAATGTGTATTACATAAATATAAATATATGCTTGTCTAGATGACTTTCGAGTCAGTCTGAAGGAATTAGAATTGAATTGGAATTAAAGCATTAACCAAAAAATATCTGAATATCTGTATTAAATTATTAATTGACCTTAACTTTTAGCCATTATTAGCCATCATTCGGTGATAGCGTTAGTTAAATAATTACTTTGTTATGATTTTAAAACATTGAAATCTTCACTGGTTCTTTTATTAATTGAAATGTAGAATTTTAATAATAGATAAGGAAGGTTGAATTTCACAATGAGATTTTATAAAGTGCAATTAAACAATTTCTAAAATTTCGTATTTTGTACTGAGTTAGTCTAGTAGTGAAGAATTTGTGTTTTTAAAGAGGTCACAAGTTCAAATCTTATGGAAGGTACAATATGTACATCTTATTTGTAGAAGAGTTAAATATCTTTTATAAGGAATACTATAGCCATATATAAAACAAAAAAAATAGATAACTAATATAATAGATAATATATAAACTTCTTTCCTTTCTTTCCCTTTCTCATTTGCATTGGCGTACTACCAATGTATATTCAGCATTTCCCTAATAGATGTCCATACCCTGTTAATGGCTCCCACCTTGACACAGGTAGAGGGGATGTTCTGCCAATTGCGTTTGCTTGAAGGTTTCAAGAAATCAAAATTGTATATATATCCTACAATCATTGCAGTATACGAAAGCAATTCTTTTTTAGGCGTTCCGTCAAACAAATCACATGTCATGTCTGTGCTTCTACATTTTGCATACACGTTTACCAGGTCATTTATAACTTCTCTATGCTTAGAAGTCCATTCCCTGTTCCAAAGCTCGTATTTTGGAACAGACAGGGAGGATGCTGGTAAAAGTTGTGGAATTTGGCTGTATCCCTGCCAATTAGATTCGCTCGATATTTAAAGCCTTTTCAACAAGTCAATTTGGTGCAGATCCTGCGACAGTATAGTCCACGAGAAGCACATCTCTTTGAGGCATTCTGTCAAACAGTTCACATGCATTGTATATGCTTCCACGTTTTGTTTCTTACCTTTATGTAAATTAAGTTGACAGGTCGTGCTTGACCAGAGTCGTGTGATGAGTTCTCAGAAGGTAGAAGTATTTCAAAACATTATCTGGGAACACCGACGTATCATAGTTTATGTATCGTTTCCAGTCTTCTTAAATGGCTGTAATTATGTTCAACAAGTAATTCATGAGGCGATTTTGGAATACGGTCATCCCGTTGATTACTGAAGCAAATTAAAGAAAAGGAGCGGCAAAGAAGATTTGGATATCAGAGGAAGAATATTTCTAGAAGGCCGGGAGAATACAAGCAATAGCGTTCTGTTCAATATGATTTGCTAAAGACAATTTATTTTTCCACAATATAAAGAAATTCTGGGCAAATGCCAAACAACTAAGTGGAAATTGCACATTCCGAAAGGAGGAATATCGGAAAAGAAAAGATTCAGCAATATGGCAATCGAATAATGATAATCAAAGTAGCGAGCATCAAAGACATTAACACGAAGAATTTGGGAAGTCAGAAAACCATATTCAAAATCAAAACTTGCAAACACAAAATATATAGATACCCGTGACCATGAGATTGGAAGCATCTAGGGTGAATAAACTCCTAATCGGATTGAAGCATCAATTAAGAATTGGAGAAATGAATTTGTTGAGGAATGAAGGCCAACAGTCATAATGGTTTTCTTATCTATTTTATTATGACTTTTCATTCTGAAGACTTTTCGTATGTAATAATCTGGAGCCTATATATTTGTTGTTCTTGCTCATTTGTAATCAACTTTTGAGAATTAATACAATACTCTACAATCTGGACATAGCCACAATTTGTGGTGAACCAGGATAAATCTTGCGTTTGTGTTTTGTCAATTAGTTTAATAATTTGTTGTTTAATTTCTTGCATTTCAATCTCTTTCAATTGGTATCAGAGCACAGGTTGTGCAGATTGGAAATCTGGGTTGAATTTCTAGAAAGATGGAGGATTCGAAAGTGGAGAAATTCTCAAGCAAGAACTTCAGCCTGTGGAAAGTGCAGATGTGTTCCTTGCTGATCAAGCAAGATTTTGTAATCACAATAGATGGAAAATCAAGTAAACCAGCAACGATGTCGGATGAAGATTAGAAGAAAATTGATGATAAAGCAATGGCATCAATTTTTCTTTCGCTATCACAAAATGTTTTGTTTAATGTCTTCAACGAAAAGACAACAAAAGAAATCTGGGACAAACTTCAAAGCATGTATGAAACGGCATCAGCTGCGAATAAAATTTTCATTATGAAGAAACTCTACAAGCTGAAAATGAAGGAAGGGACTACGATGTCAAATCATGTAAATGATTTGAATACTTTATTATGCCAAGCAACCTCGGTTGGTATGACTCAAGATGACGAAGCCAAAGCCATCGTCTTGTTATGTTCTTTACCCGACAGTTGGGATCCCGTAGTTACAGTTGTTAGCACTTCTAATTCCTCAAAGAAGCTGGTCTACGATGAAGTGGTTGCTACTTTACTTAGTGAAGATATGAGAAGAAGTAACAAAGACACCCCATCCAGTGATGCTCTTACCATGGTCAGCACCGAAAGAAGGGGAAGAAGCCATCATAGAGGAAATAATAATTACAACTACAATCAAAGAAAATCAAGATCACCCAATCGATCAAAGTCAAGAGGAAGAAATGGAGAGTGCTGGTTTTGTGGCAAACCAGGCCACTCAAAATGAAATTGTAGATCTTTCAAGAAAGCACAAGAAAAAGTGAGGAATGGTGAAGCTAATACAGCCTATGAAGCAGATGAAGCTGCTCTAGTTCTTTCTACAAGCGATTCAAAATCAGATTCTTGGGTGATAGATTCTGGAGCCTCTTTCCATGCCACATCATGTATGGATTATTTTAAAAATTATCAAGAAGGTGAATTTGGAGAAATATTTTTGGGTGACAACAAAGCATGTAAAATCATTGGGAAAGGTGAAGTTGTCTTGCATCTAGAAGGTGGAGCCAAATTGTTGCTCAAGGATGTTAGACATGTTTCTCAATTAAAGAGGAATCTAATTTCAGTCAGCCAACTATATATCCAAGGATTTAAAACAGAACTCACGGATACATGAAAAATAGTCAAAGGTTCATTGGCTATTGCAAAAGGAGAAAAGATCGGTAGCCTCTACATTGTGAAACCAATCAATGAGGTGGGAGCTGCTATGACAGTCATAGGTAGCGATGCGGCACTTTGGCATCAAAGATTAGGCCACATGAGCAAGAAAGGCCTAGAGGTACTACTCAAGAGGGATCAGCTACCAGATCTTCAATCAGCAAACTTGGAGTTTTGTGAACATTGTCTCTACGGCAAGCAAAAGTGGGTCAGCTTCTTGAAATATGGGCATGACATGAAGGTAAAACCATTGGAGCTTGTGCACTCGGATGTCTTTGGTCCTACCGAGGTAAGCTCTTTAGGAGGTGCTAAATATTTCATTACTTTCCTTGATGATTGTACTAGGAAAGTGTGGATATATATGATGGCAAATAAATCAGAAGTCTTTTCTAAATTTAAAGTTTTCAAAGCTCTTGTTGAAAATCAAAGAGGCCACAAGATTAAATGCTTGAAAATGGATAATGGAGGGGAGTTTTATTCGCTGTAATTTGATAACTATTGTGCAGATAATAGTATTCGTAGGGTGAAAGTTGTCCCCTACACCCCTCAAGAAAATGGGGCAGCAGAAAGGCTTAATAGAACAATCCTTGAGAAAGCTCGATGTATGCTTTCCAATGCAGGTTTGGGAAAAGAGTTTTGGTTTGAAGCATGCAATATAGCGATCTATTTGATAAATCAAAGTCCCTCATCAAGGTTGAACTTCAAAATTTTGGAAGAGGAATGGAAAGGAAGAAGAGTTTCATATTCTCATCTTAAAGTCTTTGGCTGTCAAGATTTTGTACATGTCCCTAAGGAGAAGCAAAGCAAGTTGGATCCTAAATCACAGCCTTGCATATTCATTGGATATGGGGAAGAACAATTTGGCTTCAGACTTTGGAGCTTAACCGATAAGAAAATTATCAGGAGCAGAGATGTAGTCTTTAATGAGAACATATTTCCTCATTCTAAAGATGAAACTCCTATGAAAGAATACATTCCCCTATTTGACATGATGAATAATGGAAATCAAAATTCCTCCATATACTCACATGTTAATCCCACAACAAACTCTCCAATTTCTGTTATGCCCTCAATACCTCAGCAATCACAAAGCTCTTCATCAGAAAGCTTGATGAATAAAAATATTTATGATTGGAATTCATACAATGGCTATTCCCCTGCTCACAGTAATGAATACACAACACATGGAAGCTATGAAACTCCTTATGGCATTCACGGCAGTCAACAAATTCATGGCAGAGACAATTCCTTGCTACCTCACGGGAATTTGATTCATGGAAGGGACACTCCAAATCGCGGCAAGAGTAAAAGCCTTTCACCACATGGAAAAGGAGAATCAATGCACGGTAGTCTTCATGAATCCCAGGGCAGGCTAGATCAGTTGCCAAGCAATGACAAGAATATAGCATCTGGTAGCAGGGTCATTCATGGCAGTGATGACAGAGCATACGCCAGTCTCCAGCAAGAAGCACATTATGACAGTGTTCCACACACCCATGGCAGTTGTGATGGTAGGCTTAATACAAATTATGGCAGGTTTAATACAAGTTACGACAGGTTTGAAGACCTGTTACCAAGTCACGATAGGGATTCACCACACGGCAGGAATGAAAGTCTTAGCGGCAAGGGTGAAAGTCCTTCACCACATGGTGGTCCTTATGACACTCACGGGAGTCTCCAACTCCCTCACGATAATTCAAATTATGGCATCGACAATCCAAGCCACGGTAGAGAGCAATCTCCCCACGCTGCCAGTAGGGAGACCACTCACAGTTATTGGGACAGGCGGGTTAATACACAACTCGGCAGGGTTAATGCACAACACGGCAGAGAAGAGCATAGTCACCGAATAGAAGACAATCCCTTTCATGGTAGCAGAGACATTCATGGCAGAAAGTCTATCATTGACACCAAGTCTACAAACTTTGTTCCTTCACTTTCTCATGCACCTGACTCCACCTCCAGGGAACTCACTTACGGCTCCAAAGAAGACACTCATGGCATGGAATAGTATAGTAGTAGAGAAAAGAGAACAGAGAAATTTGTAGGACACTCAGAGAATTTGGGGACTAATGAGTACATTCAAACAGAGAGGCAGGGAATTAAGCAAGGAATCAAACATCCAAGAGCCACCACTTCTGGCTCTCCATTTGAGCTAGTCCAGGATCAAACAGAAGGTATTGAACCTCAATTAAGAAGATCCACCAGACAGATAAAAATGCCAGCCAAATACTTGGATTATGAGCTATTGTTCGCTGAAGAAGCATAACCTTCTATTCTTGTCTCAAAATTTGCAGAACCATCAACATTTAAAGCTACTCCCAAAGACATTAACAGTGATAAATGGAAAACAATGATGCATGCAGAGATGGACTCCTTACTCAAAAATCAAATCTGGGAATTGGTATCTCTTCCACCAGATTAAAGACCACTTAGAAACAAGTGGGTATACCGGATAAAAGAAGAAGATGAAGGCAGAAAATGCTTCAAGGCCAGATTGGTGGTAAAGGGGTTTGATCAAGAAAAGGGGATAGATTTTAATGAGATCTTCTCACCAGTTGTCAAAATGAAAACTATCTGAACTATCTTGGGATTAGCAGTAGCATGGGATCTTGAGCTAGAACAGCTTGATGTGAAGACCGCATTCCTACACAGTGATGTAGAAGAAGAGCTATATATGGAGCAGCCTCAAGGATTTGTCAAAAAAGGACAAAAGCACCTTTATTGCAAGCTAAATCGGATTTTGTATGGCCTCAAACAAGCTCCAAGATAGTGGTACATAAAATTTGATCACTTCATGACTGAAAACAATTTCACAAGATGTGAATCAGACCCATGTGTCTACTTCAAGAGACTTCCTAATGGTGAATTCGTCATTCTCCTTCTTTATGTTGATGACATGTTAGTGGCTGGCACAAACAAAAGAATAATTAATGAGTTAAAGGAGAAATTGGCAAGGAAGTTTGACATGAAGGACTTAGGGGCAGCCAAGAAGATTCTTGGCATGACGATCACAAGAGACAGGAAGAAGAAGGAAATTACATTATCTCAAAAACAATACATTGACAAAGTTGTTGAGAGGTTTGGCATGGTTGAAGCTAAAGTTTCTCCTCTTCCTCTTGCTAGTCACTTCCGCTTAAGTTATCAATTGTGTCCTAAAACACAAGAAGAAAAGGACTTCAAGGAGAAAATTCCATATAAATCTGCAGTTGGCAGCATCATGTATGCAATGGTTTCTACTCACCCCGACATTGTTCATGCGGTGGGAGTTGTGAGCAAATTCATGAGCAATCCCGGAAAAGCTCATTGGGAAGTTATTAAGTGGATACTAAGGTATCTAAAAGGAACTTCATATTATGCATTATGCTTTGGAGGAAATCAGGTTCAGCTACAAGGTTACACCGATTCTGATCATGCTAGAAACTTGGACAAACGAAGGTCCACCACTGGATATACCTTCACGTTTGCTGGAGCTGCCATCAGTTGGGCTTCAAGGTTGCAGCATTGCATTGCTCTTTCTTCAGCTGAGGCTGAATACTTAGCTCTTTCCGAAGGTGCAAGGGAAATGATTTGGCTTTAGCGATTGTTTGGTAATTTGAAAGTGCATCAAAATGAGTATAAATTTTTTTGTGACAGCCGCAGCGCTATCTTCATGGCTCATAATCACTCTTCACAACGTCACTCTAAGCACGTTGACGCACATGCTCACTTTGTTCGTCATGCAGTTGAAGAAGGAAAGTTGGAAGTTGTCAAGATCGATACT
Organism: Chamaecyparis obtusa; assembly: GCA_027943335.1. Classification (NCBI taxonomy): domain Eukaryota; kingdom Viridiplantae; phylum Streptophyta; class Pinopsida; order Cupressales; family Cupressaceae; genus Chamaecyparis; species Chamaecyparis obtusa. Next base: position 33,071 of record BSBK01008200.1, read on the forward strand.
AAGATCAATCCGGCAGATATATTCACCAAGGTTGTCGCCAAAGAGAAGTTTGATTGTGCAAGGACTTCTCTTGGCCTTGTGAAGAAAAGAAAAGTCAGCACTGCAGTAGGGTATTGGGTGATCAGTTGCAGCATGGTTGTCCTTCAGGTGGGAGTTTGTTGAGGAATGAAGGCCAACAGTCATAATGGTTTTCTTATCTATTTTATTATGACTCTTCATTCTGAAGACTCTTCATATGTAATAATCTGGAGCCTATATATTTGTTGCTCCTGCTCATTTGTAATCAACTTTTGAGAATTAATGCAATACTCTGCAGTCTGGACATAGCCACAATTTGTGGTGAACCAGGATAAATCTTGTGTTTGTGTTTTGTCAATTAGTTTAATAATCTGCTATTTAATTTTTTGCATTTCAATCCCTTTCAGAATTAAGGGGGAGTGCATTTTCTACAATGGTGTAATGAAAATTAGGATTTAGATCCTTACAATGGTGTCATTTAATTTCTCCAATCTTTTTCTATACAAGGTTTTAGATCTTTTCAAAATCTAATTTTATCCTTAACCTAAAAATATATTTAAAAAATATTAAATTTTGATTATAGAATGCATTTCCAATTATAAGTTTCAAATCCTCAAACAGTTGAACATCCTCCCATGTACATATGTCTTTTATATACCTCACTACAACACACAACTTTAAAATTACTATTTCTTAATATGACACACAACTTCTTGACCAAAGCAAATTATGATAAAATTATCACAAGAGTTCTAGCAAACAATAAATGGATATTCCTTACTACACACACATCCTTAACCAAGGGAATGATGTTGAGATTATTCCTTTAATTTCTCTAAATAATAAATAACCTTCTATTGAATGTATCTATGATCCTTGAAGTTTATTTATCTATTATTTTTCCTCTTTTATTTGATCAAAGGTTGAATTTGTTCTCTTAAATTCAATTTTTAAAGGTCATCCATTAATTTTTTATTTTTTTAACTTTTTAATGTTCAATGTGAACATAATTTATATTAACTAATTATAGGGAATTTCAAAAATTGTCAAGACATATTCTAAACTATTAATCATTTATAAAAACTTTTTCCAATTTTCTAATAACTTTAATAGTTGAGCATTGAAATGATAAATTATATAGTTAATATTATTTTTAGGTATTTTTAACATATAGTAACTTAAATTTACTTAAGATATCTTTTAAGCATTTACTTTCTGTATATCAAGTCATAAGGTTAATAACATCATAATCGTATGCTTGTCTCATTCTTCTCTACATATACAAGAGTTTCTCACTATAATCTTAAATTATTATGTATATATGCATCTTTTAATAGATTACAATTATTCTCTCATTTTAGATATCTCATAAGTTTTCATTGAAGCTCTTTAATTTTAGGTGGCTATTCTCACCACTAAATTTCAAATATTAGAATAGCATATGTCAACTCTAACAAGGTATCGTAGCCAATGAAGTTTCATTTTAGTTTTTTCATAAGATCTAATAGGTTGAAAAATTATATTTTTGAAAAGTTGAGTATGCTATTTTATTTTATTTATTAATAATTTCAAAAACCCAAAAAGTTATAGAAACTTTTTTAAAATGGGGGGATCCTCTTTATGGTTTTTTATTGCATATGCATTTAAAGACATTGGTAGAAGCTCATCAATCTATCGATTGCATACTACAAAGTCATGTTTGTCTTTTATTACATATGAATCGATCAAAACTAGTTAGATCTAGAAGGATTTGAAGTCGGGAGGTGCATGTTAAATCTAGTGGGTACCTAATTCTTCAAAGTATTTTGGATCAAATCTAACATTGTCCTCACATTTAGAAGGATCAAGAACTTATAGCTCAATTGTCATTTTGTAAAAATAAGACACTTGTACCAAGCCATCAAAAAGAAAGTATGTCCCTCCAACCATAGAGATTGTACCATTCCTAACATCATTTTGCAAAAAAAAAATTGCATGAGTGCAAACATTGTGCAAATTGTATGAAGGTATCCAAAAAAAAATTTAGATGTTTAGAAATTTTATTTTAAAATAAAATATGTTATTTACCCATTTCTACCTTGTGTTATCATACAAAAGGGCATTTGTATAGGCAGGGGACCGCACGGACCTCAAATAAAGCCTTTGCAGACACCCCTAAAATTGATCACCACTCTATAAGTAATTAAATAGATATTTAATTTTCATATTTTTTCACCTTCACTTTGACCATTTCTTATTCTTTGTTCTTCTTCCATCAATCCTCACTTTTTGTCCTCTAACCATTTCTAACATCTATTTCTTTTTGAGAGACCAATCGATTAAGGCATAATTTTAATTTGTTTGACACAATATCACTTCTGCTATCCAGGACATTATATCAAAGCGGGGAAAAATAAATATCTGGTTTGTAACACCGTATTTACTAAAGAAATAATCTTCTAAAAAAAGAAAGGAAATAAAATAGAAAATAATGGGGAGTCATGAAAAGACCGTGTTGGGATTATGGTAAGATGTGTACTGAGAGGGTGAGGGGTGAATCAGTACCCTTAAAAATTTTCAAACTAAATCTTTGTAAATATGAATATCACTAACCGACTGTATCAATTACATTTAACATACATCCAAAATATAACTGAAATGTAAATGTATGTAATCTAATCAATAAACCATTCATGAAACTTCATACACATAACTCAAGTATTTTGGTATCGTAGAAACCCTTGTTAGAAGGTAAAAACTACAGTGGGGATGAGATCCACAAAGCTTCACTACTACAGTAACAAAGTTTTCTGGTTAAGGATACAAAGATTTTGATCACTTCTGGTGATCTTACCCTGTCAGGAGTAACAATGGGATCAGCTAGATCTACCTGGTTAAAGGATTTTAGCAACACAATTAAGTGTGCACTCAATTAAGAGATTTACAAAAGAGTTGTTAAGTTCACTATGTTAAGAGATTTAAAGTCTACTACAATGGTTAAAGAGTAATAGTACGATTGATCTTTAAATAGCAACTTAAAATGTCTGATTCAGATCTTTAATGTACTTATCTGTTATCACCTTAATGTGATTGATCTCTTCTCTGAATTCTGCTCGGTAGCCCTCTGTTTAGATGATAAACTGAATGCTCTATCAATTCTTGTCAATCATAACCCTATCTAATCTTTAAATGTCTTCCAATGTGGTGGCTACTACATGTGTGGTGATACATGTCAAAATGACATGTAGACAAATTATATATCAAACTGATCTTGACCTAATTAGGGTTTAGAGTCTATCTTACAAAACCAAAGATCAATGGTATAAATGAATAACCTAAATCATCATTCCATAGGAAGAATGAACAATTTAATGGTTACATCCATATTAAATTTTGTCTCGATCTTGGTAAACCATTTTCTAATCAGTGTAAATTGTTTTCGTTGTAGTTTGTGTCATTCCAAACTACTATGACCTTTCATATTTCACTCAGTGTATACTACATTCATCACTTGGTAATTAACTGGTGCTCAGTTCATATGAATGCTCAGTGACTACTGTGTTCGGTACTCGATGATCATCTGGCTCAATAAGAGTGCTCGGTCAAAACTGTGTTCATTTTACTTAGTGATCTTCCTTGTGTTTTGCTCAGTGTCTAGGCTCTGTATATTGGCCGAATGTCCTCTCTTGTCTCCTTTACTAACTATATGACTGGATGATACTAATGATAACCATTAATTCTCTTTTGCAGTAACATTCTCCCCCTTTGGCATTAGTATCAAAAACTTTATGTATATGTACCGACTTCAAAATTTGAACTTAACCAAAAATGTGAGTCTTGTGAAGTCCCCCTTTGTACATGATCTCAGTGTGAAGTACATACAAGGATATATATACATATATTTTCCCCCTTTTTTGAAATTAATGCCAAAAATGTACTCATAGCTAGTCAAAATTTTCTGATGGGTTTTCTACAAAGTATCCAAGAGGTTTTCTCATTCCTCTTTGAGATTCTCAAGAGCAATGTGCTCTAATCCAACTTGTGCATGCATATCAAAAATATTCTCTACTACAGATATCTTCGGGGTGGCAACTAAATAGTTTTCCTTATTCACATGTTGTTGCATCACCTTGAGGTGTGGAAGTAACTCTGCTTGCAGCTCAATTACTTGGTCTCTGGTCGTATCTTCTTTCTTCCTCGGTTCTAATCTTAGCCGTTGGATTTCTTAAACTTTAGCATAATGCTCATAAAATGCATTTGGCTTGATTAAAATATTATTTGCACTAACCTTGATATCTTCATCTAACTTTTATATCTTTTCACTAATCTTGGTAGTGAATTGGTCTATAGTGCATAATTTGTGCAAAATTGTAATAACTTATTGAATAATTATATCGAGCTTGGTTATTACCTTAGATAACTTTACTTTATTAATTGTTACTTCCTGGTTGATTTGCTCTGCTAGCTTCAACTGTATCTTGGCCTCTACTCTTTCTTCAATTCTTTTCTTTACATCTATATTTGGAGCACTTATATGGCCGGTTAGAGTAGCAAGTTGATCAATGATGGGAGTTTCCTCATCAACATTAATATCAGGGACTACATGCATCAAAAAATTTCTAACATCTTCTAAGACTTATTTTGTTTACTTTCTTGTCTTAGTTTTTCTTGTGCAGCCTTCCTTGTGCATAGTTTTCCATACCTTCTCAATGCTTCTTGGTCTAGAGTCCTCAGGTCACATGTGGGGATTTTTATGATTTCATCTAATGTGACTGGACCCTTACCATATTTTCTCTTTTTCTTCTTCTCTTGTGTGGGATATTTCTCATATGGTACTAGAGCTTTAGTCTCTATATTAGACTTTTCTTGCTCGGTAGACACACTCTCTTCCTTTTCCTTCCCTTTAACTGGTGTATTGGTTTGATGTCCTTGAGCTTCTTGCTTGATGTCAATTGTAGATGTATCTACATTTATTTCAATTTCAGGCTCTTTACTTTCTACCTCTTTATTTTCAGGCTCATTTCTGTCATTTTTCTCTTCTACACCTTGTCCTTCGGTTGTGTCCTTTTGTTGCTTGGGTGCTTGATCCTCGGGTTTCCCTTGTGTAGCAATATCAATTCATCTTAGGGTGACCTAGTCTACCCGTTTATTTTAAGTTGTTAACTGAATCATCAATAAATTGATTCTTATTTATAAAAACTTTAAACTTACTTTGATCATCTTCTTCTTCAGAGTCTACATCATCATTTTCTTTTATTAGTCTTCTCCTCTTCTTTGGTTTCTCAGTGGTGACTTGTGCACCTTATTTCTTCTTATGATAATTCTTTGTCGAAGTAGGCCTTGTGATTTTTACAATTCCTTTATTCAAGGGTGGAGAAATTGGTGTAGAGGGGTAAAAATACAAAGTTGTGTCACATTTTAGGACAACTTATCAGCACAGCTGAATTTGAGTATTTCTAACTAAAATTATTTTTTGTCAAACACATAGTCTAGCTAGATTCATTCTAGCTAAGTTAGATAACTTCTTCACCTTTTCCAATTGGAAATATCTATTAAATGCATGTTTTATAACAATTACTAAAGAAATAAAATTATTTTAGAAAAGTGATGTTTCAATAACTCTTACTCTTTTTAATGATATTTTTTTACAAATATAAAAATACCCTTTTTTAGAGCACAAAGTCAAGATTATCATCATATAATTTTTATAGTATTTTAATTAGATCTAATATACTATAATTTCAAAATACTGCAAGTAGGTATTTTAACATTCGAGAACAAGATGCTTCAAAAATAGAAAAAAATTGTAAAGCTTATCAAAAAAATTAAAAATTTATATTTAACACTAGAGGAGAGAGTTATCTTGAAGAGTGTAATTTATTTTCTGAATGGTGTAGATTTGATAGGGGAAATTTGGCGCGAGATGAAAACTGTCGATTTTAGGTATGTTCGACTTTGAGTAGTTATAACAGAGAAAATATACATTGAAAACTAATTTTTCTTCTTTTTTGCACTAGCTATACATTTTATCTATGACATATTTTGAAATCAAAGGAAAAAAAGATTATTTGCATATACTTTTTTGGTGCGAACAAGACCCTCGTTTTTCAGCATTTTTCAGCAAGTAAAAAGTGGACTTAAAAATTTTTAAAACTATGTGAATTCTTGTTCAAAAAAATTTTTAAAAATTATAGGCATAAAATTCATCCACTTTTACACATTTCATTAGTTTACATCATCTCCAAATTTTAAGCATAAATGCCATTTTTATGTCGTTAAAGTTAAAAATTTTGTGTGTTGTTGACCTTTTCCTTTATAAAAGTGTGATGCAGCTTTGTACTTTTACCCAGAGGATCTTGTCCTTTCTTGTGTAGGTGTTTCTGCTTGTTTCCTCTTCCTTGTGACCTTTACCAATTCAACTTGAATTTACTTATCTGACTCGATTTCCTCCTCATGTTCACTATTCCAAATCAAAAGTTGTTCCTTGGTTGCTTCTTCAACCATCTTATCTATTGCTTATTGTTCTTCTTCATCTTCTATTAATTGTTTCACCAATGTTTCCATCATTTTCTTAGATTTCCTACCAACCTTTACTCCGACTAGATCCATTTTTATCCTTAATTTTTCTTTCTCATATTTTCCAGACCTAGTAGCTTTAGGATCTTTGGGCTCAGCCAATGGTGCCTTTATTGACCTAGAGGCTCGATCAATATCCAGTTCATATCCCATTGGAGGTAGCCAAGCAGTTCTTGGCTCAACTTCCTTGATCAAAGTGGTGTCGGTGTCCACCAAAAAAAAAAAATATTCCTTATGTTTCTCAACTAACTAACCTAGAATTATGCTCCTTGTGTGCATTATGTCGTTAAACTTTCCAAAGTAATCATCCATGACAATCACAAAGTTCTAACCTTAATTCTTGATAAACTCATTTATTTGAATGATAACTGGTTAGTTGACATCCCATTCCACATTACTGATAGATGGGAAGTATTTTTGAAAGTAGAAAAATATACAGACAAGTAATGAGCCAAACTTACATGTATTGGTCTTTGCTACCTGAATGGCTCTCATATTTTCTTCCAATTGTTTCAACAGTAACTCGATGATGTCTAATTGTAGACCTTTCTTGACAATTTTGTAAGCTATATCTACTACTCTACATGGGATGTTGTTGGGCCTGCTAGATTGAAAAATATTGTAGCCAATGACATAGGCTCCAAACCTTGTTTTTGAATCAGTGATAGTGTTGACCCTCATTCCTCTGCCATCCCATTTGGCTCGTGTAAGATTCTCGATTTCTGCCCTCGAAGGATTTCTTATAGCCTTTACCTTATCACTAGTGGCGTAGTAACCACATGAATAACATCCTTAGAGATTTTAACCAATTTGTCCAACCAAATTTTGCCTTCTTGAATGCGGCTAAGTACAACCCTAATCCATTCAGACTTAAACTCCCTCAGAAAATATAGGGTATTTTCAGTCCTTTAACTTCCAGGTGTTTGTGTTCATCCTTGAGCTTTCAATTCTCACTCAGCTCTTGGTATGTTTACTATAGTTTAAAATCTCTGATTTTATTTATCTTGCAATGGATATAAGCATGTATATCTTGTACCAGTAAAACCCTAGGTAGTATGCTAGAAAACATGCATGTTTGATCAACTTGTGAAGCGATCTTGGGATACAATTTATATTTAGGTTCTTCACATGTTGTGGACTTAATCAGTGTGACCTTCTTGTCACTTTTGGTGTTGGATTTCACATTCTTGGATGAAGATGTCATTATTCTTTTAATTTTAGGGCTTCGCAAAATATTCAAAACAATAGCTTGGTAGCTAAGAACTTACTTGGAATGATGATAATTTTCTTCGGGATCAACTCAAATCTCTGTTGAATTCTCTAAAAATAATTTTCTCAAACTCTCTCAAATCGCTTTGGTTCTTCTCGTGGTTGTTGTGTGACAAAATGACTTGCATCGTCGTGTATTTATACATAAAGTTCCTTTTCCCACTCAAACTTCTTTATTAAATTCTTTACCTACCACAACTCGGTAAACATAGTGATGTTTAGTTATCACTTTTGAAGCTTCAACTCAGTTAACACTAGATATTGCTCGGTTGATACTTCAACTCGGTTAACCTTGCCATTTTCACAGACTAATAATTTACTCGATCATGCTTTTACCGACTATACACATTCTAAGCTCAAAACTTATAATACCCTAGTACATCTAGTTAATTATTTAATGTTGATTTGGTGTTCATTCAATAGATATAAAGAAATTTTGTAAGATATAACTGATTGAAAATTAGTTCCATACATACCTAAAATGCTAGGTGGAGGTGGTGAAATCACCTAATCTAAAAGATGAGGTGTCACCGAATATTGTGCTTGATCCATCATTATCATTTGTTTCTTTTCTCCACATTTTATTTCTTATCCTCGTGATTTCTTCAATTGTGTTACCACTTGTATTAGCATTTACCTTTGGTGCTCAGTCGCTGCAGTCTTTTTTTAAGTGACTGACCTTGTGACAATACAAACATGTCATTTAAGAATTTGTCCAATTTTGAGATCTTCCTCTCCAGTTCTTTCTCATGCAATTTGCTACTATATGTCCATATCTGCCACATGTTGTGTAACTAGTCCAAGTATTGTAATCCCAAGTATATGCATTACCTTTCCTTCTCAGTTGATATGTCTTGTTTTGTCCTTTCAGTTTCTAGACTTGCTTCATCTTTGTCTTGAATTTCTTTGATATGTGTCCATGCATGTTGAAAGTGGGACAGTGATTTTCCATGTAGTGTTTCTTAGGTGACCTATTCAACTTTGATCTACACTCATGTTCTTGATGTCCCTACATATTGTTGTTATAACAATAACCATCAAATTTAGGAGTGCATTTAGCAATACCTGTATACAAATAAATGTATCTTCATATAATTAGGGTTAATCATCAACAATAAGTGAAATAATAACTAAATACAACCACAATTGAGCAACTATTTAACAAAATCAACGATTAATTGAGCATCCTATGGCTTTCTAACTAAGATGTTAATGAGTGTGCTCTCAGCAAGCTCTTACTAATGACAGTCCTAGAATGAGAATGATGAAGATGAAACAATGCTAAAGCTAACAATTATCAAGATAAATGCTAAAATTGCTCTCAAATGCTTTTCTAAATTCAAATTGCAAGAGGTTTGATGCAATTCTCAGATAGGTGGTTGATAAATTATGAAAGATTTTAGCCTTCCTTTTATAGATTTTCCAATGGTAGGGGGTGTAGTTGTGTTTAATCATGATTGAGTTGGGGTTAAGTCTTTGGTTCCACCCTTTGAAGACAAAGCAAAGTTTGTGTCCTCAAAGCTTGGGACAAGTAGACAAGATGAATGGTTGAGATTCCTTTTCACTTTGAGTGAATGAGATTCAATTGGGCTTGATCCATGTGAATGCCTTTCCTTTAATTTCATTGGTTGATTGATTTTCCTCCCTTTTGTGGTTGTTGAGAGTAATTGATTTTTATTAATTGATTTATTTTAGCCATGTACCCCTTGAATGGGTTGAATTTAATTTAATCCAAGACTATACAATTAATTGAATTAATTGTATTTTGATTTGATTGCACTTATTTAAAATGCTCTTAATTTTAATTGACCTCAAATTAGGACTTGATTTTAATTTTGATTGGCTAATTGTGCATTGTGATTCAATTATTTCCCTGATTTGTTTTGATTTGACTTAATTTGCTTTGAATTATCATTAAATTGTCTTTGTCCATTTTTAGGTGATTACAATACCTTTTTCTTTTCTTCTACAAACATTTGATGTGTGGTTTGGTTTTCCATAATGATAGCATGAGATCTTCTTTGGCCTTGGATTTGCATAGGCAATCTTTTTTTTAGCTTGTCTTGGTGACTCTCCCTACTCGGTATAGCCTAAACCAGCAGTGTTGTCAAGTCTTCTTTGATTGCTTAGGAATTCATCCATCCTTTTAGTACTTTCTTCATCTTTTTTAATCATATCATTATATTGTTGTTGAATCTTTACTTCATTCTTCAATCTTTCATTTTCTTCTCTCAATTCACCGATGTCTTCCAGTTTCCTAGTAAGCTCGCTATTTACTCAGTTGACTTCCTGACTTATGACAACCATCTGATTGAAAATTTCAAAATGATGCTCGGTGAGTCTCAATATCTCAGATTCCTTTTCTTCCAGCTTTTCAATCATTTTCCTCCTATCTTCAATAGCCAAATTCATTTCTTGTTTAGCATGTCTTGCATTGTTCATGACATCAATCATTCTAACCATTTATGTCTCTTGACCGATCTACAGTGCTTTCACTTGTTCAATAAGATGTTGATTCTTTTCAGATAGATCTGATATGGTTCCTTCAGATGCATTAGATATGCTACCAGATTCAGATCTAGATGCCTCAAATGAAACATCTCTCTCATCTTCATGATAATCAGTCTTATTATACTGAAATGTCATATCCTTCCTTTTGACCAGTAACTCTCTTAGTTTTTATTTGGCTTCCTTGAATTGTTCAATGTGGATTTGCATCTGCAATTTCTTATTCTCAATAGTCTTGTCAAGCTTATACCTTTCCATGCTTAAGATCATTTCTTTTTAGTGATAAAACTTTGTTAACAAGAGAACTAGCTATGATACCAATTGTTGGGATTATGGAAAGATGTGTACTAAGAGGGGAGGGGTGAATCAATACCCTTAAAACTTTTCAAACTGAATCTTTGTAAACATGAATAACACTAATCGACTGTATCAATTGTATTTAACATACATCCAAAACATAACTAAAATGTAAATGCATGTAATATAATCAATAAACCATTCATAACTTCATACACATAACTCAAGTATTTTGGTATCGCAGAAACCCTTGTTAGAAGGTAAAAATTGTGGTGGGGATGACACCCACAAATCTTCACTACTACAGTAACAAAGTTTTTTGGTTAAGGTTACAAAGATTTTGATCACTTCTGGTGATCTTACCCTCTTAGGATTAACAATGAGATCAACTAGATCTACATGGTTAAAGGATTTTAGCAACACAATTAAGTGTGCACTCAGTGAAGAGATTTACAAAAGAACTGTTAAGATCACTCTGTTAAGAGATTTAAATTATTCTACAATGGTTAAAGAGTAACAGTAGGATTGATCTGTAAATAGCAACTTAACAAGCCTAATTCATATCTATAATGTACTTATCTGTTATCACCTTAATGTGATTGATCTCTTCTCTGAATTATGTTCAGTGGCCCTCTATTTCTGATAAACTGAATGCTCTATCAATACTTGTCAATCATAATCCTGTCTGATCTTTATGTCTTCCAATGTGGTGGCTACTACATGTGTTGTGATATGTCAAAATGACATGTAGACAAATTATATATCAAACTGATCTTGACCTAATTAGGGTTTAGACTCTATCTTAGAAAACCTAAGATCAACAGCAGAAATAAATAACCTAGATCATCATTACATAGGAATCATCAACAATTTAATGATTACATCCATATTAAATTTTGTCTCGATCTTGGAAAACCATTTTCTAATCAGTGTAAACCATTTGCCTTGTAGTTTGGGTCATTCCAAACTGTTATGATGTTTCATGTTTCACTCGATGTATACTACATTCATCACTCAGTAATTAACTGGTACTCGGTTCATATGAATTCTCGGTGACTACTGTTCTTGGTACTCGGTGATCATCTGGCTCGGTAAGAGTGCTCGGTCAAAACTGTTATCGGGTTACTTAGTGATCTGCCTTGTGTTCTTGATGCAGGAGCATCCTGGGTGTAAGAGCAATCTTGCATCACCCAAAAATATTTCTGGTTTTGTTTTCAATAAGGGCTATCTTGTGCGGAGCTGCTATTTATGGAAACTTACTATTTTTAGTAAGTTGGTCATATGACGTCAGAATATTCTGATTTCATAGTTGGAGGTTCATCTCAGTCATTTCAGCCTACCAGTTGAGTTTCATTGCCACATCATCAGTATTGGTGAAGTTATTGAGGTTTTTGGCTACAAAATATTTCAGATCAATTTTGAAGGTCTTAGAGGCTCCGGATCGCGATCGACCCCCGACTGACTGGCACTAGCACATGTTAGATGTTGTAGATCTCGTCGTGGCATTTCTGAAAAGTGGTTACAATAGAAAAATGGAGCTACGGTTAAAAGGTTATGGCCTCCGGAAGTTGGGTTACCTAAAATCATATTTTGTATTTCTTTTGAGCCGACCCTATTGTAATAATTGTGAAAAATAAATAATTCTATGTTTAGTCGGCCTAAAGGGCTAAATTTCTGGAACCTTCTCAAGCGATGGAAATTGCCTATATAAGAAAGGTCTGTAGTGTTGTCTTAGGTAGTTCGGGACAGTTCTGGGTAGTAGATTTGGGTATTGATTCGAGGCTTTGTCCTACAGAATATTGTAAGGGAATGCCCATGTGGCTTTGCCTATTGTAATTCTAAAAGTTTGTAATTCCACATTTGTGGAGATAATAAGAAGCCAATTTTTTGTTCTTGCATATTGTTGTTGTTTCTTTGTTTCTATTATGTGTTTGTGGTATTAAGGGGAGCACCCTTCATCAAGTGGTATAAGAGCGCCCTTCATCAATTCTCCTCGGTGTTTAGGCTCTGTGTATTAACCGATTGTCCTATCTTGTCTCCTTTACCAACTATATGATTGGATGATAGTAATGACAACCATTAATTCTCTTTAGGAGTAACAGACCGATCCTAGCAAGATCTAAAGCACCATCCATTGTTTTTTTTAAGTAAAACAGCATCTCAGAGAATAATTTTATAGAATTTTAAAGGCACCCATCTGTAAAACATAGTATTGATTAATTAATAACTTTTTCTTTAATTCAAGATTCAAGCTTTTATATTGATTTTTACATTACGTATTTAATCAAACAAGAAAAAAATTTCAAACAGAGATGGTAACATTCACGATAATTTTTAAATAAAAGAATACCTAGGTACTTGCAATTTGTTTAAGTTGCAAACTATTTCCTCGTAAACTTTCAGCCAATTCCTTTCTTTCTGTTTACCTTATAAAATTTCCTTACCCCTTACTCTTTTGCATGGTTCCTATCTTCACTATCTCTATTTTGCAATGTCTATCCTTTATATCCTATATCCTCCTAACTCTTCTCTCTTATAAGCTACGCACCTACTCTAATCCTTGTAGGCACAATATTTTCTCCCTGCATGATCTCCCTTTACTATATTTTTCTTTGTTGTTCATTGTTTCACGCCTTTTCTTTCTCCTCACACCAGTGATGATCCCATGCTTCCTCCTCACAAAAGAGATGATCCCCTGAATCCTTCTAGGCGTGATTCCTTCAATGATGTCATCTCCTCTTTTAACCTTTTTCTCCCCCGCACACTACTCCCCCTTTAATTTCACTACATGTTGTCCTTCTTCTCCTTTATTTCATAGCCCCACTTCATTGCATGAATTCCTCTTCCTTGGCATGCGAATGTGAAGTGCTCTCTCTCTCTCTCTCTCTCTCTCTCTCTCTCTCTCTCTCTCTCTCTCTCTCTCTCTCTCACACACACACACACACTCTCAATGCTCTACCATTATCACTCCTTAATCTCTATCCCTTTCCTCCATGCCATGTGTGTGGCTGAAGCTTCCTAAATAGTGTGAAATCCTCACATGTCCTTCCCAACTCCTCACTCCTTCATCTCTCTTGTTGGGTGTGCCATTTAACTTCTGCTTCCCTTCTAATTTTCTATTTTCCAATGACAGTGATCCTTCATTCCTTTCCCCAATGTGTGCCTTCAATTCTTCTTTTGTGTGGGATCTCTCTTTGGTTGTGTGCGCATGCCAAGAGATAATGTTGAGTTCAAAATTCCTTAAAAAACTTAACTTAAACAGCTCTAAACATAGCGCTAATCATGCCAATCAAAGTTAACAATATAAAAAGAAACTTTTTCGCCAACTAATGTGTTTCCCCAATTGGCATACAAGTAGCTGAAGAAAAAGCAGAGTTAACCGTAAGTTAACAAAAGAAAAGTAACAACATCTATATTTATTAAAACTATTTTTTTTACAAAATTCCAAAATTAAATAAAAGGAACTACAATTATTTCTGAAAGAATTCAATTTATCAATCAAATACATCCATCGAACTCAAACGAATTTAAATTCTTCGAGGTAGATAAAATTGCATTTTCACTCATTCAAATTATCTCAATTTTGATTATAATAAGCAAGAAAAAAATAAAAAATAAAACTAAAACTAAATATTTAAACTTGTTAAAGCAATCATTTTACAAGACAAAACATGAAACACAATAGTTAACAAACAATCTAAGAGGTGTGTGTGCTTGCAACCCAATTTTATTATTTCGATCTCACCCCTACTGACAAGATAAATCCTTCTACCTCAATCACATTTCTGTCTTTGACACCCTATCAATCATGCTCAAACTCATAAAATCATCAGTAGGCTAGTTCTCTTAAATCAAAATCATATTGAAAAACTTATTTCAATTACATATATCATAATAACCTTCCAAATTATCTAAATACATCATTAAATAACATTTCGTAAGACAATTCAAATTTTATTCATGACATCATTTTTCACTACATCACCTTTACTTTATTATATAAAAAAATAACTAAAGAAACGTAAAAAATCTATGTCTTAATCATTTATTACAAATAACTTGAGTTGACAACATTTGACCAAGTTAATATGAGTCAAAAACAAATCGCATAAATAGTCCTATAAACTAGGAGCATCAAATTGGGTTATGAAATCCCTCCCCTATAAGAGGAGACATCGACCCAATGTCTTATGAAAAAAACTAAAATTAAGTCCTTTACAAAGCTAAAAGCATAAACATAACATAAATAAATCTAAGAAAATAACTCCAGAAATGATCTATGCATGTATTTTGCATCTTCCCAAGTAGCATTGTCGTCAGAGAATTGGTCCCACTAGACCTTATACTGCAATACATCTCTGTCACACACCCTGATGGTACATTGATCAACGAGGTGGGTAGACTACACCAACACCACCCGTCGGATCCTTAACTAGCAATGCATGCCAATCTAAGATATGAGATGCATCTGGATGGTAGGGCTTCAACAAAGAAACATTAAAAAAATTATGGATTCAGGAAAGAGCGGGTGGTAGAGAAAGTATGTAAGAAACGGGGTTGATAACCTCCAAAGCATCAAAAGGACTCACATATCTCAGTGCAAGTTTGGAAGAATTTCCAAAAGAGATTGAGATTTTATGTGGTTTCACATGCAAAAATACCTTGTCACCTTCCTGAAACTATCTGAAAGTATTGTTTCTATCCGCGTAACTCTTTTGTCTATCGGTTACTTCCTTAAGTCAAGTACGAATCAGAGTCATATGTTCTTCCATATCTCTCAACATATCAGGACCAATAATGATTATATCCTCTAATTTATCCCAACTGATAGGAGTACGACATGCGTGTCCATAAGGTACCTCAAATGGTGTCATTCCCAACGAAGCATGGTAAGATTTGTTGTAGGAAAACTCCACCAATGGAAGGTACTCTTCCCATTTGTACTCCTGATCCATGCAATACATACAGAGTAAATCCTTAATGACTTGATTTACTCTCTTAGTTTGTATATCTTTCTCTAGATGATAAGTGGTACTAAAATTCAACCTAGTTCCTAAGGAAGCATTCAAGATTGTCCAAAACCTTGATGTCATCCCAGTATCTTTGTCAGATATGATAGTCTCAAGTACACCGTGCAATCTGAAAATCTCCTGAACAAACTTCTTGGTCAAAGCCAAAGATCCATCTCTCAAGCTCCCTGGAATAAAGTGAGCTACCTTGGTTAGTTTATCAACTACAACCAAGATTACATCATGTCTACGTCGTGTCATGGGTAAACCCTAGATAAAATCCATATTGACGACTTTCCATTTATACTCTGGTATATCATGTGGGTACAAAATTCATGCTGGGTGGACATGTTCAGCCTTAACTTGTTGACATTCTAAACACTGGGCTACAAAATTTATCACATCTCGCTTTAGCCCTAGCCAAAAATACAATGGTCTCAAATCAAAAATCATCCTTTTTACCCCTAGATGTCCTGAAAATGGAGCACAATGCATCTCCTCTAAAACATACTTCCTCAACCTATTTCGGTCGGGAATGTACATCCTATCTTGGTATCTCATGATACCAACATCCTCAAAAGTGTATCCATCAAAACGGTGATCTGATGGATTTGTAAGCAATGTTGACTTGACCATCTCATAGTGGTCATCACATGAAAGATTATCTAACACATGCTCTTTCAATCGATTCCTTGAAGTAGATATAGCAGATATATGCCTTCTTCTTCTTAGATCATCAGCTACTCTATTCTCTTTCCCTTAAATATACTCAATGTCAAAATCATACTCACTCAGAAACTCTAGCCAACGTCTATGTCTAGCATTGAGATTAGGCTATGTGAAGATATACCTAAGTCCCATGTGATCTTTCTTCAATTCAAAAGGATTGCCCGAAAGGTAATGTCTCCATAGGGTAAAAGTACAAACCTGTGTCACACTTTGATAAAGGAAAAGGTCAACAACACACAAATTGTTCAACTTTAACGACATAAATGGGGCATTTGTGTTTATAATTTGAAGATGATTTAAACTAATGAAATGTGTAAAATTAGATAAATTTTATGCCTATAATTTTTTTTTAAAAATTGAACAATAATTGACACATTTTTTTAACTTTTGAAGTCCATTTTTCAGTTGCTGAAAAATGCTAAAAATCTGGGGTCTAGTTCCCACCAAACAAGTATATACAAATAATCTTTTTTCCTCTGATTTCAAAATATGTTATAGATGACATGTATAGCTAGTGCAGAAAAGAAGAGAGATTGATTTTCAATGTATATTTTCTCCAATATAACTATTCAAAGTTGAACTCATCCGAAATCAATAGTTTTCATCTCCCATCAAATTTCCCCTATCAAGTCCTACACCATTCAAAAAAAAAAATTATATATTCTTGAAGAGGACTCTCTCCTCTAGTGTTAAATATAAATTTTAAATTTTTCTGATATGATTTACAATTTTTTCTTCATTTGAAGCAACATCTTCTCGAACATTAAATTACCTACTTTCAGATTTTTGAAATTATAACATATTAGATCTAATCAAAATACTATAAATCTTATATGACAATAAACTTGACTCTGAGCTCTGCAAAAGGGTATTTTTATATGTTTAAAAAATATCATTAAAAAGAGGAGTTATTGAAACATCACTTTTCTGAAATAATTGTATTTCTTTGGTAATTGGACCCAAATTGGTATAAAACATGCATTTAATAGATATTTCCAATTGGTAAAGTTGAAGCACTTATCTAATGAATCTAGCTAGACCACGTGTTTGAAAAAAATTAATTTTTAGTTAAAAATACTCAAATTCAATTGTGCTAATAAAGTATCCTGAAATGTGACACATCTTTGTGCTTTTACCCCACATCACTAATGCATGAACAATAGCATCCAATTCTAAGTCATGAGGTGCATAGTTAACCTCATATTATTTCAATTTCTATGACTCATAAGCCACTACCTTACCATCGTGCATAAGCACACCACCAAGACCTTCACCTGAAGCATCGGTGATAACTGTAAAGTGCCCATTAGGATCTAGTATGACCAAGATAAGAACGAATGTGAGATTTTGTTTCAATAACTGGAATACTCTCTCACATACATCAGTCTACTCATATCTTTTCCCTCTCCTCTAAAGAGACGTAATAGGTGTTGCAATCTTGGAGAATCCCTCCACAAATTTCCCATAATAACCTACAAGTCCCATGAAGCTTCTAACTTCACTCACATTTTGAGGAGTTGACCACTCAAGAATAGCTATTATCTTTGCAGAATCTACTACAATTCCATCTGTAGAAATGATATGACCCAAATAGTGAATCTCTTTCTTATAGAAAGAAAACTTCAATAGTTTCCCATACAACTTCTTGTCTCTTCGATATTTGAAAATGTTCCTCATGTTCCTCCATGTTCTTGGAATAAATCAAAATTTTATTAATGAATACCTCTACAAACTTATTGAGACAATCCTTGAACACGCTATTCATCAAGTTCATAAATGTTGCAAGAGCATTAGTCAATCCAAAAGGTACCTTATCCTGAAAGTTTTTTTGGATATGTCCTCCTCTTGGATTCAGAGTTGATGATATAACCAGATCTCAAATCAATTTTGGGGAACACGGTTGCTCCCTTCATTTGATCAAAAAGTTCATCTATTCGAGGAAGAGGATATCTTTTCTTAGTGGTTACCTTATTAAGAATTTTTTAATCTATGTACAATCGTAAGGTACCATCCTTCATCATGAAGATTACTGGAGCTCCCCATGGTGATACACTAGGACAAATGAACCCTTTATCCAAGAGTTCTTGAAACTGCATTTTTAGCTCATACATTTTAATGGTGGTCATACGATATGGAGCCTTGGATTAAGGCTCGGTTCCAGGCATCACATCAATTGAGAAATCAAATTCTCTCTTTGGAGGTAACTCAGGTAATTCCTCTGGAAAAACATCCTGGAATTATTGCATAATAGGGAAATCTTCTAAACTAGGAGAAGTGTCAAGATGTTTAACATAAGCCACATTGATCATGCACCCCTTCCTCTTTTCCTTTTTCAATTGCATGGTAGAAATCTGTGTAAGCTCAAAAGACCTTTTCATACCATAAAGTACTACAAGATTACCTATATCATCAAGGCATTCTATTGATTTGTCCTTACATTTCACTATAGCCTTGTGCTTTGTTAGCCAATTGATACCCAAAATGACATCATAGGAGCCTAAAGGTTCAACATACAGGTTTACTTTCATTTGAAAATTAGTAAGTTCAATCTCATTACAAGATAAACATTGCACAACCTTTTACTCTGCCCTATTTCCATATTCTACCATCCAAGGTTCTAACATATATCCTGCTCTAGTTGGCAATTTAGAAACAACTCTAGGATCTATGAAACATTCAGTTGCTCGAGTATCAATCAAAATAGATATATCATGACCAAAAATCTTACTGACTAACTGAATGGGTGCAGCTTGAAATTCATCTTGTAGATGATCCATAGCTGCATGAATCTAGTGCTGAGTCTGAGATCCTTTCCCATCTCTATGGGCTGATCACTGAGGATAAACACTACCATAGTGGTCACCTCTACAAGTGTAGCAACCACCTCTTGGTCCCTATTTACCATCAGGATTATTCCTCCTATTATCATTCATGTTATTGCCTTTGTTTTGATTACCATTGTTGTTGTTCCTTCCAGCATTACCTATGTCTTTGTCCCTCATATTTTGTACTTGATGTTGACCAGTTTCCTTCGATTTATTATCTTGAAAATTCCTCTTATATCCCTAAGGACTACTAGTCCTCTTACTCACTTGCACTGAAGACACCTTTTGTAGGTTTAATCTCTTGTCTCAAGGCCTTCCTGCAAGCAAAGTACATAGTTTCAAGCTCATGCATATCAACTTTAGATCCTATCTCAAGACGTAATCCAAGTATAAACTTGTGGGTTCTAAACCTCTCATCCTACTGATATTGAGGTACATACATAACTAGGTGGTAGAATCTCTCATGGTATTCGGTAACAGTCAATACTCCATGTATCAAGTTATGAAATTTAGCCACTTTCCTGTCATAGCACAGCTGAGGTAGCCACCTCTTACAGGAAAGTACAAGAAATTCCTCTCAAGAGATCTCACCAGGCTGCATCCTCTTTTATGCCATCTCATTATCCCACTAGGTACCAGTTGCTCCAACCAATTGAAAAGCACCACACATAGCTCTAGATTCACCTGATAGATTACAAACATGGAAGTACTTTCATGGATACTATCCATGCCTCAGCAGCATCACTGATGGTCTTACCATCAAAGGTAGGAGGTATGACCTTCTTAAGGTCCTTACTCAGTTCCTCTTTTATTATTTATTTGTTATTAGGTATGTTTACAGCCCCATGATCTACATTACATTTTTGTCTCTCTTCATTCCTCCTATCCTCTTCTTCCTTTCTCAATGCTTCCAATCATTGGTCCTCATCCAGTTTCCACTGAGCTTCAAGTCTATGATCCTCTTCATTTTGCCTACCTCTCAAGTCCTTCTCAAGATTATCCATACGATCACCTTGTTGTTGTAAGAGGTTTCTCTGTTCAGTCAAGAGGTTTAGGATCTCATCTAGCCTTGGGTTTGGTTCATCATTTATCTGTTCATTTCTAGATCCAACCCTATTATTGTTTCGAGTTTGCATGGTGTCAAATCACTTCCTACACCAAGCATGAGTACACATCTTAGCAACAGTAAACCAAGGTCTAAGTATTTAAACATAGCTCTGATACCACATGTAAAGACCGATTCTTACTCAAAAGAGACATGTAAGCTCTAAAATAGAAAATTCAGAGAGTCGAACATAACAAAGTCTACTATACATAAGTACTTTTCCATACAATATCTTTGATTCCTCTAAATAATCATTTACAATAATATGAAAATAATGTCTTCAACATCAAAGTAAAAAATAGAAATCAACCACACTATCAAATAATACAACATGAGTAATTAATACCTAAGGGATGTCGACCATGTTGTCGTACATCAAACATCAAAGTACATAGATAAAAATAAAATAGAGTACAAAACTAAATAGGTCAAAATTATACTAGATATCCAAATATATGTCATCGTACTATCAGTCATCCATATGCATATTCCTGTCTCCTATGCCATCAGACTGTCAGTCGTCCATCTACAAATCTTGAGACAGAAATGTGATCCAGGTGTTTGTTCCACCCAACCACTAAGTAGTTAGCTCCCTCGAGGCTCACCCTAGAATGAAGAGCACACTGACCCTACTCAAGGAACTTATCAACTCGGCATTGATGGATCAGAAAGGAATTTGGTGCAAGCTATGAACTAACTAGTTTTCATACATAAAGTAGAACTGACACAGATATGGCAGAGAGAGAAAATAAATAACCAACACAAAATCTATTATGTATTTACATAGCTTAGGCCTAAGCATAAAATAGCCAGTTTCCTACTGGCAGGTAAAAATAAATCTAATTTTTGTTTACCCTTCTTTGTTTTCCCATATTTGGCACCCTTTCCCATTGATATATTTCTCAAAATAGAAACTAAGACAAGTTACATATATTCAAGTTCATAAAACAAACTTCTTCTCTAAATTATACTTCCTTTAATGATAATTTCCCATATTGAATTTTCTATGATAAAAAAATCTAGTTTTTCTAACAATCAAGCATTTTCTACTTCTGAAATATATATATCATGTACAAAAACTCAAAAACTTGGTAAAATGAAACCCTACAATTTCATGCTTGGGTGGTCATGCTGATGATACAAGTAGTTTATGAATATCCGGTTTGTAACACCATATTTACTCAAGAAATGATGTTCTAAAACAAAGAAAGGAAATAAAATGGAACATATATTTGTTCCTCGTTGTTCACCATTTCACGCCTTTGCTTCCTCCTCACATCGGCGATGATCCCCTGAATCCTTCTACTTCCCTTCCAATTTTCTATTTTCCAATGCCAGCGATCCTTCATTCCTTTCCCCAGTGTGGGGCCTTCAATTATTCTTCTACGCGGGATCTCTCTTTGGTTGTGTGCGCATGACAGGAGATAATGTTGAGTTCA
Organism: Chamaecyparis obtusa; assembly: GCA_027943335.1. NCBI lineage: Eukaryota > Viridiplantae > Streptophyta > Pinopsida > Cupressales > Cupressaceae > Chamaecyparis > Chamaecyparis obtusa. The sequence goes on from BSBK01008200.1 coordinate 54,825, forward strand.
AAATTCCTAAAAATACTTACCTTAAACACCTCCAAACATGGCGCTAATCATGCCAATCGAAGTTAACAATATCAAAAGAAATTATTTCCCCGACTAATGTGTTTCCCCAATTGCCATAAAAGTAGCTTAAGAAAAAGCCGAGTTAACTGTAAGTTAACAAAAGAAAAGTAACAACATCTATATTCATTAAAACTTTTTTTTTTTTCAAAATTCCAAAATTAAATAAAAGGAACTACAATTATTTCTGAAAGAATTTAATTTATCAATCGAACATATTCATCAAACTCAAATGAATCTCAAATGAATTTAAATTCATCGAGGTAGATAAAATTGCATTTTCATATCTCAATTTTGATTATGATAAGCAAGAAAAATAAATAAATAAATAAATATTTAATCTTACTAAAGCAATCATTTTATGAGACAAAACAGGAAACACAATAGTTAACAAACAATCTAAGTGGTGTGTGTGCTTGCAACCCATTTTTATTATTCTGATCTCACCCCTGCTGACAAGATAAATTCCTCTACCTCGATCACATTTCCGTCTTCGACCCCCTATCAATCATACTCAAACTCATAAAAGCATCAGTAGGTTAGTTTTCTTAAATCAAAATCGAATTGAAAAACTTATTTCATTTACAAATCATAAAAACTTTCCAAATTATCTAAATACATCATTAAATAAGATTCCGTAAGACAATTCAAATTCCATTCATGACATCATTTTTCATTACATCACCTTTATTTTATCATATAAAAAAATAACTAAAGAAACATAACAAAACTATTTCTTAATCATTTATTACAAATGACTTGAGTCGACAACATTCAATCAAGTCAATATGAGTCAAAAACAAATCACACAAACAGTCCTATAAACTAGGAGCATCAAATCGAGTTATGACACATTACTATTGTCATATATAGAACCAAAAATAGATGACTGGTATAATAGACTATATAAACTCCTTTCCTTTCATGTCTCATTTGCTCTGAATTGCTACCAATTTATGTTCAGCATTCCCTATTGTCAAAAGCTCCCACCTTGACACAGGCAGAAGGGATGTTTTGCCAATTGTGTTTGCTTGAAAGTTTCAACAAATCTAGTTTGTATATATCCTGCAATCATTGCAATATACGAAAGCAATTCTTTTTTAGGCATTTCGTCAAACATTTCACCTGCCTTCTCTCTGCTTCTACAATTTGCATACACGTTTACCAAGTCATTTTTAACTTCTTTATGCTTAAAAGTCCATTCCTTGTTCCAAAGCTCGTATTTTGGAACAGACAGGGAGGATACTGGTAAAAGTTGTGGAATTTGGCTTTATCCCTACCAATTAGATTCTCTTGATATTTAAATCCCTTTCAACAAGTCTATTTCGTGTACAACCTGCAACAATATAGTCCACGAGAAGCACATCTCTTTGAGGCATTCTGTCAAACAGTTCACATGCGTTGTATATGCTTCTACATTTTTTTTCTTACCTTTATGTAAATTAAGTTGGCAGGGCGTGCTTGATCTGAGTCACGCGATGAACTCTCAGAAGGTAGAAGTATTTCAAAACATTATCTGGGAACACCGATGCATCATAGTGTATGTATTCTTTCCACTCTTCTTAAATGGTTGTAATTGTGTCCAACAAGTAATTGATCAGGTGATTTTGGAATAAGGCCATCCAGTTGGTTACTTTTCCAAGTGACAAATTTGAATATGGAGATCCAAAATAAAAAGAAGGAAAACTAGCAATTTAAAGTCTACAAAAAGGATAGTGCAACAAAAGAGAAAATGTGAATTATCAATCTGAATCTAAGATTTAATTAGGGTATCTTAGTTTTCATAGAGTGTATGGAAGATAACATATTAGAATGTTTTTTATTAGATAAGAAAAGGAGAAGGCCCTGATCTCATACAAGAGTTGAAATAGAAGTATTAAAACAGTATTCAAGAAAGACAAAAGAATATTAAAAAAATGAGATCACCATTAAACAAAAACTACTGACAAAGGAAAAAGACTAGAGATTAACCACATTATAAAAATCTACTAACATAGCACTAACTATAATTAAAGAAGTCTTAGATAAAAAATTTGTAAGCTCCTTTTAGGAGCACAAGCCCAAACCCAAAATGAAAAATGACCATGAAAACTAATTAGAATTATAAAGACTCTCAATAAGGCTATAGTCCTTCTCTATCTTGTCTAGCACCTATGCCCAAGTGTCCAACTTATCCTTCTGAGGGTTCCAACCTTTCGCTCTTTTGTAGTTATCTATCTTTTTAAGTTACTTCGTAATTTTGGACCTCCCAATGGTGATCCTCAACACTTCCCTATTCATTATGCCTTTTGTGATGTGAATTAAAGAACAAAGAGCCTTCTTCATACCGAGTCTTTTTTCATTAACCATGTTCTCTAGATGGCCTTAGCTCTCCATAATACCTAGGAGAGAGTCTTTATTTTCATTATCCTCTCCAAATTCTTGAATGTCTTGCACTGTTGAGGCCCCTCCTTCAAGGGATCACTCTGTGTCCTCTTTATCAAAATCTCTAACATCTTGGTAGTATTTAGTGACCCCAAATCCTCTGAATTCTTTAGTGAGGTCATCTCTTGCTCCTCGTATTCTTCCTCTCCCTCATAACAATTGTCTTTTCTATCAGACCTCTCTTATGAATTCTCTTGAGAAGATAAATGTTCTCTTCCTCCATTGCAATAATTTTTTCCTTATGAGGAACGTCCATAATAGATTTTTCCAGTCTAGCTGATCTACAACTCCCCTAACTATAACCTACCTCCTCTATTCCCAAATTCACATCATTTCCCTTATTATCATCATCATCTTCCAAAATATTGATAGTGACCCCTTGGTTATGAAAAGGTTTATTGGACTTTTTGTAAAGGGTCCAAGTAGGTCAACAAGCATCTTTCTTTTTTGGGGGATAGCTATGAGTAATTCATTGATAGGTTAAGGGGTGAGACTATTTTTTTTCTTTTTTTTCTTACCCTCGGAATTAGGAAGAGAAGGATAATATCAAATGAATCTCCCAAGCAAGTCTTTTAGGCACAATGTTCATATCTTGCGAGGTAAGGGAAGGAGGGTGGGCTTGATGTTCAGCAGGCATAGGATTACCATGTGGGTCCATATCAGGGGCATATTTGTAAAGACCCATGATTAGGCCCTAGTGGAGTAGAGGGAAAGCACCTCCCTCAATACATTGTTGTAAAGAAGAAAATGGGGAAAAAGGAAAGTTAATATTTTCACGATGTCTAACATACTTAAACAGCTGGAAGTGGTAACCATGAACAACCATATATATCTATCGTCAAGTGTAAAATAATGTATAATATGCAATCTCACGAGGGCATATGGGGTAGGAAGGTTCAACTTGTCAATACCCATTTTGAAATTTCTTCAGATGTTCGAGTTGTCATCAAGAAATTTGTTTATGAAACTATGGTAATTCTTTGATCTTTTCTTGATGATTCTCATCCTTGCATTTACCAAATCCATAGCACCAACAATCATTTTTTAAGAGACAGTGAAATCTAAACTAACCACTTTAACCCTTCCCCCAATCCAAGAATTGGTGAATTTAGAGGTGACGGTGTCATTATACCTCTACATTGCCAAACAAAATGGGGCCAAGCCTTTTTGCACAAAGAAATCCCACAACTCCACACTTTTTCTCAAGACTTTACAATTTACCGGTTCAAATCTTTTGTTAGGGCCCTACATAGCTTTCATTAGTTTTTCATCTGCAAACCAAAGATTTATTTCTTTGTAAGATAAGTCCCAATTTTTACTTTGAAGATCTTATCTATAGAGGATGGCAAAGTTTTGAAATCTATGAATCATTCAGTAGTACCCAATAAAAAGGTGGTTTATTGTGAGCCCTTCCATGATAAGATACTCCTAAAACAAGAGAATGAATGCTTCCGAATGGTTGATATTCAGAGTGAAAAGATGATTGAATTCAGCAAAGAAGAGTTTCAGGAGCCTTTCATATTAATTTTATTGCATGGGAAACGATTATTCTAGATATTATACCGTGAGACTATTTTTATATGGAATTTGCAAGGAGAGTTGGTTTCATCTTACAGAAACCACTTGCTACAGCGTTCTACTTTTAAACCATGTATCGCTCAGTGGACTCGTGATGAAGAGTTGATCTTTAATTACAACAAAGACCATAACTCTCTTGAAGCTAATAAAACAAATTGCTCAATAAACACTATCTACATGATGACTGGAAATTGTTGTGCTAAGATTGGTGGCTCTCGAAGACACTACTGCCTTGTTCTATGATGAGGATAGAATGAAATTTATACAAGCAATGCAAGAGGGTTTCTACATGTCTGGTCAAATTGAAGGTTTATGAGGAAGTGATGGTTATTCTGAATTATAAGAGATGGCTTGGAATCAAATTTGAGATTTGTCTATTACATAAATATAAATATGTGCTTGTCTAGATGAATTTCGAGACAGTCTGAAGGAATTAGAATTGAATTGGAATCAAATTAGCATTTACCAAAAAATATCTGAATAACTGTATTAAATTATTAATTGACCTATTACTATTAGCCATCATTCGGTGATAGCGTTAGTTAAATAATTTATTATGTTATGATTTTAAAATATTGAAATCTTCAGTGGTTCTTTTATTAATTCAAATGTAGAATTTTAATAATAGACAAGGAAATTTGAATTTCAATAATAGACAAGGAAGGTTGAATTTCACAATGGGATTTTATGAAGTGCAATTAAACAATTTCTAAGATTTAGTATTTTGTACTAAGTTAGTTTAGTGATGGAGAATTTGTGTTTTTAAAGAGGTCATAAGTTCAAATCTTATGCAAGATAAGATATATATGTCTTATTTATAGAAGAATTAAATATCTTTTATAAGGAAAACTATAGCCATATATAGAACCAAAAATAGAAAACTAGCATAATAGACAAAATATAAACTTCTTTCCAATCTTTCTCTTTCTCATTTGCACTAAACTACTACCAACGGATATTCAGCATTTCCCTACTAGATGTCCATACCATGTTAAAGGCTCCCACCTTGACACGGGTAGAGGGGATGTTCTGCCAATTGTGTTTGCTCGAAGGTTTCAACAAATCCAAATTGTATATTTCCTACAATCATTGCAGTATACAAAAGAAATTCTTTTTTAGGGATTCTGTCAAACAATTCACATGTCCTGTCTGTGCTTCTACATTTTGCATACACATTTACCAAGTCATTTGTAACTTCTCTATTCTTAGAAGTTCATTCCCTATTCTAAAGCTCGTATTTTGGAGCAGACAGGGAGGATGTTGGTAAAAGTTATGGAATTTGGCTTTATCCTTGCCAATTAGATTTGCTTGATATTTAAAGCCTTTTCAAAAAGTCTATTTGGTGCACATCCTGCAATAGTATACTCCACGAGAAGCACATCTCTTTGAGGCATTCTATCAAATATTTTACATGCGTTGTATATGCTTCCACATTTTATTTCTTACCTTTATGTAAATTAAGTTGACAGGTTGATGCAGGGGCATTCTAGGGTACTCGGTAAATCTACATGGAGGTGTGTATTTTGGCCAGTGTTACTCAGTTGCAGCCTTGACCGACGGTCTCGGTCATTGAAGGAAGCTTTGTCACTAAAGGGACTCAGTAATCTCTGGCACTCGGTGAAAGTGTTACTCGGTAATACCTGTGATGCTCAATCGACATTGGTGCTCGGCGATGCTTGGCTTGCTCGGTTATTTCACTGTTGCTCGGTAGTTCTGGTTTACCAATTGGAGTTCTGTGTGATTTGTTGGGCCGACTTGGTGCATTTATTGTTTGTATCTTTTGTTGGATTCTCCTGAGTGGATTTGGAGGCCGACATGTTGTATTAAATGTTTTTAAGGTGATTTATAAGCCGACTTGTATTGCATTTAATATTTGTTAGGGGGAGTTAATGGTTTCATCCAACCAACTTGTGGCTAATGATTAGTATTTAAGGGGTGTTTGGGTAGTTGTTTAGGGGACACACATCAGAGGTTGATGTGAAGAACGATGTCAGATCTAGGAAGCTGGAGTTGGTGAAGTTGTGGAAAAGATCTTGCATGATCTAACAGATCAGAATAGTTTTCTAATAGATTGTAATTATAGAGCTAGTGTTTTGCACACTTGGGAACAAGGAGATTGCTTGGAGGCTTGCAAGCTCAAGTTTAGATCTACCTTAGGGTTTCCATTAGTTGCTGATTTATTTCAGAACTGGACTAGCTGGTATTATAATTGGATCTTTGATCTTGCAGAATTATTTCTGATTGTAATTGACCCTAACCCGGGAGGACTTACAGCCAGGCATGTTAATGGAAATTACTTTGAAATAATTGTTGGGTTGTTGTCTTGTTGATTTATCCGTTGTGTAATTCTGAAGATGTAAGGTTTGGACTGTCCTTAATTGGATCCACCATCCCTTGGCTGTGTCATGTGGTATCAGAGCAGAGTAGATCTTGTGGAGCGAATTTTCACCTTATGGATTGACCTAGCAAGGTTGGTCTTGCGAAGTTGATATGGTTGGCGAAGAGATCATATGATCTTGATTACATATCTGTGGCACTGACTTGTGAAATCTTGCCCTAGTTGTTCATGCAAGGTAGCAGATTGATTTGACTTGCATACATCTTGGAGATTGTCACAAGGTGATCGGTGTAGGGTTTTTTGCAGAGGGTTTTCTCTTATCTTTAAGAATGCCTCCGAGAAGATTGGACCCTAGAGTAATTGCATACCTCTGTGATATTGTGGAATCTAGGATTACAGAGAAGATGAAATCAGATTTCCGATCTAAGATGGAACTAATGAAGAATGACATGGTCACTGAGATTATAAGATCTGTTACTGGTGTACCTCAAAATGTTGGTACTGAAGATGGCTATGAAGAAGCTGTTGAAGACTTTGAACCTTCTAGATCTAGTGGTGATGACCAGAGGGATAGATCTGGTGAGGACATAACTGCTCGGTTACATAGATCTGAAGCTCGGTTAAGTAGTAGTTATCGAATGGAAGTCTCTAACTTCTTTGGTACTTTGAAACCTGAGAATTTGATTGACTGGATCGGTGAACTTGAAGATTTCTTTGAGCTGGAAGAAATTGAAGATCCTCTTAGAGTAAGGTTGGCACAAACAAAGTTGAAAGGACATGCTACTCTTTGGTGGAAAGAACTACAAAGAGAAAGAGAAGATGAAGGTGAACTAAAGATCAATCGATGGAGGTTGATGGTGACTAAGTTGAAAGCTAAGTTCATACCGGTTGACTATGAGCTTGACTTGTTTAAGAAGTTGCAGAATTTGAAGCAGAAGGATTTGTTTATTGAAGATTATATCGAGTTCTATAGACTTACTATTCGGTCTGGACACCGAGAGCTTGGTAAGGAAAAGGTAGCTCGGTATGTGAATGGACTGAGATTCAATATTCAGGTTGAGATTGGTATGTTGAAGATTGATTCTATTGAAGATGCTTATCATTATGCTCTAAAGGCATAAGATAAGTTGAAGAGGAAACAACATAGTAACTCCTGAGGGAAGGAAAAGATTGATCACTCAATGAAGGATAAACCTACTGATGCAGAAGATGAACAAAAACCTGTGGAACCTAAGAAGAAGACAGGTAGAATTATCTTTAAGGGCACTTGCTATAACTATGGAGAGGAAGGACACCGTTCTTTTGAGTGTATATAGAAGAAGGTTGACCGACGAGCTGTTATGGTGAATGAGAACATTCAGAATGAACCTGAATCTGAGAACTTGTTGCTTCAGCGAACATTTCTTGGTACAAAGGATCAACCTTGTCAAAGGAGTAACTTATTCAAGACTCGATGCAATTCTAGAGGTAAACTTTGCGATGTCATTGTTGATAGTGGTAGTACTAATAACCTTGTTGTTGAGGACATGGTTCAAAAACTTGGTTTGAATAGAATGAAACGTCCACATCCTTATAGGATTGGTTGGTTGCAAGATGATCATGCTTTGGAAGTAAGGGAACAATGCTTCATTGATGTTCAGATTGGCCAGTTTAAGGATCTTGTGCTTTGTGACATTGTGGATATGAATAGTTGTCATATATTTCTCGGTAGACCTTGGAAATTTGATTGCAGAGCTATGTATGATTGTGTTAAGAATGTGTTTACTGTTGAGAAGGATGATAGGAATTTTTCATTAATGCCTTTGATGGATACAACGCTTGGTAGGAGAATCCTGTGTATCGGTACCCGAGTTGAGTTGGTAGATCCAGAGAGAATGAATGATCAGTTTGGAGAACCGACTTGTTTGTTGTCAAGAAAAGACTTGAAGAGACAAAGAAAGCTGAAGTGGAAGAGTATGCAATTTGAAAAGGTGGAGGACTTGTATGTGAAGAGCCAGTTTGGGATTTATGTGTTGAATCCTGGAAGATGTTCTTCTCACATATGAACATCTTTTCGAACTTGGGGTGTCTGATGCAGGGGCATTCTAGGGTACTCGGTAAATCTGCATGGAGGTGTGTATTTTGGCCAGGGTTACTCAGTCATAGCCTTAACCGATGGTCTCGGTCATTGAAGGAAGCTTGGTCACTGAATGGATTTGGTAATCTCTGGTGCTTAGTGAAAGTGTTACTCAGTAATGTCTGTGATGATCGGTCGACACTGGTGCTCAGCGATGCTTGGCTTGCTCGATTATTTCACTGTTGCTCGGTAGTTCTGGTTTACCGACTGGAGTTCTGTATGATTTGTTGGGCTGACTTGGTGCATTTATTGTTTGTATCTTTTGTTGGGTTCTCCTAAGTGGATCTGGAGGCTGACATGTTTTATTAAATATTTGTAAGGTTATTTATAAGCCGACTTGTATTACATTTAATATTTGTTAGGGGGAGTTAATGGTTTCATCCAACTGACTTGTGGCTGATGATTAGTATTTAAGAGGTGTTTGGGTAGTTGTTTAGGGGACACACATCAGAGGTTGATGAGCAGAATGACATCAGATCTAGGAAGCTGGAGTTGGTGAAGTTGAGGAAAAGATCTTGCATGATCTAGCAGATCAGAATAGTTTTCTAATAGATTGTAATTGTAGAGCTAGTATTTTGCACACTTGGGAACAAGGAGATTTCTTGGAGTCTTGCGAGCTCAAGTTTAGATCTGCCTTAGGGTTTCCATCAGTTGTTGATTTATTGCAGAACTGGACTAGGTGGTGTTGTAATTAGATCTTTGATCTTGCATAATTGTTTCTGATTGTAATTGGCCCTAACCTAGAAGGCCTTACAGTCGAGCATGTTAATGGAAATTACTTTGAAATAATTCTTGTGTTGTTATCTTGTTGAGTTATCCGTTGTGTAATTCTGAAGCTGCAAGGTTTGGATTGTCCTTAATTGGATCCACCATCCCTTGGTTGTGTCATAGGTAATGCTTGAGTAGAGTCACATGATGAATTCTCAGAAGGTAGAAGTATGTCAAAACATTATCTAGGAAGACCGATGCATCATAGTTTACGTATTGTTTCCACTCGTCTTAACTGGTTGTAATTATGTTCAAAAATTAATTCATCAGGTGATTTTGGAATACGGTCATCTAGTTGATTACTGAAGAAAATTAAAGCAAAAGAGGGGCAAAGAAGATTTGGAGATTAGAGGAAGAATATCTATAGAAGGTCAGGAGAATGCAAGCAATAGTGTTCTGTTCAATAAGATTTGTTGAAGGCATTTTTTGTTTTCCACAATATAATGAAATTTTGGGCAAATGCCAAACAACTAAGTGTAAATTGCACATTCCAAAAGGAGGAATATCGGTAAAGAAAAGATTCAGCAATATGGTAATCAAATAATGATAATCAAGATCAAAGTAACAAGCATCAAAGGCATTAACATGAAGAAATTGGGAAGTCAGAAAACCCTAATCAAAATCAAAACTTGCAAACACAAAATATATAGATACCCATGACCATGAGATTGGAACCATCTAGGGTGAATAAAATCCTAATCGGATTGAAGACAGTTTGGAATCGTGAACAAGGAGTGTGGTAGAATTTGAGGCATCAATTAAGAATTGGAGAACATCAATTAAGGGGGAATGCATTTTCTACAATGATGTAATGAAAATTAGGAGGGCGGGTGAAAATTAAATTGCTACAAAGAAATAAATCATTACTGGAATATTTAATTGAATGTCAGTCAATCCTAGAAAAGGAAGAAATCCTTATTAGAGCACCATGAATGATGGAAAGATCGATTTGTGCCTGCGCGATTGGAAACCAGATTTTGATCTTCTACATTTTCAACAAAAGAGCAAGTGAAAAATAACATGATTCTAAGATCTACAGTAGACAAGGAGGATTTCTATCTACAAAATCTGGAACCAGACTTTTCATCTTCTAGGAATAATATCCTATGACTCTCGCCAAAATTGGAAATGGATGAAAATGTTTGTTACGGATTGATCACCCACATAATTTAGATACATAAAATATGGAGCTAGACTCTTATGAAGAAATGAACAATAAGTCAATCAACTTTTCCAACTGAAAATTTTGTAAATGGAGATAAAAATGAAAAGGAAGGAAAACTAACAATTTAAAGTCTAAGAAAACGGTAGTACAACAAAAGAGAAAATGTGAATTATCAACATAAAATTGTTAGGAATTAATGTTGAATATATCCTATGGGGGAGTATTCAGAGCTATTATGTGGCATTCGTATGTTGCATTCATGACTGTGGTTGTCATTGATGTCAACACAATGATCTATTGGAGATTATCAAAGAAGTAGACAGTGTTTGAATTAGCGCACGTGGAGTATTGAAGATCAAGCTATGTGGAGTTGAGGACTTACTTCATATTGTGTCCTAAAATTATGGTCAAGAGTGTGTACAAAAATTCAATTATTCATGATAGTTATGTGTAATTCAGTAGAAGTAGTATTCATGCAGTATTCTAGAGAAGCGGCTTGTGGTAACTGGATGATATCTCCTAATTGGGATAGAATCTAGGCATGCAAAGTTGAATAGTTGATGAAGACATTATGACAGTGGCATGGACATGACAGCATGGTCAGAGGTCGCACAAGTGAAGAATTATTTTGTTTGGAAGATGACAATTTTTATGTAATTGTGAAATATTGTGTAACATGTGAAGGTTTATATTTTGTAATTGGTTAACAGGGATTTGTTTAGTGGAAATTATTCACCAATTGGTGAATATGTCCCGTGGGGTGTATAGAAATTGGCAAAAATTGTCTCGTCGGGCGTATAGACCGGTTCGCCCAAATTTTATAAAAGACACGTATAGTGTTTGGCTTGTTTGCCACTATGTGAACATAATTTCACTACATTAGTCGAGTTGTTCACCCATTTTTCTATTGTATATTTTACTATTATTCACCACGGATTAAGGAAGGGTGTATTTATCGAGGATCACCATTCGCCAAAGGCCCATTGTTCCAAGTGAAAGTTTTATTTGCACTAGGACCCAATTTGCCATGCATCATACATAATTGTGTCCCAAATTCTCACCCTATTCACCTATTCAATTACTTGAAATTACGTGGGATTCACCAAATATTAGTTGTTATCATATGCAATTGTCGGCCCCTTCACCAAAATAGACGATGGAGATTATGAGGCAAAATCTAATGGTTGATATGAAAATGGTTTACTTGTCTATTTAAGAGATATGAGTTTCATTATTGAAACATGTCAGAGAGAAGGAGACTTCAAGAGATTTAGTAGTACAAAAATTCAGTTGATTCTGAGCTCACAATTGCAATTGGTAGCGAACTGGAATGACTACGAGTCTGTAGTATCTTATTCAAGTAAAATTTTATTATAGCCTTAATTTGTTGGAGATGTCACAGTCAAAGTTAAACAAGAAGAGGAATATTGAAGGTGGACATGTCTAAGAGAGGCCAATGAAATGAAGAAATATATCTTCATACTTTGGTGGGGGTAGACGCAATAGTGTTGGTCAAAGTGAGGAAGGTACATCATCAGAGGAACCTGTACAACTTCAAGGTTCTCAACCTACACAAGACTCTATTCAACAAATTGGGGAGCCTAATAAATCTAGTGACGAAGTTCTGCAACCTGATATCTCTGATGAAGATGACCTTGAAGAAGAATTTCAATTAAATAACCAGACCAAGATTAATCAATCAACTTCGATGATGATGATGGTTCAATTAATAGTAACACTAAAGGGAGAGGAAAATCAAAAGAAAAGATTGATCGTTAATGGGAAATGTCCAGGAGATTTAAATTTGATTGGGTGGAAAAGTATCCATTCGTTGAACCCGTGGACAATCCAATTGTAGGTGAGCCTCCAGTAGATTGCAGATGTATGATTTGTAGTTTGAAGTATAAAAAGGGAAAGCGATTATAACTTAAACTAGACACCATAGAGAAACATGTTGGTAAGGTTTATGAAACATCAACTGTAGATGGAAAGGAAATAAAAGTAGTAAGATATAAAACAAAGGAGCAATGTCAACATAAAAGGAATGATGAGGAATATTATTTGTTTCAGAAATTTAAGATGAAGCCTAGTAAAGTTCAAGGTTCTATTAATGCTATTTTTGCAAAAGCAAGTGAAGTAGAAGAACGCGGAAAAGTTATTCAATTAAGTAATGTTTTCCATATTTTGAGGAGAGGGCATCCAATGACAGACTATCAGAAATGAGTGGTTTGTTACACTTTCTGAAAGTTCCTAACTATCCTGTCACTCATTGGTCAATAAGCAGTGGATGGGAATGGGCAAGTTGTATTGCCCAGGTTGAAATAGAGGATGTACAGAGAAAAATAAAAGAGTTAACCTTTATTGCATTGTCCTTAGATGAAGTTACGGCAATAGATAATATGTCATGGGTATGCATGCATGTTTATACTGTACAGAATAATATCTACCAACCACATCTAATAACTGTTGCAAAATTGAGGGACAATGCAACATCAAAAACTTTATTTCAATTAGTAAAGAGCCATTTAATTGAATATGGAGCTATGGATGAATTGACAACAATGAAGAAGTTGACCTGTGTTGGAGTGGATGGAGCTTCAGTAATGCAAGGTCAAAGGAATGGTCTTTGCACAAACTGCAGGCTTCTTGTTCACCATATGTTGTTGGCATTCACTGTATGGCCCACAGGATGAATCTTGCTTTTAGAGTTGTGAAGAAGTTTCCTTTAGTAAACAAGGTTGAAGATTTAGTAAGGGAGTTGTACTCATATTTTTGTCGAAGTCCCAAAAGTTTTAGGAAATTTCAGCACTTTGTTGATGGAATTACCAATGGAAACAAGCTTCTTAAAGATGTTGATACCAGATGGATCTCTTTGGATGGACCAGCGCATTGAGTTTTTTCTAAATATCAATCTTTGATTGGACTTATGTACGAAAATCATGATAATGCATAAAATCAGAGATGTGATGACCTGCTTCGGAGGTTAAGCAATATGGAGACACTTTTGACTTTAGCATCTCTTCTTCCCATTCTAGAAGAAATGACGTTCATTATGAAAAAGCACAGCAAAGAGCCATGTATATTGCAGAATTTTCTTACTTGCGTAAAATGTCATGCCAAGCCCTCAATAGTCTCTATTGAAATGACCCAAATTTATCTGATGAAATATTTAATCACTAGTGGAAACTAACAGATTTGGACAATCCTGATAATTATTTAAAGATCATTGAAAATGGAGATTTATGTGTTTGTGTAAGGGGATTTCAAATACCAATGTACTACAGTGCCCCAAAGAAGCGAGCTACAAGAGTTACAAGGGAAGAGTTTACCAAGATCGATGAGTCTATAGAAGCTAATGCAAGGGACATAGCCTTTAAAGTTTCCTCTAAAATAAGATCTTGATTCCCATATGAACAACTACTTGAGGCCATGACAATTGTGTTTCCTCAATATTGGCACTTAAACTCTAAGTAAGATTATCATAATAGGTTGTTGACTTTGTTAAAGGAATTTTGCAAATCTGTAGAATTCAATGGAGTGACTATCAATGAAATTTTAGATGAGGATCTTCTTAGACAGCAATCAAGCACTTTTGCAAGGACTATGAAGCATCAATATCAAATAATACATAACCCACATGAAGAGGGCTCGACAACAAGGCTTTGGATAGAACTAAAATAGAGCACAATGTTGCGTGAAGAAATTTCAGAGTTCTTCAACCTTGTTGATCTATTTGAAACCATGATATTGGGTTCACTGGAGGATGAGAGAGTTTTCAGTGCTTTGGGCTTCCTAAAATCAAAGCTAAGAAACAAACTAGACAAGAATTTGGAAACATGATTGAGGGTCTACACATCTAGGTATGATGTCAATACTTTTCCTTATCAAAAAGCAATAGAAATATGGAAGAAAAGATGCAAAAGAAGAGGGTTGGGAAACACCATTAACCAATCTCCGACTCCGAGTGGGACAACTACAGGTGGCGATGGGAGTCATAGAAGTGGAGGTCAGAGTGAAGAAGACACAAATGAAAATGAAGAGAATAATGAAGGAACTGGAAGACCAGAATTGGATGATGATGACAATGTAGAGATGAATTGGCAAATTTAGGAAATTGCTGCTAAATTAGCAGTAGCAATCAATAGGTATTTTTTGAACTTATTAACTACTATATCCTATCATTCAATGTTCATCTTAGAAAAGCAAGAATGTATTATGTTTCATCATTAAAATTTGAGAACAAAGAGTATTATTATTGTAGAGTGTTCAGTGTAGTTTGTATCGTATCATCAATGATCATTCATATTTGAATTTGAAATTCCTAAATGAAATTTTGTATTCCAATAGCATATAACAGAGTAAATCAACTAAGAATAACTAAATAAAATAGAGTAACTCAACATACATTGAATTGGAAAATATGAAAATTAGATAGAGCACAATTTGTTTTGTACTCATTTGCAATATATTACAATTTACAGTAGTTCTCAATAGTTTGATGAAATCCATGAATGTATCACGAGATATGTCTATAGGAAGAAAGTGTAAATCAGTATTTATTTTATCCTGCAACCTTATTTTGTAAGTTTCTCTTCCAATGAACTTATTTGCATCAAATCCCTTAGGCAAACCAAGACTTTCCATATTCACTTTCCTTTGTTCCATCTTTGTGATCTTCTTCTTAGCTTTGTCATCCAATTCTTGTACTTCCTAATAGGCCAACACTGGGGCAAATAATTAAGAAATAATTAACAATTTATGATGAAATTTAGCTTGGTCTATTCGTGTCAATCTGAGAGCGTAAGCTTGCGAAAGGTGTCCGAGCAGTATGCCATCAAGGGATGATAGTTGTGAAATGAGGGATTATGAATGCAGCTACAGCACGCGAAATTGAATCTATGAAAAACTAAAGACATCCCAGCGACAGGAACTGTCACTTCCTAGTGATAGGAACATTAGAAACAGAAACAATGATAATAACAAATGTAACAATTCACAAATCCAACTAATCTAGAAGAAAAAATACCAACACCATGCATATAACTAATCTAATATAATAATTTACTAATATAAATCTGATATAGATATATTGATTTATCTCTTAATGAAAATATGATAGTAAATTTAGAATATGCTAGTTGTTATCAATAATCTGTATAATAATGAGAACATGATAATCTATCTTACCCAACTATGATATTAATCAGATTGTAAATGTATTAATATGAACTAACTATTATTTTAAAATGAAATCTTATTCTACGGCAAATCAAACACACCAAACTTAAGCTACAAAAATCACCAGCGTGCAATATAAAATAATTTACAATATTAACAACCTCACCAAACATTCCAAGAGCGGGCCCTTTCTCTGGTCTGCAAGGTGAGTGAACAGACTATGTCTTTCTACGTTGGATTAATCAGCAGAAGTATTATTTCATTCTTCAGATTTAACAAAGGGAGAACAGTACATTTCAATCTGCATTGGGTTTCTTATATATACGCAGCTATAAAAATTTAGTAACTGCTTTGATATGCACTCTATAGAAAGAGTGGCTATTACATAACAAAGCTATAACAAAACTCTATGGTTTGCAAAGAATAGCCAATTTGTTGTTATCGCTCCAACAAAATACTATTTCCTTCATCAAATATAGAGAGAATTTGGTTGACGGGTTTTCTATCCACGTAATTCTTGGGAATGAATCTCAACTACAATATACTTCCTTACACCTATTACATACAAAATGTTGCAACAATAATAGTGGTTAATTTTGGGCCAAGTTTACTTCCATATGCTACCACGTAAATCTTGTTGACGGCCTCTCCATGTGTTCATGCATTGTGAATGATATCTGCATCAAATGTGTCTCTATGCTGACAAGAAACAATAACCAATACAAAGTATGGTGTGCGGCCTTCCTCTTTAATAATATAATCATCACCGACTAATATTTCTTTGGAAGTAAGTGCAATACATCTCAAAGTTGAGGGACCTTTGTATTAGTGAAATAGTTACAGGAAGATGCATAGCCATAACTCATAATCAAAATGTTAGATAAATACAATCACATCTATTTATTCTAATATTTTATCTAATAACTAGATTAAATATCACTCATATATATCGTATCATATGCAACATAGAAGGAGAAAATGGAATATTAAAATGGATGTGGAAATGAGTATGAAGGCTAAAATATGGCATAATCTGGGACATAAATCACTCTCATCACTTCCCATAGCTTCTCACATTTTTGAATGATACTTGATACCTTTACTGAGGCATCAAGGTGGGTGCTCATTCCCTTGTTTGATAGATAACTATCACTCTTATTGTAGAGTTGTTGCATAATATCTTTTGCTTTCTTTTCTTTCTTGACAACATCCATGTTCTGTTCAATGTTCTAATGGAGCTTCAAATAACATTCTCTCATACTTTGAAGCATTTCAAACCACTCATACAAGCTATTAGACATCACTGATATTTGGCCCCAAATGTGTTCTTTTGTAATCTTCACTAAATTATTACTAGTATTTGTTAAAGTTTGAATTGTATTATTGGCCTTCTTTAGTTCTTCTACCATTTTTTCACAATTCTTTTTCTCTTCCACTGCTTTGTGTTCCCAATGATTGGCTTTATCTACCTGAGATTCCAATTATTTTTGCAATTCCCAGTTGGAGGCAGCATTACTCTCCACAGTTTTAAATAACTTTTCTGAACTGACTCTATCTTCCTCTAGTTTTTTACTAGTTTCTATCAATTTTCCCATCGGTGCCTTCAGCTCTACCTGCTCATGTTCCTTCACTAGTACTACTGCCTCTACATGTTCCTGCTCTATATTTGCTGATGTAGAGGTCAATTTTTTAATCTTTTTCTGTAATTCTTTCGAACTGTTCTATGAAGCTTTCCTCTTTGCTTTTTCATTGGCAATGTCTTCCTATAACTTTTCTATATTTTCTCAAGCTTTCTTTTCTCTCTTTCCAGCTTTAGCAGTGCACTTTAGACCACTTGGTTTGTAGACTTTGACACATTGATTTTGTCCACATTTTTAACTTTGGAAAAATCCATTTGGAGAGTGCTAACTTGAAATTCAGATGGATCTATCTAACTCTCTGGTGGGTTTCCATCTTTTTTTGGTGGAATAACAACCATGAACTCCATCATGTCTCTATTTGGGTCATATGTTGGAAAAATCATGTTGGATGCAGGTTGTTCCTCTACAGCTGCAGTAAGCACACCAGTCTGCAATGTCTTCTTTATTTCCTTATTCTTGGTTCTTGTTTCTACAAATTTATTATAGAAATATTTGAAACAAAAATATGGTGTTGTAGAAGGATTTGAATGTTTGAAAGGTGAACCAGAGGCAGAGCTTGCAATGTATGTTGATCTAACTAATGCTCTTTGAGGATTTAAAATTCTAGAGGGTTTTGTTGAAGCTGAAATTGCAAACAGTTCTTTACGATCGAATGTTTTTGTTCTGGAAACCTTTTTCTTCTTGACACTATCTTGTTCTATGGGATTTTGTGTAGAATCTGTAGATTCTAGTGGCCTCTTTAGAGAGGGAACTTGTTGTATAAGTTTCCCAGTCCCACTGGCACCAGTGCCACTACCAGACCCAGTAGTAGTAGATTCAAACCCAAGGTCTGCACCATGATCATGAGTAGTTTTTTCTATCTCAATTATATTCCAGACGCCTTCTCCTGTGGGACCCAAACCACCACCTTTATAACCCAATTTTTCCACAATGATTGCCCCTTTTCTATATACTTTTTTTTCGTCATCGCTAACTCCACTCTAACTCCCAGTCCCCAGAGTAAATGCAATTGGTGGATTATCATCCTCACTGTCTGGATCATTGTTGTCATATGCTGTGTTAGGATGCTCCAAATTCCACAATTTTCTAAACTCTATATCCTTGTCTATTTCATCCAGATCTTCACTGATCTTTGGTTCACCAAGATCCTTTCTCATACTTCAAAAATCATTCATTTTTGTTCTAGTCCATTTTCTATCCTTACAAGCTTCTGTTATTTTCTTTGGTATTTTTATGTTTGATGGATGAGCAGCTTTTTCATAGAAATTGTAGGACATCCTAGGCTGTACAATGCCCTGGTTTGTTGTTGTCATAATTTGTGATGACAACTGTTCAACTAAAAAATTTTCCTCAGCGGAAACTTTCTCCATCTCTTTTGTAACGTCATCTCAGCTATCCTTGTTTTTCAACTTCTCTAGAAATGGTTTACTTTCATGTTGAAATAAGTTTGCAAAGTTCTTATTAGCAACAAGCATTGTTTGAATGACGTTGAGTGGATCATACTTCCAGTACCACTCTAAATCAAATTGAAAAATATCTATAAAAAAAATTTCCACTTTGAATGCCTTTCTCTCAAATGTTAACCCTCCAATCGAGAAAGGTAAGGAAGGGAATATGCTCTTCTTCGACTGGCCAGCAAAGAGTCTATATGTGCTCTCTAGATGTACTACATATTCTATTGCAAACACCCTGTCTATCACATGCATTGGAAGTTTGTGGGGTTGTAGTTCTAATCCGTAAAACCTTAGCATAGTGTATTCTTCCATTAAGTACCAGTTAGCCAATTGAATTGTGCTTCCAAGTTGGATGCAATCCCTACATGAAGCAGACAATCTAGGCATTGGAGTGCTTGTTATTTTTTTGTACAATGGTGCCAAAAAGAAGTCTACAAAATTACTGCAATTCCTTTTGTTATTATACATTCTTATCTGAGGTATCCAATTATATATTGGAGTACCTGTCCCCCTCTAAATTTCAAGCTTGTTGTCATTGGTCATTAATATTGCAGCATGCTTGGCTAGCAGAAGATAGCACAAGTAGGTTGTGAACGTTAATGTCTTAGAATTGCCTCTTTTAATCAATGCTAATTATTCTTGCATTGATTGAACCACGTGTCCAACAAAATTATATCTTACTGATTCATTGACACAATGGATATCCCAAATGAATTGAAAAATGTTGGCACCCACTTCCCTATTTTTTTCCATTCCCAGGCAAAATGCTAGCGAGGATATAGTATCAAGAACCCATGGCACAAAAATGTTAAAATCATAAGGAGGCTTATGGTTCTCACCCAATGAAGTCTTTGCCTCTCCAACTATTAGACCCTTTTATAAATGAATCTTTTGCGTTTGGTGGGACTACCTCATATTGCTCTACCAGCAATCCCAGGTCAATATGGAAATTACAGTTTTGTCTCTCAAACCCTAGGTCTAGCAAACTGAGAAATTCTTCCGAGATTATTGATAAAATTTCTTCCTAATTTTTTTATTCACAATTGCTTTTCTTTCTTCATCATAATTTTCTCCACAAATCAAGCCAATTTATGGGCAAGGGAAAACTTTAGGTAACAGCATGTGACCCAAATCAACATCTCATGAAGCAACTTTATTGGTTGTTGCACCTATCGCTGGGTTAAATTTTATAAATTCATACCTCTTTGGCCCAGTTTCCTTACTGCACAATGAATGTTTAATTTCTATAACTCTCCTTTCACCATCGATAACAGGATCATAAACATCATGATACTCATCAGTGAAACCAGGGATTTCTACTACCTCTTTGGCCCAGTTTCCTTACTGCACAATGAATGTTTAATTTCTATAACTCTCCTTTCACCATCGATAATAGGATCATAAAAATCATGATACTCATCAGTGAAACCAGGGATTTCTACTAGTTTTCTACAATCTATTAAAGTTTTCCCATCTGCTTGCCCTTGGCCTTAAGTTTTCGCTTTCCCCATTGTTCTTCAGAAGAATGAAAAAACACAAATTCACAGATATTTACTAACAAAATCATAGATAATAACTAACTAATTAAGAAAACCCCAATTTAAGAAAACCCCAATTGTACATGCAAGAATTAAAATTTCAAAATCACGTTAAACTAAATTTTTGACATTACAAAATCAGGATGTCGTTAGATATCTTACCCAAAATTAAACTTTGAAATCTGGAATCTGGATAGATAGAAGTTAGAGAATGGCTAAGGCTCTCACAAATTACAGTCTCCAAATCGTCGGTGATGGTTCAATAGTTCTTTTTAGTTTTTAGCTCTTCTTCTACGAGTCGATAGGTTTTTAAACAGTAAATGTTAAAATGGTACATACTACATGTAATGTAATCTTATAATGGTATACTGGTACATACTATGTGTAACGTAATGTTATGGTATAATGGTACATACTACGTGTAACATTATGTTTTCGATGAATTACACATCAACGTGTCACGTTTCCGGAGTGAGTTTTCAGAAAAGGTTTTTGAAACCCATAATAATTCTGAAATACAACTTCAACCGTTCATCTATCGTAATCCAACGATTGTCACGATTTTAAAATATTAATAATTTAATACACACTAATGAATATTAATCATTAACTATATTCACTTAGAATAGCTTATCCATGAAATTTGAACCAATCACCATTAAATGATAAAGTTTGGAAACATTTAATTATTACATGAAACAAAAGTGCAATGCAAATTTTTTATATTATATAAGGCAAAATTTCATTACAATTCAAATGTTCCCATAGACCATATCTATTGACGATTCTTATAATCAAAACAAAAAATAAAAGCATTAGCACTTCGAATTTCTTAAAACATTTTCATATTTTATTTTTTGACATACGTGATTACAATTTATATCATTGCAAAAACCATGGTAACTGGTAAGCTACTACCACCAGAGGGAGACACAGTAGAGGGACTAGAGACTAGGTAGAGTCGGGGACTATCTGGCTGAGGCTCCCTTCCTTCTGTATGGAAGTTTGAAGAGAGGATAATCTCAAATAATTCTTCTAGCCACCAATAGTCCTTAGTTTCCTCCAGTAGGTGCCACTTCCGGAGGAAATCCCTCCCAATCTATGCCCACTTCCGATGACGCCGGAGCTGCTTAGCATCAAGGTTCAGTAGAAATGGTTTTCTGGGCACATTTACTCCTGGTTTTAGAAGCTTAGGAACTCTAGTACATTTTGCACCTATTTTCGACAGCCAATTGGTTGAATTTTCTACTAATATTGGTTGACTATTCGACCAACCATTTGGTCGCTATTTTTTGGGTCAAATGTATGACATAACATTTTAACGTCAAAATTTTGACACGACTCTTGGTCAAAATTCACATTGATATTGGGAATTCATCAGGTCGAACTATCAACCAAAATAGGTTGAAATCTTCAGACCTTTCAACCTTACTTGGACAAAATATTTAGACCACCCGACCAGGATGCCAAACACACAACAAAAAAGTTTGACATAAATTGGTCGAACGTTAGACCAACTCTTGTGTGGGTTTAGACCAAAGGGCATCGAAAGATCGACTAATAATGGAATGTTGAAAAAAAAAACTGAAGATAAATATCCAGAGTAATCACCAACGGCATCCTGCTTGGTGATTAGTCTAGATATTTATCTTTGGGTGTTACTTTACATTAATATATATCATTGTGTATTTTTTTATGTTACTTTACTATTTTTTATAATGGTAATTGGTAATTTTATTAATCGTAACGGGTTAGAACCTGACCTGAACCAGCGATAGCTTCATTCAGGAGAGCTATCTCCCCAAATATTCGGTAAACCCACATCAATCACACAAGCTTAAGAAGAAAGAAAGAAAGAACCTCCACTTTGGTTGCCTCATTTTTCCAATCCCTGAGATTATCCCCTGAAATACAACCCACACCCAAGCCAAACTTCCCATGTTGATGCAGATGATCATTTAATCACTCATCCACCTTGTCTTGGCACCCAACAGGTCCTTTCTTTTCTCTTCCCTCTGGTGTGGTTGCTACCTTTCTAGCACTCTTCCCATCATCCAAACCATCCACCAGGATGCAACCTTGGACATAATTTGTCCAATTTGGATAGTAAGTCTAATTTAATTTTTTTGTGGACTGAGACCTTAAATTATTGAGCTTCTCTTTGTTTTGAGAATAGTTTAACATTCTCTACTTAACAAGGCCAACCACGTGAAGGTAGAAGTTCATCTGGCCACTCCTAGGAGCCTCTTATGACCCTTTATGACATTTTAAGACCTCTAAGATGTATTATTAGGGATCGTAAAGGGTCGTAAAGG
Source organism: Chamaecyparis obtusa (assembly GCA_027943335.1). Classification (NCBI taxonomy): domain Eukaryota; kingdom Viridiplantae; phylum Streptophyta; class Pinopsida; order Cupressales; family Cupressaceae; genus Chamaecyparis; species Chamaecyparis obtusa. Next base: position 77,396 of record BSBK01008200.1, read on the forward strand.
GTCATAAGGGGTCCTAGGACACAACAGCTACGAAACATAATTGTAGGCATCATGGTCACAATTTTTTGGAGATAACTTAATTGAGTGGTATACCCAGACGATGCAAAGCAACTTCTACTCCTCTGGTTCCAAGTTGACACTACGGGATCCAAAGACAATACATAAGGACTAAATTAAAGAGAGGAGGAGGGCCATAACAAACAAAGTAATATAGGACAAACCTCACATTAAATGAGGCAACTGCAAACATTTTGATAGATTTTTATTATTAAATAATGAAATTTGCAACACTAGTATATGCAAATTTCATTATTTAATAATAAAAATATATTAAAATGTTTGTAGTTGCCTCATTTAAATTGAAGTTTGTCCTATATTATTTTGGTCGTTATGGCCCTCCTCTACTCTCTAAATTTAGTCCTTATCTATGGTCTTTGGATCCCGCAGTGTCAACTTGGAATCAGAGGACCAGAAGTTGCTTTGCATCATCTGGGTATACAACTCACTTATGTTGCCTCCAAAAAAATGTGACCACGATGCCTACATTTATGTTTCTTAGCTATTGTGAAATCTACATTTTTGTTTCTCAGCTATCATATTTATGTGCATATTTTTTATGTGTTTGTGAAGACATCTTTCTAGCATGGGTTTGGATCCTACATGCAATGAGAGCTTCCTTTTCATCGGGATTCAACTCCACTTCCCCCATCTCATCATCCTCATCACCCTCAGCTTCCCTCCTAAGCCCTTCTTCCCTCTCCAGTTCTTAAAGCCTCTGCAAGATATCTAGATCAATAAAGTCTGCAACATTGTGTCCATCCATGATCTCAGGAATATCATCTTCTTTCCACTCTTCATTTTACAAAATATACCACTTCTTCAAGCTTGTAGAGTAAACTCCAGCCCCACCATTTTCATTCTCAATATCCTTCTCCAGCTTCATGGCCTCCTTGGCAGCACACGCCCTGTCATACAAAATAGCTTGAGGAATACAAGGGGGTCTCTCTTTCCCATCTCGCAGCTTGGGCATTGCAACATGAATCCTATTGAGACAACTACTGATCTTCTTTGACTTCATCTTAATTTCCACTTTCTACTCTAACAACCTCTCGCATGCTGCATTGATGCCTCAAGGGGTGGTCCAAAATACCAGGGGTATCAATAACCTAATACCTCAAATACTTATAATCAATGGCATTTTACAACAAAAAACAAATTACAAAACTGAACCAATGGCATGTTAATTCACAAAAAAAATTTACAAAACTGAACCAATCACATGTTTACAACAAAGAAATAGAATGATAATAATATGTTGAAAATTCTATTATGTTTAATACACGCCAAAGGACCAATCCCAACAATTATTAAACATACTTTATCTAATATGATGAATTCTTAATAAAGGTCTAATTCTGTACACTGATAGCACAAAGGAAGATTTGACCTAGCCAAATCTTCCTTGTACCACACAAAAAATTGTGAATAACTATGTCTACTCCAACCTTAATTGTTTAAGAATTCATCATATCAGATAATGTATGTTTAAGAATTGTTGGGAGTTCTATTAGACCTTTGTTGTAAACATGTCATTGGTTTAGTTTTGTAAATTTATTTTTTGTGTTAAATGCATTTAAATGGACATAATAAGGTTAATTTTTAATTTTGTTTAATTTTATAAGGTTAATTTTAAATTTTTTGTTTAATTTTTATATTGAAAATCATAACGAAGTCATAAACAACAAAAAAATTTATGAGTTTATCAAAATATGTCCAAAGTATCTACTTGAAATTCTAAAAACATTTCAGTATCTACAATAGCCCTCTGTTAACCACATTTACGCATATGATCCCAACAAAGTAGTGCACAAACTACACAAATAAGGCATCGCAAAAACATGATTTCTGCTTTCGCCATTGAAGCAATCTTGGCGGCACTACCTGCCTCTCGAGCCTTGCACAAGTTGCACTCATTTCCTACATCAAGTATAGATGTAGATGGGGTAGATGTAAATGTGGTTTCATCGACCCACCGAAAGTATTGCATCCACTATTTCCCTACAATACCAAATGTATATCAGTTCTTCATAAAATGATAAGTTGTCACATTATTTTTAAACATAAAATATAATTATGTATCCAGACCTTTTTTCCTATTTGGGCAAACCCAAAATTGATGACCAGGATTACTTATTGTGCGTGACATCTTCAACATGCATGGGCCAACACCACATTGACACATAGGCACATTGACCGAAGTCATCGATGCTATTTCGACAAATATTGCATTATCACAAATATTGCATTGTCATTATTTTGTTCATTCATACTAATTATAAATACAATAAAAAGAAACATACTATTGTAGACTTGCACATTTTTTGGCTAAGTCGAAGTCTTTGGTTTAAATCACTAGACAATCAAAACAATGGTAAATATTTGAAGCAACCTTCAAAGATTTGCAGCGATAAATAGAATCCCCGTATTTTATCAGCCTAACATAGTATTTGGCCAATTTGGCAATGAGATTGCGAGCAGTTAACACAAAAAAAATTTACAAAACTGAACCAATGGCATGTTAACACAAAAAAATTACAAAACTAAACCAATCGCATGTTTACAACAAAGAAATAGAATGATAATAATATTCTCTCTCTCTCTCTCTCTCTCTCTCTCTCTTGCTAGGTCTGACTTATATAATCAAATGTTGATCCAAACTCCCTCAATTATTTAATTAGTCTATATTTATATAAAAAGATTATATATTTATGTAGTAATGAATTAAATAAGATTGTGGCGGCTTTTGCAAACTAGATTTGGTTTGCATGTTTGCAATGTTGAAGCAGTGTTGGAGATGTCAGCGGTGCTATGGACAGATTCCTTAACCAGTTGTTGAGGGAAATGGATGGTATGACAGCCAAGAAAATAGTTTTCATTATTGGTGCTACAAACAAACCCGATATCATTGATCTTGTATTGCTAAGGCCTGGCCGACTTGACCAGTTGATTTATATTCCCTTACCTTATGAGTCCTCACGTTATCAAATTTTCAAGTCTTGCTTGAGAAAATCACCCGTCTCAAAGGATGTGGACCTAATGGCACTGGCCCGTTATACCCAAGGATTCAGTGGAGCTGATATTATAGAGATTTGTCAGCGGGCTTGCAAGTATTCTATTAGAGAAAATATTGAGAAGGTGAGTTTTAATTGTGGCGGCTTTTGTAAACTAGATTTGGTTTGCATGTTTGCAGCGTGAAAGAAGTGTTGGGGATGTTGGTGGTGTTGCAGACAGAGTCCTTAACCAGTTGTTGATAGAAATGGATGGTATGATAGCCAAGAAAATAGTTTTCATTTTTGGTGCTACAAACAAACCCGATATCATCGATCTTGCATTGCTAAGGCCTGGCCGACTTGACCAGTTGATTTATATTCCCTTACCTAATGAGTCCTCATGTTATCAAATTTTCAAGTCTTTCTTGAGAAAATCACCCCTCTCAAAGGATGTGGACCTAATGGCACTGGCCCATTATACCCAAGGATTCAGTGGAGCTAATATTACAAAGATTTGACAGTGGGCTTGCAAGTATGCTATTAGAGAAAATATTGAGAAGGTGAGTTTCAATTGTGGCAGCTTTTGTAAACTAGATTTGGTTTGCATGTTTGCAGCGTGGAAGCAGTGTTGGGGATGCTGGTGGTGTTGCAGATGGAGTCCTTAACCATTTTTTGATGGAAATGGATGGTATGATAGCCAAGAAAATAGTTTTCATTATTGGTGCTACAAACAGACCCGATATCATTAATCTTGCATTGCGAAGGCCTGGCTGACTTGACCAGTTGATTTATATTCCCTTACCTGATGAGTCCTCACATTATCAAATTTTCAAGTCTTGCTTGAGAAAATCACCTCTCTCAAAGGATGTGGACCTAATGGCACTGGCCCGTTATACCCAAGGATTCAATGGAGCCAATATTACAGAGATTTGTCAGCGGGCTTGCAAGTATGCTATTAGAGAAAATATTGAGAAGGTGAGTTTCAATTGTGACAGCTTTTGCAAACTAGATTTGGTTTGCATGTTTTCAGTGTGGAAGCAGTGTTGGGGATGCTGGTGGTGTTGCGGACAGAGTCCTTAACTAGTTGTTGATGGAAATCGATGGTATGACAGCCAAGAAAATAGTTTCCATTATTGGTGCTACAAACAGACCCGATATCATCGATCTTGCATTGCTAAGGACTGGTCGACTTGACTAGTTGATTTATATTCCCTTACCTGATGAGTCCTCACATTATCAAATTTTCAAATCTTGCTTGATAAATTCACCTTTCTCAAAGGATGTGGACCTAATGGCACTAGCTCGTTATACCCAAGGATTCAGTGGAGTCGATATTATAGAGATTTGTCAGTGGGCTTGCAAGTATGCTATTAGAGAAAATATTGAGAAGGTGAGTTTCAATTGTGGCGGCTTTTACAAACTAGATTTGGTTTGCATGTTTGCAATGTGGAAGTAGTGTTGGGGATGCTGGTGGTGCTATGGATAGAGTCCTTAACCAGTTGTTGACGAAAATGGATGGTATGATAGCCAAGAAAATAGTTTTCATTATTGGTGCTACAAACAGACCTGATATCATCAATCTTGCATTGCTAAGGCCTGGCCAACTTGACCAGTTGATTTATATTCCCTTACCTAATGAGTCCTCACATTATCAAATTTTCAAGTCTTGCTTGAGAAAATCACCCGTCTCAAAGGATGTGGACCTAATGGCACTGGCTCGTTATACCCAAGGATTCAATGGAGCCGATATTACAGAGATTTTTCAACGGGCTTGCAAGTATGCTATTAGAGAAAATATTGAGAAGGTGAGTTTCAATTGTGGCAGCTTTTGCAAACTAGATTTGGTTTGCATGTTTACAACATGGAAGCAGTGGTGGGGATGCTGGTGGTGTTGCAGATAGAGTCCTTAATCAGTTGTTGATGGAAATGGATGGTATGATAGCCAAGAAAATAGTTTTCATTATTGGTGCTACAAACAGACCCGATATCATCGATCTTGCATTGCTAAGGCTTGGCCGACTTAACCAGTTGATTTATATTCCCTTACCTGATGAGTCCTCACGTTATCAAAGTTTCAAGTCTTTCTTGAGAAAATCACCCATCTCAAAGGATGTGGACCTAATGGCACTGGCCCATTATACCCAAGGATTCAATGGGGTCGATATTACAAAGATTTGTCAGCGGGCTTACAAGTATGCTATTAGAGAAAATATTGAGAAGGTGAGTTTCAATTGTGGTGGATTTTGCAAACTAGATTTGGTTTTCATGTTTGCAATGTGGAAGCAATGTTGGGGATGCTGGTGGTGCTGCGATCAGAGTCCTTAACCAGTTGTTGACAGAAATGGATGGTATGATAGCCAAGAAAATAGTTTTCATTATTGGTGCTACAAAAAGACCCGATATCATCAATCTTACATTGCTAAGGCCTGGCCGACTTGACCAGTTGATTTATATTCCCTTACCTGATGAGTCCTCACGTTATCAAATTTTCAAGTCTTTCTTGAGAAAATCACTCGTCTCAAAGGACGTTGGACCTAATGGTAGATAATAAAGATGACGATGACTTATACAGGTTGCACATCCACATCCACATATGATATAAAATTTATTATTATAAAGTCTTGTTATGGAAATCTATTTTATATTAGTCTATATTATTCTGAAGCCTTGTTATAGAAATCTATTTTATATTAATCCTCAGAATTAGTTAGTAAATCTTCTTCTTTCTTTCTAAATTCATGAATGATTCTATTTTTCTGCAGTAAATATCATACGTAATAGATAAACATGAAATCAGCAACAAATATCTACCTCTAAATACAACTCCAAATGAATGAATAAAAGAAGAAAATGATAATGTTGATTGGTTCTCCAGTAAATAGCAGTGATTTGTTTTTAAGGGATAATGAATAAAAGAAGAAAATGATAATGTTGATAAGGCTGTGAACTATTAAAGAATAGAAGCGAATTGTTTTTAAGGGATTGTTTTTAATTATGGAGGTAACATTTTGACCAAGGCTGCATTTTCAACAAAGGAGGCTCACGCCACCCTTTTTCATTCTTCACATTGTAATTTGGGAGTCGGCTAGCTTCAACCAACTCCTAATGTACTGACCACCTAGCTGTGTGCATTTCATGTATGGTGAAGATTTGACATCCCAAGGACATGTGTGGTTACTGTTGGATAGTTGGTGAAGTTTTCATAAATTTGAGAAATGTTATTGTTATGGGAGCAACTAACCGGCCAAATAGTATTGATCCAGCACTCAGAAGGTTTGGAAGGCTTGACAGGGAGATTGATATTGGGGTTTCAAATGAAGTAGGCAAGTTGGAAGTACTTCGCATCCATACAAAGAATATGAAGCTCTCTGATGATGTACGTATATTGGGGCCTTGTTTTTTTTACTTCTATATCTAATAGAGGTGAAGCCATGACATACAAAAGGTAAGAGAACCTCAAAGTTTCTGACATATAATGCTATCATGTCAAAAGGACAACAAAGTGTAGTTTTTAGAACAATGGAACAACCATCTCTCTTAAAAGGAACAACCATCATGTTATAGAGTTATTGAATAAGCCCATTATCATGAGATCATAGGGAAAAATACATCTATCTACTATTAATGAACAATTTCTTCTATAGAGGCAATTTTGAATTCTATGCTCATGTGAAAAGGAAATGTCACTCAGTTTGAAGTTCTAATAGAATAAATACAATAAGAAGACATTGACATATCATGCCTTAAATCGGCACCAATCACAATAAGAAGATGGAACAACCACAAGGTACAAGCATGTGAAAGTCATTGTAATCATTGGAGATATGTTAAAGAATAAGTAAAATAGTAGAGCACAACCATGATAAAATTAATGAAAGTGCCATAAAACACCATGATATTTATAATCAATCATAGAGAAAAGAGACAGTGACACAGATGATTTATATTTTAGTACCACCAAATACTTTCAAAATAGTCATCAATGTATTAAAGCATTCCAAAGTATAGGATAGCAAGGTGCTTCAATACATAGTTGCAGTTATCAAAATAGTATTTTACAATATCATGAAGTAAACAAATGCAATGTTTCAAAATAAGGCAAACTAAAACAACAAATGATAAGCATTGTCATTAAACACAGCATAAAAGGCATCTTTGACATTGAGCCCTCAAAGAACAAGTTTGATGTTTTCATGTTTTGAAATTTAACAAGTTTTATATTTTCATCATGAATACATGGAAACAAGCACAAAGGATCACAATAAGTAATCTCTAATATAAAGAAACACAATGAGTAATCTCTAATATAAAGAAACACAATAAGTAATCTATAATATAAAGAAACACAATTTGAAGCTCGACTCTTCAGGACTCCTACCTTCACATACCTACTGTACATTGGCTCCCCTAAAACATTCATCCACCTTTAGGAATTTCCTACAGTTAGATTTCATGGGGGAGCCATAGACATTCAAACTACTCTAAACTGGACAGTAGACTCCCTTGTTTCTAAACAATTTATTAATGCCACTAATCTACCTCTATAGTACTTGTACAAAGAATGAAAAGTCTTGAATCTAACCTACTAACATAGATCTAATTCTATTTAGAAGTATTCAATCCATCTAAAGGCATTGTCACATAAAAATGCTCGAATATGTCTTCAAACTAGAATTGCAAAGCTTCCTTTCTATTTCAAAAACTTCCTTACATTCACACTACTTCGAGAAACAAGCCATAAGGTATCATAAGATACTACTATAGGTTTTGGGGTGGACCAAGCACCAATCTTGCAAACATACCTCTTTCTCTATTTAGGGAAAGAAGAATCTGATTTTCACATGTTATGAATTATCTTCTAACAAACAATCATATGGCACACTTCTTCTAACAAATAGGCATATGGCACACTTGATGAATGAAGCATTGTCTATGGAACCCAAAAGAATCAGTGCATGAGAAAAGAGGAACTCCTATCAAATCTCCTCTCGATCAGCACTTTGTTCATATTCAGCCTAGTAGCCACAGGGCTATTAGTTAGAAGAAACTTTGTAACAGCTGAAACTAACAGTAGGAACCAATCATTATTCATCATGTTCCTTTCATACTTTCTATAATACAGTCCAAAGAAAAATTCTCTGTCTATTCTTATTCATGAATTTGAAAGAGGTAGATGTTCTAAATAAAATATTAGCAAGATATTTGTTTCAGTAGTTTGAGTTTTTGTACGGAACCCAGATTCTTCATTCATTACCATGGGATATTTTTAACAGAGGATAGAATAGATGGATTAGTATCTCTTATATTTTTTTCTAATGGGACATGTAAAGTGAAATCTTAAAATGCAATCAAAACTGTCCCCTGTGACAAGACTGGTCAGTCAATTCTAGCATGGTTTGGTCCTTTGTGTTTAAACTTCCCAAAGTGCTCATTAAGATAGTCACCTTGAATTAATTTAAATTCTTGGATAGAGTATCCCTCAAAGGCATAGGTCTTGGGTCCTATTCAAACTCCCAATATTCATAAAACTCCTCCAAAAGCCAAGAGGCATGATACTCGGTTTTGTACAATAGGTGCATCTTAGGCTTTGTTCTTTTCCAAACCAATGATGGATTCTTTTAGTGGCAAGTAATTCAAGCCTAAATCCATGATTTCAGGTTCTAATTTAAAGCCAAACAAAAGTTATGGGGTCGGGTTCCTTCTAGCTATTCCTCTCTACCAGTCACATAGGGATGCCTGGTTAGGTTTTCAACAAGAACTCCCTACAAACAAAACCATCCAATCCAAGACCACATTCAATTGAAACTAGACTCACATACCTCTCATTCAAGCCTGGAATCAAAATTTCTCCATGGTTGAAATGATAGATATGGGCCACGAAAGTCGACAGCCCTAGTTCTATGCCCAAACCCGCCTAAAATTGACTGTCAGTTGATTTCTTCCACATTTCTCAACCAATGAATCTCATACTTGTTACAAAAGGAATATATGAGGGCCAGCAATCTTCCTATGGTGTTCAATCAGTCATTCCAATCCACACGGGTACAAGAAAATTCAAACACCAGTAAAAAAAATGTTAAAGTACAATTTTCTTCAATTTCATTTTGCAATATTTCTTAAATCTGTTACAACCAACCTCTACAAGGTTCCTTCTAGCTATTCATCTCTACCGGTCACAGGAAACCCTCGTAGGCGGTCCTCCTTCGCGTGCGTTGCAAGCTTATCAAATAATGAAATGAGGTTTGAAATCTTTTTTTTTAAGTTATGCCCGTGTTGGTCGAAATTTCAATCTACACGGTATTCGTCAAACTTTCGACCAACATGGGCATGGATTAAAAAAAAACAAAAGTTTTCCTTCTATAATCCAACCAACCTAAACCTTTTTATTTGATGGTCGAAAATTTTGGTAGAAAAACTAGGTCAAATGTACTAGTGGCAAATCATTTGCCCAAGGAATTTCAAACCTAATTTCTAAAAATACGACAACACGCACATCATCATCAAGGTACTCTTCTTTAAAAACTTTCCTCAGAAGCATGATAATATCCACCTTTTCCCCCCAGGTCCAAAAAAGATGCTAAGAACCGAGATGAAATGTCAGTGTTAACTCTATACATATTTTCACTCTCCAAAAATTCATGTCCGAGCACCATCCTTATAGCCTCCTTAGTGAAGGCTCCCAACTCCATAGCAATAGACGCTAGGATTGGGTTTGTGACCAAGCCCAAAAAGACCTTCTGATCCTCCAAGGCAATGCATCTTAAATGAATTGGAGTGCCCATTGAAAATCAAACTGATATTATTCTAATTTTTTACAAAAATCAAAGAGAACCTAGCACTCGCAGACTATTTTCACAAATATGCTTTCACAATTGTAAATTAATGAGTGTAGATCAATCTATTTATAACTCCTAATTGAAATTATTTCTCTGCTCTAAAGATTTAATTAATTCGTAAGATAAATGGTAATTGTCCTTCAAAACTCTCCAAATCTTTCATTTTTAATGCAACAGTGGGTGAAATTGGAAACAACACTTATGATAAGCCATTTTCTATCTTGGGAATAATGAAGGCCAAAAGGATCGCGTCACGCAAGTGGACATAACAAATCTTTATTATAAAAAAAATTTGGAACTTGTGCCCACTCCGCAGAAATAATAAGCAAAGTACGTTAGCTACGAAATGGCGGTAGGAAATGAAGCTTTACCATTGATGTAAGATCATCGAACGATCAGAAAATAATGTCCTTAGATGACATGATGTTTTCATTTAAGCCTTAACTTTAAGGCATTATTCTATCGAGGACTGAGGTAATGAATAGATAATGATGTCACACATATTTTCCATTGAAAATTGAAAGGCGCCATCTAAGAAACCATTATTTCAAATTACTTTAATTAATGTCATGACTCATCTACTCATCGCCATTAATTAAAATTTCTATCTAATATTACCAAAGATTTCCAAAAGAATTCTATTTTTTTGCTGTCAGAAAATAAGGTCACAGACACTCCATTCGATTACAACATATCAACAGCCAAAGGTGAATTTCGAGCCTATTGTTGGTCTTCATAATATTTATGGTAAACTCTCGGCAGAATCATGACATGTGGTATGATTGATCGTACCAATAAGCCCATGATCAATCATACCACATGTCATGATTCCGCCAAAAGTTTGTCGTAAAAATTATGAAGACCAACAATAGGCCCAAATTCACCTTTGGCCATTGATATGCTATAATCCAACGGACATGTGAGTCTGTGACATCATAGTGATGGGACCCGATGTAACTTTAACATCAAATCAGAACCATTGCATTAAGATAGATGAACGGTGGAAAGTGCATTTCAGACGGAATGTGGTGAGATAACTACTTTACTGAAAACTCTTTCCGGAATCATCACATGTGTCATTCTTTAAGAATGAAAACTTAGGAGAATGAAAATTTAATAATTATTTCCAATTATTAAATCGCCATACCAACTATACAACTATTGTATTAAATTGCCAAGTTTATATGCATTTTTCATAAACATTCGCCATGACAAATAAATTAATTACAATATTTGGAAAATAATTCCGTCATAGTTTATCAGTATAAGGAAGTTTGATTCACCAATTAAATTAATAATTTTCCTATAAAAAAACATTTGTAGTCACCATATTTTTATAAAAATGGTATACATTATTAAAAAATTTGCCACCAAATATCCATATTTTGAAACACAATTCGCCATCAATATTAAAAATTTTCCCTCCAAAAAACATGTGATTCGCCACGATTTTATACTTTTCGGGAGGGGAGGGTTTCTTAAAGTTATCCATGTTGGTTAAGCCTTGTTGGCCAACTCATTTGTAATCATTTGAGTGTGGTATAAAGGAAGGATTTTTTTCCTTTATTGTTCTAAGAACATGTCTAAGGAATTACAGAATTGAGCAATATATGTTGTAAGAGGATATGTGAATTGCAGAGATCTGATATTGAGATCTGGTGAAGTAGTTAGTGCGGTTTGGCACAAACAGAGGAGAAAAGATAAGTTATTGAGATCAGTAATTATTTGGTATTATTCTATTTGAGTAATACAGAGATCAGTTGGACAGTGTGTTCAGTGATCTTGCCCTTGAAGCTGTTTGGACAGTGGGTCCTTCTGTCTTCCATAACTCCTAACCGGGTTAGAATCTTTTAACTGGGATTCAAAGTCTCCTAACAGGGATTCATATGTACTAAATGTATTTCATAAGGCTCTTAACAGAGTTTATCCTCTCACAAGGAATTTTTATATCGGTACATCTTTTGTGGGCATCATTCCCACCGGGGTTTACTCTTTGATCAAGAGGTTCCCTAGTCAACATATCTTGTGTTATTGTGTTGTTGTGTATGTTTATCTTTCTATGGTTGTTGCTTACATTGATTACATGGTTGAAATCTGTTAATGGTGATAAAAGTTGTATTTATCTGATAACTAATTCACCCCCCTCCCCTCTCAGTTATCTTGGTGGACTTTACTTTCTAACAAAATCCAAGATTTAAGTAGTGCATCTTGTTTCTTATATAGTATGGAAGACAACATATTAGAATCTTTTTTATTAGATAAGAACAGCAAAAAAAACACTAAAGGCTCCCACAATATTGCAAAAAGATAAAACAACACTACAAAAAATGACATCAGTGGCAAACAAAAACTTCTAACATAGGACAAATATTAGAGACTAACCACATTATAAAAATCTACTAATATAACCCCGACTATAACTAAAGAAGTCTTAGATAAAAATTGTGTAAGCTCCTTCCAGGAGCACAGACCCAAACACAAAATGAAGAAAGACCATGAAACTTACTTGAATTATAAAGAGACTCAATAAGGCTACGGTCCTTCTCTATCTCATCTAAAAACTCTACCCAAGTCATCTACTTATCCTTCTAAGGGTTCCAACCTTACACTCCTTTTTAGTTGCCTATCTTCTTAACTTGCTTCTTAATTTTGGACCTCCCAATGGTGATCCCCGTCACCACCCTATTCATTATGCCTTTTGTGATGTGAATTAGAGAAAAGAGAGACTTCTTCATTCCCAAGTTTTTTTCATTAACCATGTTCTCTAGATGGCCTAATCTCTCCATAATACCTAGGAGAGAGTCCTTAGAGTTTTTATTATCCTCTCCAAATTCTTGAATGTCTTGCATTGTTGACAATGCCCCCTTCAAGGGATCACTCTGTATCTTCTTTATCAAAATCCTCAGCATCTTGGTTGTCTTTAGTAACCCCAAATCCTCTGAATTCTTTAGTGAGGTCATCTCTTGCTCCTCTTATTCTTCATCCCCCGCATAAAAATCATCTTTGCTATCATCCCCATCTCCCAAATTCTCTTGAGAAGACAAAATCTCCTATTCCTCCACTGCAATATTTTTTTATTTTGAAGGAGGTCCATAATAGCTTTTACAAGTCTAGTTGATCTACAACTCCCCGAACTAGAACCTACCTCCACTATCACCAAATTCACATCATTTTCCTTCTTTTTATCATTAGCATCTTCCAAAATATTGATAGTGACCCATTTCTTATGAAAACTTTTATTGGAATTTTTCTGGAGGGTCCAGGTAGGTCAACAAGTGTCTTTCTTTTTGGGGGGGTAACCATAAGTAATTCATTGACAAGTTAAGGGGTGAGACTACCTTTTTTATTCTTATTCTTATGTGGGGAGTTAGGAAGAGTAGGGATAATATCAAATGAATCTCCCAAGGCAAGTCTTTTAGGCGTAATGTTCATATCTTGTGAGGTAGGGTAAGGGGGGTGGGCTTGATGTTCAGCAAGCATAGGATTACCATGTGGGTCCATATCGAGGGCATATTTGTAAAGATCCATTATTAGGTCCTGGTGGATTAAAGGGGAAGCACCTCCCTCAATACTTTGTTGTAAAGAAGAAAACAAGAAAAAAGGAAAGTTAATCTTTTCATGATGTCTAACATAGTTTAACAGTGGGAAGTGCTAGCCATGAACAACCATATACTGTTAGAATTTAATCTTTCCTTGGTTATTTATGTATTTAATAGGATAAACCAAGGTATCCTAATGTATTTTGTCCTCTAGTCCAAGTGGGAGGACATGTCATTTTGTAATTTCCTTTATTAAGGAAAATAAATATTCCTCCTTATGAGGAATCCTACACTTGTCTCACACGCTAGTGAAATTTGGCATACACAGAATTGGGAGTTACAATGTAACTCCTTTCTCACATCTCTATTAAGAGATGGCTCTTCTCTCTCATTCCATGAGATTCTTCTTCTTGATTATCATTGTATGAGCTCTCTCTCTCTCTCTCTCTCTCTCTCTCTCTCACACACACACACACACACACACATTCTTAGGCATTTTGTTGCCACTTTCATTAATATCACAAGGGTTTTTTTATGCTTTTCCCCCTTCAAAATCTTGTCTCCTTGCTTTTTTGTGCTTTGGTGAATGCTCTTAGCTTTGGGTTTATTCATGATAAACTTGTTTTTCCTTGCTCATTGATTAAACAATTTTCTAACTCTATATTTTGTTATTATTATTTTAACATGGTATCAGAGCAGGTTGCTTTAATTGTGTATTGAGTGTACAAGTGAAGGAGCTACCATATTTTGGAGCACTCCAATATTGGAGATTCTTGAGAGAGTTAGTGCATATATTTTTTGTCTAATCGATTTAAGAGAATTAAAAATGAATTTTTTTGGGGGGTTTGGCTGGTTTACCGCCAAACCTGATTTATCTATTCATCCTTGGTTTGTGTTGTGCAGGTTTGGAGAAATTCGAATCTCCCTTTACTTAGTTCCTTTATTTTTTTAGTTAAATTTCGTTTATAAATTCAAAGTTATAACTATTATAAATCATCTAATAGTTAAGTTTATTTAAATCTATCAAAATCTTATTTTCTATAATCAAATTTATATTTATATTTTCATCACAATCTTAAAAGTATTTATAAAAATTTTAATTTAATATTATTATACTCTATTATATTATAGTATTAATAGTCTTAAAGAGTTCAAGTTTATTCTTATTTTTTTAATTTTGGTTCTTCATTGTAAGTGCATGCATTTTTTGTTTATTCTATCTTTAGCCTTTTTTGTTTCCTACTTTGTTATCTCTGTTTTCTTACCATTTTTTTTGGCTTCCTTCCTGTCTCTTGCTTGCATTCTCTTTGCTTGACTGGAAGTTCCTAATTAGAGATAGCAATTATTTTTCTCTATCTCTGCTTTGCAGAACCATTTTTTTATTCATTGCATTGTACCTTTCTTTGCATGCGATCTTTTGCCATTTTCAATTCTCTTATGCTTGCATGTGTTTGAATGCCTGTATTTCTTTGGTTATATCTTCAATAGTGTGCTCCATTTTTATTTTTTAAATAATAAGTTTTTTCAGTGTATGATCTGAGCTCAATAAGTTTTTTTGTGTAAATCCTTTTGTTAACCTCTACTAGATTCATATGTTTTTGCTTATTCTAATGAGGTGATTGATCGATTTATGTTTATTTTTTGTGTTCGTTGGTTTGACTGTTATCAGATCCATACGGCTCATCCCCATTCTGTTCAAGGGTTTGAGCTGCATGTGCTTGGCGTCAATTTCATTTCATGCACTGAAATAATAAAATATCAGTTCGTTCTATTGTAAAAGTAATTGCAATAGCATTTACTGGTTTCGTTGTTTATTGTTATTTGCACTGAAATCCTTGTTTTTAGCGTATTCTCTATTTGATTATCCTTGCGATTTGTATAGCGTATTGCATGTTTGAATAACTTTATTTCAATTTTTTAAACTTGTTTCTTTACTTTTCTTTGATCTCTTAGTCTCGGTAGTTTTTTTGGTACTGTTGTTGTTTTACGCTTTCAGATCTGTATATTCAAGCGCCTCCATATCATTGCCGGCCTTTGCCCCGCATCTCGACCGCTCTGCTCACCCAATCCACTGTCGCACGGTCGTATCCCTTTCACTTGCAACCCTCTTCCAGACTCTGCTACTGCCGATAAGATCTTCTCCTCATTCTTACCTCACTCATAACACTGTCATCGGTCTTTCTACGGCACTGCAAACAATTCACCTTACGCGTGGTTTTACAGTAGAGGTTATCAATTTTCTATTTTATTCATGGTTTGGTCTCACAGCAGGTCTTTTTGTCATATTTATCCTCATTGTGTTGTTGACTTCTCTCAAAATTTCACGACTCGTACATTTGGTTACCATTTGTTTGGGCTCCCCCCTTTGGAGCTCTATGTTGAACTTTTCAAGAATATACCAGCACCGGCCTTCTTTGAATCTTCAATCTTACAAGTGCGCGCTGCCTTTTCTCTCCTCCTTGTATCAAATTCCTCTGCATGTGAGAAAGGTGTGTGAGTCTTTGATTCATTTGGCTCTGCTAATATTTGAATCTGCATAAAGGTTTGGCTCTCCATTTGTTTCTGTTTGCATGTTGCTTCCTTCCTTATTAGTATAGTTGTAATGTGAATAATCTTCGCTCTTTTAGTTTTTTTGTGTAAAGCTTGCTGAGTTTTCAAATTCAAAAAGTTGGTAATCTGATTCTTGTTATTATTATTTCAACAATTTCCTAACTCCACTTCATTGGCATTTGCTCATTTTTTTCTAAGATCCTAGTTCCTTCATTTAAGACTTATGTGTCTTCTTTGCTTGGAAGTTATTGTTTCAACCGCTTTGCCTTCTAACATTTTTTTGTGCAGGGGTCTCTCCTTGTTCTGCATGCATTAAATTCTATGTAGTTGTCTCTTTTTTTGGTTCATGACTAACAGTTCGAATAAATTGTTATTAACAGCTTTGTTTGGTGCGTGTTTACCCACTTCTTTAATGTGATTGGTGTCCCCATTTAGGAAGGGTTTTAATATCAAATCGGCAGTAGTTTAACTAACTTCAAAGGAAATACATTCTATTTTGTTTTTTCTAGTGTAGAAAATTATCTGTGCTTTTTGGCAATATATTGCATTAAGAATTTGTTATTTCCTTTGGTAGTTTTTTTAGTTTTTTTATTTTATTCCTTGTAATTAAATTATATTAGATGGATTTATAGCGTCAAGTTTTATTTAATTTATTTAGCATAGGTTAAAGTGTCCCTTGTTGTTGCTGTTATAAACCTTTGATTCAAAGGGTTGGTTCAATCGGTTAGTTGTGATTTTAATTAGTTTGTTAGCTCAAGCTTTTAATTAAAGCCTGCTTTAATTAGATTCAATTTCTTAATATTTATTCCATTTTCTTTTCTAGCTCAAGTTTTATTTCAGTTTTTTAGATTCAACTCCTTTTTCACTAACACTTTTTTGCAGGTCTGGAATTTTTTTATCTCTTTTAATTTTTCATTTTACTAACGTTTCTTTGCAGGAGCGTATTTTTTTTAACTTTTCCTAGCATGCAAGCGATTCTTGTCGGTATCTGTTAATCTATAACAGCTTACCTGAGATCTCTTTGCTCTTTAGTGATCTTAGTTTCTACTCTTTTCCCTCTCTGGTTGTTTTTTTTTCTTGCATGACTCCTTGGCAAAAGCTTTTATAGCTTTCTGTTGTTGCATGCAAGTACATTTAGTCTAATCTATTTCTTTGTTCTTGTCTAGTTCTACTAAAGTTTTCATGTCCAGTTTAGCTTTTTTTTTTTATATATTTCATCATGACTACCCTGATGCTAGAAATTAAATTAACTAGTACCAACTACCATGCATGGAAAACTCACATGACCTTTATCTTTAGATTTAGACACATTTTAGATATTGCCACTAATGCCAGTTCAAAACCAGCAGCCTCTGCTCCTCAAGCTGACCAAACTGCTTGGCAGACAAAAAATGAGGAAGCACTTGGCTTAATCAGAATTTCCCTAAGTCCCGAGTTGTATGTCTTAATTTCTACTTGTACAGAAGCCCATCAGGCTTGGGACATCCTAAAAAATACCTATGATAGTGCAGATGAGACTCAAAAAATCCAGCTTCAAGACCAACTTGAAGACCTCAGGTATACCGATTTCAACTCTGTTGATGATTTCTTGCTTAAGTTTGATTCCATTAAAGTTTTACTAACTGGTTTACAAGTTAATCTATCTGATTTAAGGATAATCCACATTATAATTCGTAAATGTTTGCCTAGACAGTTTCAACAATTTATTACAAATATTTACTCGCAGTTAGCTATTCCTTCTTTAGTAACTCAATTAACTTATGTTATTTTTCAAAATATGTTGCATCAAGAGGAAGCTAAATTGATTCAGTTTGGCATTCTTAAAACTCATGAACATGCATATGTCTCTCAATCTCATAATAATAATAGATCTTCTAATCAAAATTATCAAAGACCTAACAATACTAATAATTCGCATAATAATCAAAATTATCAAAGATCTAACAATACTAATAATTCTAGGCCTTCCAATAACTATCATAGTAATAATCAGTCAAATAGGCCTCATTGCACCTATTGCGGTAAAGATGGTCACTTAGTTCATAACTATTTTAAGAAACAAAAAGATGATCAACATAATTCTCAAAATTACTCAAATGGCAACTCTAATGGAAATCAATCTCGTTCTGCTTTTACTATTAGTTTTAATGCTTCTAAACCACTTGAATGGATTATTGATAGTGGTGCATCTCAACATGTTACATCTCATAAGGAAGTCTTTGATTCTTTGCAACCTGATTCTATGAATATTCTTGTTTCTTTAGTTGATAATCATTGCTGTCAAGTTGAAGGAACTGGTAATGTTTCTGTTCCTAATGGTAAATTACATGGTGTACTTTATGTTCCTGATTTGAAAAACTAACCTTATTTCTGTTCCTCAACTATGTCAAGATTACAAGGTTGAATTTCATAAAAATAACTGTCATATCATTGATCCTAACACTGATCAAATAGTTGTTGATGATAAATTAGATGATGATAATCTCTTTAAGTTTTATCAATTTTCCTCTCCTAGATACTCTTTACTTACTACTGTTGATTTTCACATTTGGCATGAGAGGCTAGGACATTTAAATTATGATTATATCTCATTAATGCAAAAAGAAAATATGGTAGATGGACTACCTAAGCTTACTACTTCTAAGTTTGGTTGCAATGGATGTATGAGTGGTAAAATGCATAGAGAATCTTTTCCCCATAAATCATCTTGGAGAGCTAATAATAAGTTAGTTTTGATTCATAGTGATCTTTTAGGTCCTATGGAAAATACTTCTCTTTCAGGTTCTAAGTATGTTTTAACTTTTGTTGATGATTATTCTCGTAGAACTTGGATTTATTTCCTACATAGTAAAGATCAAGTCCTTGATACTTTTGTTGAATTTCATATTTTTGTAGAAAGACAAAGTGGTTGTAAAATTCAGATTCTTAGGACTGATAATAGTACTGAATATGTTAATCATGCTTTCCATGCTTATTTAAGATCTTGTGACATCAAACATGAGCTTACCATTCTTTATACACCGGAACAGAATGGTGTGGCAGAACGGAAGCATAGAACTATAGTTGAAATGGGTAGATGTTTTTTACATGCTAGAAATATGGATTATAAATTTTGGGTTGAAGCTATGGCATGTGCCACCTATATTCTTAATAGAACTCCTACTAAGACCCTTCCAAATAAAACTCCTAAAGAAGTTTGGTCAGGTAGAAAACCCAATCTATCTCATTTATGGATTTTTGGCTCAACTACTTATGTTCATACACCTAAACAGAAAAGGAAAATGTTAGATCCTAAAGCCTCACCTCATATATTTGTTGGTTATTCTGAGAACACAAAAGGTTATAGAGTTTATGATCCTCTTACTAATAAAGTTCAAATAGCTAGAGATATTTGCATTGCTGAAAATGGTGTCCATGATTGTTCTCAAATTTTAGATTCTGATTTTAGTCACAGCAACATAGTTCTTGTGGAGGACCCACCTCCCTCTCTCAACCCTACTCCTCAAATTCCTGCTCCTAAATTTTTTGTTCCTTATGTTTCTGCTCCTAACACTCAAAATAATACAAATCAACAGAATAATGATGAACAAATAAATAGTAATGATATTCCTTCTAATGATTTTGTTCCTTCCAGTAGTAGTGATGATGATGATGATGGTAATAATCTGTTTACTCCTCCTAGTAATGTTTCTATTAATTCGAGAAGAAATCCTAAATGGTTTAAAGATTTACTTAATGAAGGTGATGATTACATTGCTAGAATGGGTGGACTTAGACCTAGAAGAATAAACTACTGCAATTATGCTCTTATGTCTTCTCTCTCTAATTCTAATGATCCTCAAACCTTTTCTCAAGCTAAAAATCAACCTCATTGGCAAACTGCTATGTAAGAAGAATATGACTCTTTAATTTCTAATAATACTTGGGATTTAGTTACTTTACCTCATGGTAAGAATATGGTTTCTTGTAAATGGTTATATAAAACTAAGTTAAACTCCAATAATGAAATTAGTAAATTTAAGGCTAGATTAGTTGTGCGTGGTTTTTCTCAAATTGAAGGAATAGACTATAATGAAACTTTTGCTCCTATTGCTAAAATGCCTACCATTAAAGTTGTTCTTTCTTTAGCTACTAAAATGAATTGGCCTATTCACCAAATGGATGTTAAAAGTGCTTTCTTAAATGATGATTTGCATGAAGAAACCTATATGTCTCAACCTCCTGGTTTTATTCAACAAGGTAATGAACATTTAGTCTGCAAACTAAAGAAGTCTATTTATGGTTTAAAACAATCTCCTAGATAATGGTATTCCAAAATTAATGCTTTCTTTATCTCTCAAGGTTTTGAAAGAAGTAAAAATGATCCTAACTTATATATCAAGCATAGTGAAGATGACATTATTATTATCATTCTGTATGTTGATGATTTAATTCTTACTTCTAGTTCTAACCATCTAATTTCAGATATTAAGTTCCAACTCAACCAAAAAATTCAAATGACAGATTTAAGTTTTTTACATTATTTCTTAGGAATGCAAATTTGGCAAACCCCTAAGGGTATTTTTATCTCTCAAAGTAAATATGCTAAAGATCTCCTCGATAGATTTCATATGAATGATGCTAATCCTGTTTCAATTCCATGTGATTTAGGCACTAAGTTAATGATAGATATGGAATCTCCTTTCATAGATGCTACTCCTTATAGAGAACTAGTAGGTAGTTTAATTTATCTAACCCTCACTAGACTTGATTTATCTTTTAGTGTTGGTTTAGTTTCAAGATTTATGTCCAAACCTCAACAAACTCATTTCAAAATTGCTAAAAGAATATTACGTTACATTAAAGGTACTATTAACTTAGGATTAGTTTATACTGCAAATTCTGAGTTTACTTTAAAAGGCTTTACTGATTTAGATCTAGGTGGAGACCCCAATGATGGGAAATCTACTTTTGGGTATTGTTTTTCTCTTGGTTCAGGTTCTATATCTTGGAAGAGTAAAAAAGAACAATCTGTATCTCTATGTTCTACTGAAGTTGAATATAAAAGTTGTACTCATGCCTCTAAAGAAGCTCTATGGCTTAGAAGAATACTTGAAGATTTGGGTCTACCTCAACAAGAACCTACACCACTATATTGTGACAATCAAAGTGCAATAGCCTTGGCCAAGAATCCAGTTTACCATGCAAAGTCAAAGCACATTTCTCTCCACCACCATTTCATTAGAGAGCACATTGCAGAAAAGAAATTTTCCCTCATCCATTGCAAAGGTGAAGATCAAGTTGCAAATATTTTGACAAAGCCTCTTTCTAGAGAGAAATTTGAATTTCATTGTAACAATTTGGGTTTGATACCCCTTGATGTAATTACCCCAAGTAAATATTAAAGGGGGGTGTTAGAATTTAATCTTTCCTTGTTTATTTATGTATTTAATAGGATAAACCAAGGTATCCTAATGTATTTTGTCCTCTAGTCCAAGTGGGAGGACATGTCATTTTGTAATTTCCTTTATTAAAGAAAATAGATATTCCTCCTTATGAGGAATCCTACACTTGTCTCACACACTAGTGAAATGTGGCATACACAGAATTGGGAGTTACAATGTAACTCCTTTCTCACATCTCTATTAAGAGATGGCTCTTCTCTCTCATTTCCATGAGATTCTTCTTCTTGATTATCATTGTATGAGCTTTGCTCTCTCTCTCTCTCTCTCTCACACATTCTTAGGCATTTTGTTGCCACTTTTATTAATATCATGGGGGTTTTTTTATGCTTTTCCCCCTTCAAAATCTTGTCTCCTTGCTTCTTTGTGCTTTGGTGAATGCTCTTAGCTTTGGGTTTATTCATGGTAAACTTGCTTTTCCTTGCTCATTGATTAAACAATTTCCTAACTCTATATTTTGTTATTATTATTTTAACATATACCTACCCTCAAGTATAAAATAATGTATAATGTGCAAGCTCATGAGGCCATATGGGGGAGGAGGGTTCAACCTATCAATACCCATTTCGAAATCTCTTCAGTTGCTCCTCCTCCTCAAGAAAATTGTTTTTGAAACTATGATAATTCTCTGCGCTTTTCTTGACAATTCTCATCCTTGTGTTTACCAGACCCATAGTATCTGCAATCATTTGCGAAGAGATAGTGAACTATAGACTACCCACTTTAACCCATCACCCAATCCAAGAATTGGTCATTTAGAGGTGAGGGTGTCGTTATACATCTGCATTGCCATACGAAACGGAGCCAGGTCTTTTTGCACAAAGAAATCCCATGGCTCCGCATTTTTTCGTGGGGCTTCACAATTTACTGATTCAAATATTTTGTGAGGGCCCCCCATAGCTTTTGTTGGTTTTTCATTTGCAAACTAGAGATTTATTCCTTCGTCAAATAAGTCCCAATTTTCTACCCCTATCTTGAGAATAAACTTAGATAGATAATCTAAGAGTGTCTCTTCATAATTAATAGTAATAATATCATTTTTTGGGAAGGTAACATCCTCAGTAGCAAATAAATTTGGCATATTTAATTTCAGCATGCTATACTGATTGTTTCCTTTATCATCATCGCTCTCACATGTAATGCCCACATGAAAATATAATTTCAAAAGATTGTGTGAGTAAAGTGGGAGGCTTTAGCAATATATTCATTGTATGACAAATTAAAAGCTAAGGTACTAGTCATATCATTACTTAGAGAAGTACTTTTTCTTATCTCATCGTGATGGCCTTCATTAATGTAGTAGACCACGATGCAAAAAAGGGATCCAAGTAATCCACCCCTGCTTTAAAATCCATCTCATCATTTGTTCATGCTTTTTGACAATCCACGTCATATTAATAATCCACATCACCATATTTGAATTAAGAAACTTTTTACTTCATTTGAAATTATTTTTTTAATATTTGGTGGGATGATATCTTTATTCCACAACTCCAAATTTGGATTTGGAGGCCCTAATTCACAATGCAATCGTTCACCATGTTCCCTTCCCGATAGACATGGTGAATTTTGATTTGCAAGAAGCTCTTGAGGGATATTATACTATCTCCCATCAAAGTTCTTATCTCCTAAGGGCCTTTAACATCCTCTTTAAGGATATCAGTTATCAATTTGTAATCTCCCTCAACTTTAATCTCATTAAAGCCCAATTCTTTAGCTATTGTTATCTCTTTCCTTGTAGCAAGGGCCTTGGCAAAGTTATTGGATTTTATGCCTAAATTAATTGTTGTGCATTCAATCAACTACCCTTTATGACCTCTTAAGATTGTGCCTACACCTTTTAACCATAGATTTCCTTTAGAACAACCATCAAAGTTACATTTTATCCAACCCTAATCCAGGGGGCTCCACTCTATGTTTATTCTATTTATCTTCTTGGATCAATTGACATTAGTCATATCTTCGGTCAAGCCCCTGATTTGTTTCAATCTTTGTTCCTGCAAATTAGGAAGCTCTTTAAATGCCCTAAAATAGTCTGCACTGATATTCTCCTTTATTTGATGTTTTATATTTAAAAAGACCTCTTTACTTGGATTTGAGAGATCTCTAAAGAAAATAATAATAAATGAAATCTAGCACCAGTTCTAATCACACAACAATGGCTACAAGTATAACCACACAAGTGTGGTTGTGTGTGAATAGAATGGTGAACACAGAAATCTAATTGTTACGGAAATACTCATTGCAATGAAACTTAACTGCATCTATCATTAACCAAATTAATTTAGTACGAAAAAGTAAATAAAACTAATATCTAGATTTGTTGGTAATCAACTAATCACATTACTAATACATAGAAATACAATAAATAAAATAATTAACTAATCTACTCTAACTAGAAGATTACTTCACCTCAAGTCCCTTGCTTGAGTGGTCGTAACCTTGAATCAATTCATAACTTTAACTCAATTGAAGGAAATCGTTCACTTTTATTGAATAGTACTAGAAATTATTAAGAAGTAGTCTATATTGACGACTATAATATTGGAAATATCTGATAACATTTGAACTACTAATCTTAAGTCTATTCTGGATTTTATAGGAAAATGTCAGAAGTAGTTATCATTAATGTCATTAAATTCTTATTGTATACAATTCATTCTTTGGAGAGATGTGGCTTATTCTAAAATTAGAACAACTACTTTAACAAACTTGCAAACATAGAGTCTGAATGGAACTCAAATATTTCATCATGGATCATGCAATTTATAGGAACAAAATTGTCACCCAACGGATGACCATTGTTAGTTCATAGAGTTTTCATTGTCTGCGTCGCATAGAAATAGCAACAGAAGATTTATTTTGGTGAGGGAAACCTCATCGATCATCACCTTTGACTACTTCTCATTATGGAAAAAATAACCTCCCACAACTATAATTCATCATTCCTTTTTTGAAGGTGAGGGTTAGTTGAGAACATAGAAAATACACAAACATACCAATTTAATCCTAAGACATCATATAACTGAACTTAATCACCACATCGCACAAATTTATAGATATACCATATACCATTGTGTTATATATATCAAGTTGCATTATATGCATATCATAATATGTTTAAGTATAAAAAAGTATTAATAAGGTCTGATAAAACAACAAGAAACTATCCCATGACAAGAAACTATTCATAACTACACTCAAGCTATCAAGTGCAATCAAGAGATCAAGTGCAATCAAGAGATCAAGAGCATTCAAGCAATTAGATTCAAGATTTGAACACAAGCATCCAAGATCTAGTTTCTCCAATTCATTCAAGTCAATTCCAAGTAGAGGAATTCTCAATCAAGCAAGATATTTCCTTCCATTTGCATTCACTCTCCTTCATTACAAGTGATTATCAAGCATATCAATATTGAAGATCCAGGAGTGGTGTTCATAGATTCATGCATTTGTGAGGACATCCTTGATTCCTATTATACATTCCTGGGTCAACTCCTTGATTTCAAGAACATTCAAACATCTTCACAGGTATGAGCGATTCTTACATCCATCCATGAGGGTTTATTCAAGGTGAATCAAAGATTTACCTTTTTACATTCTTTTATTTATGCAATTTCCTTTCATTTTCAAGGTTGATTCCTAAACAGTGGTTTGACCAAGGAAAACCTCTTTTACACAAAATTTTCTCCATTTTTTTATGTGCAGGAACAACTTACAAACCTGTCAGAACTTTTCTGGGTAGATCAGAAAGAGTTGAAGGATCTCTAAAAATTTCAATCAAAAGTACTTGGTACAGAACATCTGAAACATGTTGTACCTAGGTATAGAATGTCTGAAATATTATATACCCTACAACTTCAGCTCAGATTGAAATCACAAGTCAGTACAGTAGTCTGGACCCCAATTTAGCTCATTTCTTATTTTTGGCAGTTAGTTATCAGTTAATTTTTCCTAGTTTTGTCTCTATTTATCTATTTTGTCATCTACATTACATCTTTCCTCTTTTCCATTTTCAAATTACACTTAGCAAAGGATCACTACCTCATTCGGCACTTAGGTCCTCACTTGAGCCTATTGGGACATCTTCCTTCCGAGTGTGCAAATTTGAAAGGGAGGATTATTCAACTTGTTTGCCTTTTCTCCCCTTTTCACCTTGTACACTTATTATATTATGTATAATGCTCTTTTTCTTTAAGAAATTATCCTCACACTTTCCTTCATCATCCTTGATCAGTAATATTTGCCATATTAACTTCTTAACATATTTTAAAAAGAATTAAGTTTAAATAAGTTAAGGGTGTGAGATTTACTAGTTTAGAGTTTCGTGTTGTTTAGTCTTTTTATGTTGTGGTATAATCATGGAAGCCTCAGTAGAAATGATCTATTGTTTGTTCATTTAATGTCTCCAATCTCTGTCTATACAAGGTTTTAGATCTTTTCAAAATCTAATTTTATCCTTAACCTAAAAACATATTAAAAAAATATTGAATTCTAATTATAGAATGCATTTTCAATTATAAGTTTCAAAACCTCAAACAGTTGAACATCCTCCCATGTACATGTGCCTTTTATATACCTAACTACAACACACAACTTTAAAATTACTATTTCTTAATATGACACACAACTTCTTGACCAAAGCAATGATGATAAAATTATCACAAGAGTTCTAGCAAACAATAAATGGATATTCCTTTCTACACACAAATCCTTAACCAAGGGAATGATGTTGAGATTAGTCCTTGAGTTTCTCTAAACAATAAATAACCTTCTATTGAATGTATCTATGATCCTTGAAGTTTATTTATCTATTTTTTTTCCTCTTTGATTTGGTCAAAGGTTGAATTTGCTCTCTTAACTTCAAGTTTTTAAGGTCATCCATTAATATTTTTATTTTTTATTTTACTTTTTAATGTTCAATGTGAACATAATTTATATGAGCTAATTAGAGGGAATTTCAAAAATTGTCAAGACATTCTAAACTATAAATCATTTATAAAAACTTTTTTCAATTTTCTAACAACTTTAATAGTCTCATTATAGAAAGGATCTCACAGTATAGAAAATGGAGGTCACCTCCCCATTCTTCTATATTGAACAAATTACCAAGTGAAAGTGAGCTTCATCTCCCAATGCACCCACCACTAGAAATTATGAGGTATTTGATTGAGTAGTTTGGGTGTAGAGTAGGGTAGTGATGCATGATCGTATCCATTTCCTCTGCTTTTGAGTTTTCATTAATGTTACAATCTAATCATAAAACATTTTGAATTCCCTCTATCAATTACACAACTTGAAAACTAGTGGAGTGCTTTGATATGTGAGTGATATATCTTGCACCTTAGAAGTGATTCAAAACCAAAAAACTATCAAAATAAAAGATGGGATGGTTCATTGACAATACAGAGGCACTTAAATATTTGTGTGCACTTTCTTCTCTTGCTCTTTTTCATATTAATAAGTTTAACAATTTAAAGAGAGGTGGGAAAAACTTGCAAAATTGTACAATCAAATTGATAAGGTTACGAAATATTAAATAGATTACAATCTCTCTAACCTAAATTAAAAATTTGACAATGTCCAAAATTATGTCATTAAAGTCAATAATCTAGTAGCACACAACTCAAACATTTTAAAATTGAGAACCATGATGTACAATCAATCTATATCTTTACAAGTCACAACCAATATACTATATCTTTACAAGTGACAACCAATATATGCATGTATGTAGGAGAGAATTCATTCACAAGGGTGAAGGATCCCTCAATGGTGTACTTTGCTTTCCTTTACCATCAACCAAACTCCTTTGTATTTGTCAAATCACATAGTGGGACAAGGATGAAATTCTTAGTTGATTATGTCACCTTTCACCACCAACATAGCTAAATTCAAGCTAGGAATGAGAAGAAATCATCCACGCATATTTGGCTTCGTTTTTCCTATCATTTTTTAACATTTATCATCAAGCATCAACAATCAATGCGAGAGATTGCACATTAAATTGGGGTCTACATGGTCTCTGCTTTTCTCTTATGAAAGGTGTGGGGTGTGGGGAACTTTTTGCTCATATAGAAATTTTATCCTTTTCATAACTTATTAAGCATCGTGTGTTCTATCTTTTGGAAAGAGTTCTTTATTTACATTTTTTTTCTTATTTTTATCTATTTGTGAGATTATTTTCTTGCATGTTTTCTCATTCTTCCTAAATTGTACTTACGAGGGGAGTCTTGGTGTGAACAAGGTATTATTAGTCCCTGCCTATATATAGGCAGGGAACTAATGTTTTCGTTAGTCCGATTCTATTAATTTTTACAATAAAAAGAATCTTACATTCTAAAGTTTGAAATGTTTTATTTTTTAAATATATTTCTATACAGTAATTTCTAATTTTTCATTGGTTAGTAGCAATTTTGCTAGCGGTTTAATTATTTTTCGAACTCAGAAAATAACAAAAATAAATCTCGAATCTTCCAAGTTCTAGCGTTTTCGTTGCCTTTCAGCCAAGCTAACAGGGTCTGCAAACAGAGATGACTGTTGCCTCTGCTCCACTCAGTCGCGGGTTCGGAACCTGTGATCAGTCAAGAACTGACAAGCTTTCTCTATGTTCTTAGCGGCGTTGTGATCGGATCACTCTGCAGATAGTAGCCAACTCCTGGACTTTTGCAGACAGCTACAATGTCTTTGTTATCCTTCATAATTTTTTCCATTCAATTCTGACAGAATTCGTATGTGCAGACAAGAATCACAATGGCGGTGCTAGAGGCTTCTGTATGTGCATACTATGTTTTCTATGCAGAAAACCCTCAAAATAGATAAATCGAGGACAACATAATTTCTGATTGCGCAGGAGAATTTAAGAGATCTATGGTGTGATTAAGGCTCTTTATACTATCATAAAATTTGTGTTATTTATTCATTATTGATCTGCTGGTAGAAACCGCTATAATACATAGGCATTTGCGCCAGGAAAAGTACTGCAAATGAAATTTCAAATGAAAGCCTAATGGCCCTGTACATGCATACAATAGGAAGAGGCTAGAGAATTCTCTTGTAAGTTATTTTCAATTTGATTAATCTTGCCTGCATCTGGATTTAGAGAGTCCGCCGCAATTTGTAATTAAAGCGCTTACAAACATAATTCATCTGGAAATCTAGAAAGACATGTGGTCAATGTGAAACCCTAATTCATTAATGTACTGTGATATTGTAGAAACTACTCTAGAAATTTACGTCTGTGCAAGGAATTGATTTTTTAAAAACAAACATCCTTCAAATTTACTCTTTAGGCTGCTTTTTGTCAGAAATTTGAGTCCTTTAACTACAGACTATTGATTTGGGTAAAACAGAGCCCAAAATGAGGTTTCGAGCATGAGAGTCAACTGGCAAAAGAGCCATTTGTTCTGTTCTTGCCTTCTAATTTCTCTTTTAATGAATCTTGAATGAAATTTGGTAATAAAATTTGCAATCATGCATTCAGGATTTTATAGGATTCAGAGAGATGCATCATTCTATTCACATCATGTTCCTTGTGTGTGCATGTGCATTTGTTTATGCATTCTTCTTGTCTCAAATCAACTAAACATAACATCAATATATATACCTATATATTTTCCATTGTTCTGTCTTCATTATTTGTTTGCAAATGATTCAAACCACAATTTGAAGACTACCAAAAATTCATCCTTTACAAAGATCAATTTAGACACTAATTACAGAACTATATTGTACTAAATTGCACAATCAACTTTAGCCACAAATTGCAGTCCCTAATCTCTTCATAAACTGATTATCAAGTCTCTGGTTGAATCTGAGTTTGTTGAATGTCCACAGCTTTAAGCAGTTGGTGATAATTGTCTAAACTATGTGTGAGTGGCCATTGAATCTGCTTATAGATCTCAGTTTGTTGAGCCTGCACTACCTTAAGTCTTTTTATTTTCTCATCATGATCAAAATACGATTTTTTCAGTTAGCTGGAGCATTCTTTACCTTCTCAACTTGATTTCTATGTAAAGGGTAGTTTCCCATTATTTATTATTTATTCTCAGAATTATTTAGTTGTTCTTTTTAATCAATTTGATGCTGCTTTCACTTCAGTTCTATCAGTCCATATCCTTATGGGCAAATGCTTCACACAATACTAATTAACATGCTTTTTCCTTTTACAAGTTTCTTATTTTCTTATACCCAGATGTGATTTTATGCAATTTTGGAGGATCTTGTTCTTCTATATAATTGTTTTATTTGCTGATTTGATAATTTCTTGTTCATTTGTAACTAACAATTTCTTTAAAAAGCCTAATACAAATTGTTGTTTCACCAGTTCAACATTAATTTGCTCTACGGGTTATAGAAACTTGACCAATACATAGCTATATAAGCCTCAAAAATGAATTTCTTTGTGGCTTTTCATTCCCTCAATATTCAATGTGCATGAATTCATTCTGATATTAATTTAATTGCATACATGAATCTTTTGGTAACAAACCTTCTATTAAGTCTCTTGAGTGATTTTATTTGCAGGCAGTCTGTTGTAAGCTACACATCCACCATCATTTAGTTGTCTTAATGTGACTGTTAGCCGGTTACTCATCCTCTGCTTGTAATTTGTGTTTGTATAATGAAAGTCATTAATAAAATTGTTATTTAATT
The DNA here is from genome assembly GCA_027943335.1 of Chamaecyparis obtusa. NCBI lineage: Eukaryota > Viridiplantae > Streptophyta > Pinopsida > Cupressales > Cupressaceae > Chamaecyparis > Chamaecyparis obtusa. The sequence goes on from BSBK01008200.1 coordinate 107,467, forward strand.
TCTTAAAACATTTGTTTTTGTTTTTGTTTTGTTTTTTCCCTCAAATCACAAGATTAAGGCACACCACAATCTTATGTTGTCATGTGTTACTCATATATTAAGGGTTTCCCATTGTGTATATATGCATACTTTGACAAAATATAATTACTCTAATCTTTTAGTACTCGAAATCTTTCCATTTTCTAAGTTGGAGCATTTCTTTTCCCAAATTTCAAGTCGAGGCATTCTAATAAAACTTAAAATAAAATTACAGCCAATACTGATGCCAAGTTTCATGCATTACATAGCTATAAAAGCCCATATTCGCATATATTCTTGAGTTCAAAACAGAATGTGCTCCTGTGTTTGCTCATTTGTTCATGTAAAAAGGACCCATGAAAATTCAGAATAAACTCCATTAATATACAAATGAGCAAGACAAGGAAGATGGCATAAATCATTTGGCAAAGCTCCTGGTGCGCACTTTGTATTTGGACGATTGTATCATGAATCATTCAGGTAAATTTCTCATGAATTGAAAAAAAATGTTTACACTGTTTACGGTTAATACAAGAATGGTGCCTACGTGACTAAATTACATGGACTCTGAAAGAAGATTGGTAAGCAAATTTTCGGACTTGTTATATAATTGGGACTTCTTGAAGGAAACGGTTCCTCTGGACAATATTTAGGCTACCTAAGGCATTTTGCCTGGCTGCAATGTGTAGGCATTCTTACATCCAGGGCATCACTGCTTTCACATACAGAAAAACCACAAAGAATATGTGCTTTACTGATCTCACCGCTCCAATGCTTGAAATAACATTATTCCAAATTGTGCCCTCTTGCATGGGAATAAAAACCCAATAATTTGATAATAAAAATCTTAGCATTATCTTGCAGATACAGGCAGAAAAACTTTGTTTAAAGAGTAAAGCCTGTACTGAATGAGTGAGATATTTAGCCATCAGGGGTAGATTCCAACATGGCTAACATCGGGATTTGATTGCGGCTCTCATTATATGCATCTGATTGTTCAAGGCCAATGATTAGATACTGTAACTGCTTACAGTCCAATCAACTGTATGTGGAGACACTGATAGCAGCCTTAAATGCTCTCAATATACATCTTGAAACTTCAAAGATAATTTTATAGGCGTCTTTTTTGTTGTGAACCTGAATATGTATTTGACAACCCACTACTGGGATCTTTTCTTCGAACCTGCTTCAATGATTCAAAAAACTTAGCAGAGAGTCACAATACAAAAATGAATAATCAACAAGTGTGTTATTAAAAGATAAAATATCAGTTACATCCTTGAAAACTATTGTAACAAATAGTGAGGACAGCAAAATCTTGACTGAATGGAAACCTGTTGATGTGTTTGCTGAGGACCACGTTGGAAAGACATATTAGGATTAATTCCTGCCATGCCTGCTTGAGCACCTAAATTGAAAGCAGCCATATTTGAATTTGGCATTCGCTGCATACCCACCACTGCCTGCATTGGAGGCATTGGTCTAACAGCAGCCACAGCAGCGGCTGTTACAGAGCCAGATACTGCTATCCCAGATGATACCTAAAATTTTGAGTATGATTTAACAATACGAATATTCACAAAAAAATAGCCTTGGCCACATTATCATTTAGCATTGCAGTGAGTGCTTGTGACTTCAGGAACAAAAAAATAGTAGCTGTTGGGTGAAATATACTTTATGTATGCTTATTATTCATTGCCAATTACAACCCAAACCAAATCCAAAAAAATTGATAATTTTAACAAACCATTACCTGAGAAGTCTGCACACTATTTGTCCCATCAAAATCTGCGCCCTGGTCCACTGGGCGAGCTGGATACATGACAATTTTTTCACCAGGTTGGCTAGGTACAAGTGAACTGAGCATCGACGTCACACTTCATCATGATCAAATCAAAGACTATATAATACAAAAGAATGCTTGATCTCATGTTTAATTTTGTAGTTCTAAATTGGAATTTGCCTTCCACATAAACATAATAGTTTATAGTGGTCACATATCCAACCACAATGCTGGGAACAGGGGAAAAGTCTTTTTCAGCAGCATGAAAAGGCATATCAAAACTATAAGAAACAGCTAAACAGACTTACTTGCGACCTGGTAAAGGATCAATCCGAAAATACCTGCAGATTATGAGATTCTTAAGTCAATTTCAAATCAGGCAGCCAGAAGTAATGGCAAATGCAGCACATACTAAAGAATAAAATCTTTAATAAAACTGGGATAAATAAGAGTAATACTACTATTTTGCTCCATTAACTTAATAAAACTAAGACAAATAAGACTAGAAAATAATATGTAGAAAAATGCTATGAGCCAATGGAATGATGCTAAGATGGAAAATTTTGGAGGAAAATGTTGATAGATAGGAAGATCCAAGGAATTCACAAGAAAATACAAAATATTGACATGGCGTCAGCCAAACTAAAGAAAAAGTCCAAGATTAATCCCAAGGGGCTTCAAGACATCAAGGAATGTTAGAGGATTCAGCAAGACATTTGGCAAATGCTCGGTTTCTTACCAGTTCATAGCCTAACCAGGAACACGAAATACTACTAGAAACAAGCCAACAAAGTGAAGGATTTCACAATGGTGTGACATAAGCTAAAAGTCGACCAATCCAGATTCTTCCATAAGAATCACCTAATTAATTGGTTATTGTTGAGTTTTACCTATTTTTATTACAGTACTGTAGTGTATACTCTCATTTTATAAGCTTAGCAATGTTGCATGAGTAGATGTTTTGTAAGCAGTTTGAACTTCACTTGGCCGCTTGTAAGATACAGTCAAAAGTTTCAAGACCCTACTATGTTCTTTGTATAGCTTGATACCACTTCTAACAGGAAAAGAAGTATGAGTTAATTTTTTGTCTAGCCAAATAAGCCTTCAAATTGGCAATGTAATATGCATTTAGCCTTCTTATAAGTACAAAGAGGACAAATACAATCATACTCGTGATCCAAAGCCTGTGCTGCTGAGATACGCCTGCGAGGATCATACCTGCAAACAGGTTACAGCTATTAGCATAAGAAACAAAAAATGAAACGATCATGAAAGTCAACTAACAATTAAAAAAATTGAATTTGAACATTCATGAGGCACTCACTCAAGCATTTTTGAAAGGAGATCATAAGCCGGGCTCTTCGGAGGAAGATGAACAACATTATGTAAACCTGTATTTTCACTGATAAAGGAAACATGAATTGTCATTCAAAAAAGGGTTACATGAGTAAAGGAAGTTTTTAATATTAAAGATCTAGATAAAATTATTCCATTTCATAAATCATTTTTCCTTTTCCAGGAACAGCAGATACTTCTCAAGCAGAACTTAATGAAACTCACTATCTGCGCCCTTGAATGTGTTGCTTATCTGAATTCCAATGTGGTAGATAGACCAGTGTTGGCCACTTTTCCGGTGTTGGGTGACCTGAATTACCAAGCAAGTCAGTCCAAAAAGTTCAAAAGAATCTAATATACATTGTAAACAATGTACACAGAAATGACAGGATTTAAGAAGCAGCTTTCGGGCATCTCATACCTAAGACCTTAAATATCTTTTCGAGTTGATCAAGCTGCAGGAAATAATAGCTACATCAGACAACACAACTGTGTACTTCTGGTGTGTATATAAATATATATGAAGACAAAATTCTAACTTTATAGTTGCAACAGTCTCAAAATAGAAAAGCCTTTTTCTATTGCCTGCAGAATGTGTGGAGTAATATAATCAGACACCTGAAATGGATTTGGTGTTACTTTGACCTCCACACCTTGAAAAAGTGGTTTTAGTGTTAGCAGCTCTGCAAAAATACAACCTACAGCCCACATGTCTTTCAACAGTTTTAAGGAAATTTAACCTGCATAGGAACTTCCAAGACAATTTTGAAAGAAAGCACACCACAACTGCTCATGAAAAAGGATACCAACAGCACTAGTGTAATGTTTTGCCCCAAGAAGTAGCTCTGGCGCGCGATACCATATGGTTACAACAACCTGTAGACATCACAAACTAAGCTCAAAGCCAGCAATAATCTGTCAACAGGATAGAATTGTCCCAACAACTAACTACATACTTTTGTTTGCATAATAGCTAAAATCATACTTAAATATGATCTGAAATAGCCTACAATAAAAGGCAATGACTGCCAACAAGTTAAACCTTGAATACATTCTGCATCTGTCCCTCACGGATGTTAATGGCATAAAAAATTATCTTTAACTTTTGAAGCAAGAAGGAAAGGATAAAAAATACATGCAACAAATATAGATTAAAAAAATGTAAAAATGGAGTAAAAGGAACTTCTATATGTGATACAAACTGTGGAACACACGTTCATTATGGCATCATATCCTCAAAAATATTAAACTTTTCATTTAGGTTGTGCTTCATAAACAAGTCAATCTTTGCTTTTAGACAGTTGAAATAGCAAATCATGCATCATAAAAAAAATTGTCCAAACATTTATCCTTCCCAATAGTTCCCAATCCATTATTCTTTCATATTTTTGTTGAAACAACCTTAAGTAGAACAGTCTAACACAAGCATTTGAAGGGTCCACTTTGCAGAGAAGAGAATGTCAACAGTTTGTTCCCTTATGTTTTTTCTATTCAAATAGCTTCTCAGATCCTAACGGAGAGATTATGGAAAGCCTCACAACATGAATTTAGAGGATCACCCATCAGATTGAGGGGAGAGACCTCATTAATCAAGAATTGCACAAGGTTGGAAGGGGTAAGCTCTTTTCTTCAGAGCTAGCCACTCGAGGAAGAACCACTAAGACACCAAATAATAAAATTTGAATTTTGGAGTCTTTACGTCACATGCATCTTACAAGTTACAACTTTCAAATTTATAACTATTGATACTTTGATAAATGTGTTTTGTTTTTTCTTTCTAACTGTCCAATATTTATTTTGTAGATTCTTGGTGGATAGATGGGGGCGCAAATAACTCAAATCTCCAAAGATTTGCCCTCTTGCATTTTGTGCCAACCTTGTAATGCATCCCATTGTGAGTGCAATTGGAGTTTGTTTGAACAGATTACCTCAAGAACACAACGCCATTTGTCTTGTGCAATACAACCTTCGGCTTTGCAAAAGAAAGGTAGAGGACAAATCAAAAGAGCTCATTGATCTGGAGGAGATTGATCCCTACAGCATTTGGACAAGGCAGGAAGAGCAACCTCCATTCTTTTTTGAGGATGATATTAGTGATTTTCAGAGGAAGGCATTGGAGGACGTGGATGCAGTAGGAGATATTGGATTGGTAGGCATTGATGGGTCTGAGAAGTCATTGCCATCTACTAGCAGGATGGATGTCAAGCCACAACCTTCTATGCCAAGCAAGGAGCCACAGCAAGCTCCGAGGATTAGAACCCAACCTCCCAAACTTTTCACTAGATTAGGGAAGAGAAAAATGTTAAATGTTGTATTCTAATTCAGTAATATGTAATTTATGAATTATCATGATGATTTTCAAAGACGATCATCACAACATCATAATATTGTCAGATATCTATTGTATCTAGTATCTACTATCAACCATCAGGATTTTGCATGATGATGTGATTTTGTACTCAGTTCGTATCCAAATATATTAAATTTAATAGAAATCACTTTTGTACTCATTTATAAATTATAGACTCATTGAATAAATCTTGTCTTTGAATTTTGCACAAAAAAAAAATAGTTTCTAAAGAAATTTAAGTAATTTTTGAAGTTTCACAGTTTTTGCGAGTCAAAATTTTTGGTTTTGTTAAGTTTTCGCCAAGTCCAAGCCTACCAAGTATGGACTAAATAATGTATTAAGTATTAACCATGTCTTAGTATCCATTTATTTTGACATTTCTTTATATAAAATGTGAGATTATTTTAAAATATTTATAAATTATTTATTGTTTAAAAATTTTCGCAAATATCATGACATATTTTGTCATTGGCAAAATGTATTGAACTTTGTATTGCCATATTCAAACTAAAACCAGGCAACTTAATTTGTATGTAGATCAACATCACCATTAATAAAATAAGTAACAACAATAACAATTGCAACAGGCGGCAGCCTCCAAAGGCAACCCAATCTATATTAATGGGAAGAGAATATCCAAGTTGGATCATGCTACAGTCAGATGGCTACCAGCAGCTAGCAGTGGATGAAAATTGAACTTCAATGGAGCCTCCAAAGGAAATCCAGTGCTGACTAGGGGTGCATAATCGGAGATCGGGATGGATTTTGCTATCAATAACATCATAATTTATTGCAAAAGGTACAAAAAATTGTAATGTCCCCTTGTCACGCATAATCTGATTATAGACAATTAGCCTATTTTTCGAGTTTTCCAGTAGACTAAGTGCTAGGGGAGAACTCCAAAGTTTTTGGAGAGAACAAGTTCAATTTCACAAGGTTGTTCATAACAATGGGTTCAAATGGTCGTATGGTATATGGTAATACGGTATTAGGAGACTCTCGATGCTTTCGAAATCAATTCCTGACCTTTTTGGGGAGCTCTCCAAACTTCTTTGAAGGGAGGGCTATTTTTAGTAAGTCATCAGTTGCCTCTGATCATGTCCCAAGTCTTTTGTATCATGTTGGTATGATAGGAACTTGATTTCTATGTCCTTTAAATATTTTTGCTACTTGGGTAAATTAATTTAATTATTCATGAGTCTAATGTCAAATTATCAAGAAAACTGCTTAGTGTAATAATTCATTAAAAAGGTGTTTTAAGTGAGATTCAAAACTTGGACACCTAGGGAAAGGGACCTTTTTATATATGATTAAAAATTATTAGTTTTCACAATGGTCTTTGTGAGAGAAAAAGAAATTAATATATTTTGAAATAGGTTATTTCCCTCAAGAGAAGTTATAAAAGGAGGTCGTGGGATCATTTGCAAGGTTAACTTGAGATGACAATTTCTTTGTTGATGAGAGAGAATTTAACTTCTACCCTAGTTTTGTTGAGGATGAACCCTCTTCAGATTTCTAGTTTCAAGGGGGAAAATCTCCCTAGCTAGTTGATGTGATTTCATCTGGAAATCACCAGTGAGCTGCACAGAAGAATCATAATTTTAGGTTGCGGGTATGAATATTTACACTCTGTTTTGAGTTGAGAAGATTTGATTTCATTTTAAATGTTTTCAGAGATTAGATTTGTTGGGGTGATTTAGAAAATCTTGTAACTGGCCATATACCTTTGCCAGGCTGAAAACCTTGCCAGGCCACACCATCATGCTGATTAATTGAGGTGATTTGCTTTCTAGTTCTCTGTTGTTATTTGAGTTGTCAAACCATTTCTTGCAGGTCATACCAGTGAACAAGGACAGATTTCTAGATTTTATGTGTCATACTTATGTAGACCATACCAGCTAGAAAATGGAGGGCTGTGAATTTTACAGTGAAACGCCAAATTTTAAGAGCTCAAGATACCCTGGTTGGAGATGCCTTGGGTTGTTGTTGGTGTTTTATGTTGTTTGGATGTGACCTTTGCTCATTTCCATGGAGTCTTGACAAATTTTCTAGGTGTTGTATCTGCTGTTACAGTTATACCAGCTGCTTAAAGTCCTCTGACTACTATATCAGATCTTCAACCATCAAAGGGTGCAAGTGGGTATTGATTGGGAGTAGTTTGAATTGCACTTTTTCTGTTATTTTGATGTTGGGAGTGTTGTTCTCATTTTTTAAAAGTTGACTTAGCGTTTTAGAGTGTTTGCTGAGTGTTTCTTTGATATCAGACCTGACCAAATCATTGTTAACAGCCATAAAGGGTGTCATCAGACCTTCACCAGCACTGCACTTCATGCATACAAGGAACTTCTTGTTGTTTCATAGATGAGTTGATTGGTTCATGATATTTGGCAATATTTTTGGGTATTACAGCAGTTTGTCTATATCAGCACTTCATATCAACAGTTGATCCTCTTCATGAATGTTTATAGTGCATTTGCACTAACCTTGTAAAATTCAGATGGTCATATCGCTGAAGAGCTCATATTTCAATGCATTTTATTTTGTGAACATTGGATGGTAGTACACCAGTGAGTTTGATCTTTTCTCGTTGCTGATGTATTTACCACACTAAACAAGTGCTAATGTTGTAATCATCACCTACCACTGAATTGTGGAAATGTTGTTTTGTTTCCCAATGAATAAGTAGAGGTTTTGTATTTGCTCACCACTGAATAAGCGGAAGACTCTTGTGTTTGTTTTCAATATTGCATAAGCACTCAGGTGAATAAGTGGTATTGGCTGGCTTGCCACCTAGTGCATTTCCTTTTAGTTGTAGCATTCAGCTTAATTGTACAATCCAGAATTCCATATTCTCTCACCTTGCCCATTTCAAGAACTGGGTGATCAGAAAGTGGAAAGGTTATTCATATTGTATTGTATCTTACTTTCAGTTAAAGTAAATCTCAAAATACATTAGGGGTGTTTATTATGATAATGAAATAAGAAAATGGAGGCTGTTGGAAACCCATAATCTGGCCATCTGATTGAGGCTCCCTTTGCTGGAGATGGGAAGCATTTCAGGGACATTACCTATCTGGTGTTACTATTTCTGTTATTGTATTACATACCCTGCAACATGTGCAGTGGATGTAGGTTATGGATACCTTATGGTACCTGTTGTATTATCTTATCTCATATGTGATGTTGCACTTGTTTTTCTTTTGTTTTGTAATTATATCTAATCTAAATTAATTAATTAATTTCACGTAATCTTCGTCGAGGAACCTTTGAGAGTTGTAATCTATGTGAGTTGTTTATTTCATTGTATTGATTCCGCATTGTTAAACTTTGATGTTGTTGTTTGTTAACACTTTTTTTTAAAAAATTATTCTGCAAACTTAGATGCATGTTTAGGTTCATGTTTAGGTTAAGTTCTCCTGGGTTCCCTAGCAGGGGCATTACACTTGGTATCAGAGCACCGAGTTTTACACTGGGAACTCTAAGAAGTTGTGCGCCCATTAGATGTTACTTTTGCCTGTCTATTATGTTTAAGTACCTTCTCTAATGCGTCTAGGGTAAAATACCTTGGGATGTCCTAAAGCGATTACTCCCTTGAGTGTGGCTATCAATAGTCACCTTGTTATGTGAATGTTTTATGATTGATAATTTATTTTGGTTGTGTTGGTTCCCAAAACCACAAATTGGAAATCCAAGAGCCTACCAATTCTCCAATAGGATTCCAAATCAATTTTGGCCAACAAACGGGAATAATCCAAATTCCCCTGCACTTTAGGCTTTGCTACACCTAGGCAGGTAAACCTTCACCTCGAACCTGAGCACTTTCTTCAAGGTTTTTCTATAGCGAATTTAACTTGTGAATTTTCCGGTTGGCAAATTCCCCGAACTCGATCAATATGAAAATGAATGCTGAATGTTTGAATTAAATGTTTTGTGTAATGATTCTTAATAATGGATTTGAGGTTTGTAGGAAGGAATTGATAGATTTTCTGACTTCACATATAAACCCAATACTTCAAAATAAAAAGACCAGTACTTCTACTCATTCGGACAACAGAGTCAACTTCAATGAAGATTACGTACAACTTTATAATGTTCTACGCACTTATACTACCAATCAATTAAATAATCAAGACGCGACAAATCAGATATTTATGCAATCTTAAATTAGTCCAGATTGAACTTTAACTCCTCGGAGACAAACTGGACACAAATTCGGAAACAATTAAATATTTCACGACCTCTGTGATGATCGAGTTTAAGATGCTAAATGACCATGTCCACTTATCTGACATTTAAATTGTATACAGAATTCAAAAAATAATTATAAACGACGGTTCATCTGCAGTTTAATTCTCCATACCTTTAATAATAAACAAAAGACATTTTATTTTATTTTTAAAATAAAATAATTGAATTTATATCACAAAGTCATATTATTGGTCTTATCCCTCCATACAATTAAATATATATGCTTTTATTATCGAATATCTCATTTTTTGGATCATGTTCGATGTGTTTATATATTTTACAGAAAGGAATGATAAATTACGATTTCAAGGGACACGTCTCATGTCTTAATCATCGTGGCCTTTCGCTAATAGCATCCCCCTTTTAGGATTAATCATTGTCTTCATGCATAGCTAACGTTATTGTAGTCATTAACTATCACCGTGCCTTATAACCTTGTTAATCGCATCCTTCCTTACTCTTCCAATCACCATTTTAACACAGATTAATGACGCTTTGATTATCTCAGTTACTTGTGCCGCTCATAATGGATTGACTGATTATGAAATATTTGTATTGCATGTCGTATACTTGTGGACTTGTCTGAACACGATACCCCTGAGTCAGATAATGATACAGGAATGGCGTTGTTAAGTAACCATCAGGTAATTTGTCCAGCAACATGTGGCCTCATATATTTGCGCAATCATTCTTGTCTTAACTTTGTGCGTTGACAAGTTTAATGTTTCTACAATTAATTTCTATCACTCCCAACACATGATACCTGACGTGGATGTTTGCCATGTATGCCTTGTCGTCTTCATACTTTTCATTCCTTGTCGGCTTCTTGTATATCTTATTGCCTCATATCTCATCATCTGTATCATGTATGTAGTATTAAATATTTGGTTATTGTCATCAAGACTAAATACGCTATTCATTTTCTTTCATCATGCCTAGTCTCATTTTCTGAATATATTGCTTTCGAATTATTTTATCAAATTTTTTGATGGCACGGATTAAACTATTTAGTTAGACACTTTCACCGTATCACTTTATGAATCAAGCTATTAAAATACTTGACGACATCTCCAAGTACTTAGCAAGCAGGCACCTCCCGATGTATTGGATCAAAGACCTGTTGAAGATTTGCAAAAGCCTCAAAGAATAGTTCATACGTCTCATAAAGATTTCCCTCAGCTAGCTGTAGTTTGCTAATCAATATCAAATCACAACAGAGTGCTTCAAGCCTGTGCATATGTCCAATATATCTGATGTTTTGAAAAGACTTTCCAAATCGAGATCATATTTATTCGATACCTGTAGAAAGATATGCATCAAATTGGCTTTTAGGATTTAGAATGGTGGGGACACATTTGAAAATGAGGATTTACACAGTCACACATGAAGATTCTCCCTTTGGCATGGTATTCGGGACTCTAAATTTTGCCAAAATTTAGAGTTCCATCAGGTTGATTTATGAATTGTTCATGTTGTGTACTGGCTAGCATTGAATTTTTGGATTTTCTTATGCATGGACTAGTCACCTGAATCTCCTTTCGTTATCTATTTTGTGATGCCAGTCACTTAATTTATTGTTGAAAATTGAGCTCTTATGATTTAATGTTGGACTTGTAATCCCCCCACTTGGGTTTTACCTTTTTGAGTTTTGTGGTGGCTACTCCGAATGTTTAGTATTGTTGGCCCTATTTTGTGATAAGTGTTGTTTCTATCATGTTCATCATGAACCCTTGATAGTATGTATAAAGGAGGACATCGCAAAGATGGTACTATAATTGTTGTGTGAAATTAGAATCGTTGTATATCTTTTATGTTTGCATAAGTGTTGCATTAACTAGATAGATTTTCATGAACTTCTCAACTTATTATTTAATGTAGATACAAAAGTGTGTTTTATGCAATTGATTATTAGATGTTTTCTATTATGATGAATGAATAAAAGTTTAAATCTATTTTCGAATTGTTAATGAACGATTGATCAATGTGATTTTCAGTTTATTCCTAACCAGTATTATATTGCTCATAATGACTGTATATCATGTTCTTATTTTATGGCTTGTTTCCAATGTTATGTTTTGTTTATAGTAAATGCTTTGTGTTTGGGGGATATATATCCTTATCTGTTTGTAGGCTTCCAGGAGTAAGCCTAATCCTAGGGGGGTGGATGTAGTAACCCGCCCCTAGTCCAATTTTATAAAGGTTAAGATTATTATAGGATGATAGATTACATGTTAGGAAATCACTGATGTTTACGATTTTACTGACCCCATACTTGCATGTGTATGGTTGATGTGTTTGTTTTATATTTCTGTTTGACGTGCCTGATGTGGTTGAGGGATGGAGTCGTAGTTACTTGCTTGCGAGATCCACACGATCGGCCAATCCCTGCCATTGTTTATTATTTATTTATATATGTATGTACATGCGTGTTTTGTATGCAAGTTTGCAGGTACCGGGCATCAACTTCCCTGAATTGTCAGGATGAGCATGCCCTATCGCAATGTCTCAAATGGTAAAAAAGGAGATAACACGGATCCAAAACCCTAACCTAAGCCTAATTGTCGTAGGATTGGACAAGTATCAGTTTGACTACCCTACCCGAATTCGTCTAGGTGATAGGAATTCATGGATCCCTATCTGGTGTTGCTTGGTTTTTTCTTGGTTTGATTTTACTTCGTTTGGTTTCAATTGATTTATGTCTTATGTGGGTGATTTTATGTGATTATTAATGTTATGATTATAGTTGAAATTTAATATTAATTATGTTCCTAAGTTGATTTATGAAAATTAATCTAAAATCAATTATTTGATTAGTCGGATTTAATTGATTATTAATTAGAAATTAGATTTAAATTATGCTTGTGTACTTTATTAAATAATTAAATATTTGATTTCATGGTTTTATGATGCATTAAATATTTAATCTATTTAATACATATTTTAATTATAACATGTGCATTAATATTAATTGAAAATTGAATTGTTTTCAAAAATAATCAACTTGTTTTTAGAAGTCAAAGTTGAGTTGTGCATGAAAAATATTTTTAATTTATTAATTAGATTTTCTTTCAATTTCTAATTTGGAGTTGAAGTGAGAGTTAGCTATTGAGTTATCTTTAGGGTTCCATGAAATGGGGAATTGAATCCCTATTAAGGGAAAATTGCATTCATTTGAGGGGGAGACAGGTTTTGGAGAAAAAAATTGGGCAGACAGGTTGAGAGAACTTGCTGGAGGATTCGATATTAGAAAACTTTGTTGTTTTGGGATTTATCTTTGGATCTGGTCTTCGTCGAATAATTTCTCCAGTTTTGAGGTAGGGTTTGGTTTTCCTTATGAGTGTTATTTTTGTGAATTTCGGAAAGATTGTCTTCTTCGTGCCTGGTTGCGTGCCTGTCTTGATCTCTGCTTATGTATTTTTCTCTCTCTTTGTATTTTGGAGTTGGATTTATGGAAAGCCATGCTGCATGCATTCACTGCTTTCAAAATCAAAATTTGATGTGATTGGGGTTTCAATTTAATTAGAAGATTAAATTGAATTTAAATCAAATCGAGGGAATATGTATGGTTGTGGCATAGTTAATTTTTAGATCTGAATTCAAGGAAATGTATAAACATATATATAAATATATTTACTGGTTTTCTTTACTATATTAGATATTTTTTTTTTTAAATTAAATAAAGTTATTTTTAAATAAAACAAAAATTAATTAAGTTTGTTTTTCAAAAAAAAAAGAACTTTTAAAAAATTATTAAAAAAATATATTAAGGGGGGGACGACTGTACCCCCCACACCCTTTTGGCAGACCCTGTAAGGTTGTCGTTCATGCAGTACCTATGCGGTACTAACGCACGACAATCCCCAGGGGGCTATCGTGCAGCAGTACCGCAAGGTACTGACGCACGTCAGTACCCCGCACCATGCAGGGCCTGTGTCCCCTTCTTTGTCTTTTCCAAAAAAAAATTGAATTTTGTTTTAACTTTTTATTATTTATTTTAGTTTTAACATTTGTTTAATTAACTAAATTATTAAATGCTAATTTTGCTATTTAGATTTGATCTTTTAGAATTAATGGTTATTTTGTTAATTTAAGGGAATTTTGTATATGATATATAGTTTATTGTATATTTTTAATTTTGGGGTATTTGTTACATTTTGTTATTTTTAATATAGATTGTAAATTAATTTATATTAATTCCCTTTTTGGTATTATATCTAGTTTTTAATTAATTAATAATTATTATTAATTAATGATTACTTTATTATATAATTGATATTTATATTGGTTTAAATATTTATATCTCTTATTGATATGAGGAATTTTAGATATTTTTTTACCGTGTTTGTTTGCCTTGCATATTTTGTTGTGTCGGTTATCTTGTTCTATGATGATTCTTGTTTTTTGTCATTGTTGGAAATAGTTATTGAGATTTATGAGTTGTGTTAACTCGGAGTTATACTTGATCTTGTGAAACCTAGGGTAGGTTAACTAAGTGTATAGGTGGGAAGTGGGTTGTAATTGGTGCCGGAGCCCAGAAGTGGCTATCAAGATATCCTATTACAAGTAGCTTAATAAGTGATAATTAATGACATTGAGAGTTTAAAATAAATCTAATAAGATATTATGTGCCTCGCCCATGCCTAAGTTCTTGATTGAGTTTTGACTAGGATGGGAGTGAGAAGATGCTTGCCACCTACGTGGACTGGATATGACATAGTTGGTACCTTGTCTACACGAAAGGTTACCGATGCCACATAGAGTCACCAGGGCGCCGGGGTCTTAAGAGACTACCAAGATAACCTTAGAGTTGGCTCGTGTGATGACACTTCCCTTTATGCATCTTAGGTTTCCTACGTGGGTTGGTTGCCTCTGGTTGTGTATGTTGTACCTTGTTATCCTTTTTGTACCCCTTGAGTTAGAGAGCTTTCATGATCCTTTCCTTAGCTTGATATGTTTGATGTTTGTTATCCAAGTGGGATCTGTTGTTATCTCCTTAGCACGATGGGAGTGGACCATTTAGGTTCATGAGGTCGGGTGGTAGTGATTCCAAACTTTAATGGGGTGTCATTCCTATACCCTTCTCATAATTCTTATGTAATTCTTCTTGCAACAATTTATCTATCGTTATACAATTCTTATGCTTTGATGTATCACCATAACCTATTTTGAGGCTTCCACTTGTGTCCACTCCTGTTGATTGTAATTTCATAAAAGTGTGTAAAGACTTTTTAACAACCCATTCTTGCACCTTTCTTGCAATCATTGCATTCCAATTGCATTTTCTTGCAGGTTTCTGAAGTCTTTCAGCAATTCTATTTTCTCCAACCCCTTGACATCACATAATCCTATGGGATGATAGTTCTTTAATGCATTCCATCGCGCAGTCACGTTTCTTGTGTTTGTCTTACACTATGATAACTGACAAAAATCTCTCCGCCAAAATGTCAATAACCTATTTTAAAACTCCAATTTACACAGCCAAGGAGGGTGTTGGTTTTTGTCCTTAGCAATTGCATTTTCTTGGGAGTTTTTAAATTCCTCTCAATAAATCTATCATGTGTAGATTTTACAATTTGAATCATGTCACAAGACCAAATATTGTTGAGGCTCATTGTGCAACAATTTAAGTGTGTTGTATATGGTTTTTGTACTTTGCATGGATGTTCACACTTTGTTATGAAGCTCTCGATTTTCCACAGCCATAGGAAAGCTAGAAATCATTATAAAACGCAACTATATACCTGCAGAGTGAATTTCCCTCTATATTTCCTAAATCCATTTCAACAATATGTTTCATGCATACCCTATAATCATTTCCATTCATTCCACAAGATGACATCTCTTGGCGGCATTTTGTCAAACAAGTCTAAAATAATCGAATAGATTATTTTGTGTATTGAATAATAAAATTTACAAAGAGCTACAAGCTCATATATACAGTACGAAGATAATAAAAATAGAAACTATCTAAAAACAACAAGATATACAAGATCGAGCATTAAATAATAGAACGAATATTAGAAACATTCTAATACCCTCCCATAATGCTCAATCTGTCAATAACACCAATAGCCTCCCTGAATTTTACATATTTGTCAGAACTGAGAGATTTGGTGAAGATATCAGAGGGCTGCTCTAAAGTAGGAACATATAGCAACTGAATAGATTTATCTTCAACCATCTGACGAATGTAATGACAATGTGTTTCGACATGTTTGGTTCGTTCATAAAAGACCAGATTCTTTGCTAGTTTGAGCACTCCCTGATTATCACAAAATAGAGGAGTTGGTCCTGACAGAGGAACATGCATATATGCAAGCATTCGTCAAAGCCAAACGACCTCACAAGTTGCTTTGACAACTCCGCGATATTCTACTTCGGTGGATGACAGAGCCACTACCTATTGTTTCTTACTCGTCCATGTGATAGCACCGGACCCTAAATTGAACACATATCCAGCGGTAGACTTACGAACATCAACAGAACCAGCCCAATCTGAATCTGTGTAGCCACATAGTGTAGGATCAGAACTCTGAGTGTACAGAAGACCATAGTCAAGAGTACCACTCACATAGCGCAAGACACGCTTGGCAACTGTCCAATGCTCAGTTTTGGGTGCTGTCATAAAACGGGATATGTAGCTTACCGCAAAACTAATGTCAGGTCTGGTGGCAATAAGAAAAATAAGGCTGCCCACTAGTTGTCTAAACAAAGATTCATCCACAACAGGTGAATCGAACTGAGCTGATTATTTTAGCCCGGGTTCCACAGGAGTGAGGGCAGGTTTGCAATCCTACATTCTAAACCTGTCCACAAGACTTCTAGCATACTTGGACTGAGAAAGAAAGATACTGTGCTCAGTCTGCCAAACCTCAATTCCAAGACAATAGTGCAAAAGTCTCAAATCTATCGTATCAAAAGTGCTATACAAATCCTGTTTGATCTCAGTGATCAAATGTCCTGAACTTCCAGTGATGATCAAATCATCCACATAAACAACGAGAAACAAAACATCATCACCTGCATGTTTGATATATAGGTTTGAATCCGATGGACTCCTCTGAAAACCATGATCGGTTAGATATTTATCAATTTTTATGTACCAAGCTCGAGGAACTTGTTTCAGACCATAGAGAGCTTTGACAAGTTTACATACTTTGTGTTCTTGACCAGCAACCTTAAATCCAAAAGGTTGCATCATGTAGACCTCTTCCTGTAAGTCACCATTCAAAAAAGCACTCTTAACATCCATCTGATGAACTTTCCAACCAAACTAAGCTGTTAAGGCAAGAACAAGCCGTATGGTACTCATTTTAGCGGTGGGAGCAAAAGTCTCCTCATAGTCAATACCTTCCCTTTGTGAGAACCCTCGAGCAACAAGACGAGCCTTATACTTGTCTAAAGTACCATCAGCTTTGTATTTTACCTTGTATACCCATTTGCAGCTAACGGCCTTCTTCCCTACAAGAAGATCAAAAAGAACCCAAGTTTGATTTTTCTGAATACTCTGAAATTCAGCTTCCATAGCCTGTTCCCATTCAGGGATACCTTTAGCCTCGGAATAAGTCTGGGGCTCATAAACACTATGAATGTTAGCCATAAGAGCAAAATTAACTGTATGTTTGCTCTTATTTCGAGAAACTCTACCTTCGATGAGCTCATCATCCCTGAGATCACTAATAGTTTTAACCCACCATTTGGGTCAGAGAATAGAAGAGCCAATTTCTAGAGGAGCTAGAGGTTCAGGAGCAGCAACAGGAAGAGGATCATTCTCAAGAGCCTCAACATGATCAGTATCAGGTGCCCCAGGGTAAGCAGTGTATGGTGAAAATGTGACCACACTTCTATGAATCTTTACATGCAAGAAAAACTCAACAATGAGCCCTCACAAATCGATCCATAGCTCTCTATGCATGGAGTTGCAAGATTTGTAAAATTGCTCTCAGCTAAAGCTATAAACTCATGACCTTGCTAGTCAACCACACAATGAAAGATTCCAAATCAAAGACAAGGGCAACAATGCCAATATCTCCAATGAAATCAATATGGATGCAATGCAATGCAAATCTATATGACAATGCAAGTTAATCTATTGCATAAAAGGAAATCTAAGCTAATATGCCATGATAATGCAACTAAGAAAGGAAATATGCAACTACAATGAAATGCAATAACAAGTATTCAAAGCTTGGATGTAGAATGTCTTCAAAGAGCTCTAAAATGACCTAGAAAACCTGCAGCATAACATTAGCATAAAAACTTAAAATATGAAAATGAAGAAGAGAGCTCTTCTTTTATAAAGAATGAGATGAAAATGGACCATTGAGATTAAGAGGCAAAAGACTTAATCAACAGTGGAGAAAAAAAGAAGCTTGATCCTTGTGCACAAATATCCTCCAATAGGAAAACAGGAGTTGACTTTATGTCCATATGAGACAAAAATTATTTTTTCTCTTTTTATAAAATAAAAATAATGCTTTATTTGTGCAACATAGGATAAGAAGAAAAGTGGAGATTTTTTATTTAAATAAAAGGGGAGGAAATTCTTTTTAATTAAATAAAGGCTTGGGATAAAGTGATTTTATTATTTAATTAAAAGAGATTTTTAATTAATTAAAAGGGAGCATGTTCTCTTAATTAAATAAGATTTTTATTTTTTTCTCTTTTAAATTAAATAAAGCTCAAACCTTAGGAAATATTGAATTGATTATGATTTGATCAAGGAAATTGATATAATTGATATTGTTGATATTTGAAAATATTGATTCAGGGATTTGATAAATTGTTGAATGGGGGCCCAAAGTCTAGGCGACCATTTTAGGGTGCATACATTTGCCCCTCTTTGACTAATGTGTGATCGATCTGGGAACACATGCAGTCAAAGAAGAATTGAAATGTGAGGTCTATTCGGGATCACAAAACAACCCAGATGTGTGTTCATTTTGGGAACACATCGGGACAAGCATAAGCATAAGCTGAAAGACAAGACCAACACCGTCGCTGCTAGGTGCAAATCAAGCCTTAGACAAAACTATCGCCATCGCTGCTAGGCAATAATCAAGTCTGAAAAATAGGAGATAAAAATCGAAAGACAAAATCACCACCGTCGCTGCTAGGTGATAATCAAGTCTCAAAATAAGAATCTCAAGCTGAGCTGAATGATAAAGCTGAATCAAAGATTAAAGCTGATAGGTACTGCCCCTTCGGAATCGAAATCGAAATCAGATAGAGGAGAACAACAAATTGATAAACCTGATCAAGTCACAATAAATCATAATCGAAGGATGGAGCATGATAGAATAACCATCAAACAGTGAAGATATGCCCCAGGTTGACGAGGTTTGACTAAAAAAGATATAGGATAAAGATTAAGTCAAACCTTAGAGAGAGGAAGCGAAAGGGGTAAATGAAAGATTAAAAGTTTGGAAGACATGGAAAGGAAGAAATTTCATCAAAGATTGAAGAATTATGCCTCAAAAGGTTAGTCAACTGCATAGAAGAATGAGAAAAACTTGGAAACGCGACTCGGATTTCGATTTCGAGTCCGAAAATGGATAGAAAATGATGTGATATGAAAAACCAGAAATGAAAGATATGATCAAGAAGAATCAGAAAATGAGCACAGTTGACCAACTAGTCCGTAGATGATAAAAAAGAGAGCTCTCTCCATATGCAAGATGCAAAAACTAAACTATGATGAACCTAAGAATGCAAACTACTATGAAAATGGTTGACTTGCAAGGTCACAACGCCTATAGACATCTAATTATCATCATTGAGCGTTATTGATAGCGTCGCAAGATCATACAATGCACACTAGCATAACTATGTGGATATGAATATGATCTTTATCAGATAGAAATGTGGAAATCCCACCTAGGCATCAAAGACATGGAGGTCAAGATGACTAATGCAGTGAGATTACCTAAGTTTGATATGGCGAGATTATGTTTGTATCAAGACACATGAAAGTCAGGATAACTAGAAGTATGCACTCGCAAAACAGTCAAGGATAATACCTTGTCAATCTATAGTGTCAAGTAAGACCAGCATAAATGCTCATGACAGTTAGGATCAACAAAATATACCCACAAGCAGATAAAGAAATAAAACATGTTCTCATACCCTCAGTCTTCTAGCTATGCATCATCGAAAACTTCTCAGGGAGAGACCACTCATCAAAGAAATCCTCATAGACAGCACACAAAGAAAAATAAAGTCAACATATCTCAACAAGTTGATTGTTTAAGTGCGTGTGTGTTGGTCATAGAGTCAAACTTTGAGTATCACATTTGCAAATGAGCAACGTCGCATCATACTAGACTGTTGGGTAAGACATCTGATAAGTGTTAAGAAACACTCAACGCAAGGGTAGTGTTGAAAAACACTGTCTGGGGTGGTGTTGAAAAACACCTATTGTGAAATGCCCTAAGAGACAAACACACCTAAAAGACCAATGCTAATAGGTATGCCCCCTAGACAAAGACAAAGACCAATTCCAAACCAAGTCAAATAAGGTCAAGACATGATGGAGAAAGGCTGTGTCGAGGACGCATGCTAAAAGACAAGGGTGCAAAGGCCTCAAGTAGCGTCTGTTTCCAGGTTTTCACCACTTGGAATCTTTTTTGATTTTTCAATTTTTTTGTTTTTTTTGTATTTTTGCTACCAAGGCGCTTGTTTCCAGGTTTTCACCAAAGCACTTTTTCTATTTTTTATTTTTTTTATTTTTTTTTGTATTTTTTTATGACTTTTTATGCTTTTCAAGATTTTTTCAGCATCATATATCAATTTTTTTGGTATTTTTCCAAGATCATATAAGATATGTACAAAGGATGCCCCTAGACAGAACGGGCATCAAGGATAGAACTTCTTTAGGTGCAAAATGTTAATGGGCTCAGGGAGCTGTTCTCCATCTTCATTCGATAGTAAATATGCACCTGTACCAAAAGCTGCTGTAATAATGTATGGTCCAAGCCAATTAGGTTCGAACTTGCCCTTTTGTTCTCTATTTTGTTGATTCTTAGGGTTCTCTCTCAAAACAAGATCACCTATCTGAAATTCCCTAGGGCGAACCTTCTTGTTGAATGCTTTGGACATACGCTTCTAATATACTCTCATGTGATCAAAGGAAGCCTTACGCTTCTCATCTAGAAGTTCTAGTTCTTGTAACCTCATGGCACGATAATCCTCATCTGTAATCAAACCTTTGAGAGAAAATGTATGGTGAAAATGTGACCACACTTCTATGAATTTTTACATGCAAAAAAACTCAACAATGAGCCCTCACAAATCGATCCATAGCTCTCTATGCATGGAGTTGCAAGATTTGTAAAATTGCTCTCAGCTAGAGCTATAAATTCATGACCTTGCTAGTCAACCACACAATGAAAGATTCCAAATCAAAGACAAGGGCAACAATGCCAATATCTCCAATGAAATCAATATGGATGCAATGCAATGCAAATCTATATGACAATGCAAGTTAATCTATTGCATAAAAGGAAATCTAAGCTAATATGCCATGATAATGCAACTAAGAAAGGAAATATGCAACTACAATGAAATGCAATAACAAGTCTTCAAAGCTTGGATGTAGAATGTCTTCAAAGAGCTCCAAAATGACCTAGAAAACCTGCAGCATAACATTACCATAAAAACTTAAGATATGAAAATAAAGAAGAGAGCTCTTCTTTTATAGAGAATGAGATGAAAATGGATCATTGAGATTAAGAGGCAAAAGACTTAATCAACGGTGGAGAAAAAAAGAAGCTTGATCCTTGTGCACAAATATCCTCCAATAGGAAAATAGGAGTTGACTTTATGTCCATATGAGACAAAAAGTGTTTTTTCTCTTTTTATAAAATAAAAATAATGCTTTATTTGTGCAACATAGGATAAAAAGAAAAGTGGGGATTTTTTATTTAAACAAAAGGGGAGAAATTCTTTTTAATTAAATAAAAGCTTGGGATAAAGTGATTTTATTATTTAATTAAAAAAGATTTTTAATTAATTAAAAGGGAGCATGTTCTCTTAATTAAATAAGATTTTTATTTTTTTCTCTTTTAAATTAAATAAGGCTCAAACCTTAGGAAATATTGAATTGATTATGATTTGATCAAGGAAATTGATATAATTGATATTGTTGATATTTGAAAATATTGATTCAGGGATTTGATAAATTGTTGAATGGGGGCCCAAAGTCTAGGCGACCATTTTAGGGTGCATACAAGCAGGAGCTGTATCATCCCTCTCATTAGATGAAGCTAAAGGAAGAGGAACACTATGAGGCTGTTCTTCAAAACACTGCTCAGAAGAAGGCAGAAAAGGTCCTCGAGTTTCATCAAAAACATCACAACTAAAGATGAGATGATCAATGTCGATATCTATCAATCTATAGGCCTTATGGTTGTCACTGTACCCTATCATCATGAGTCTCTGAGTCTTGGAATCTAATTTGGAACGTTAAGCATCAGGAATCCAAGCATAGGCAAAAGAGCCAAAAATCTTCATGTGGCTGATCTTGGGCTTACGACCAGACCACAATTCTTCAGAGTTTTGTTCTTGACAGCCTGAGTAGGGGAACGATTCAGAAGGTAAACAGCAGCAAACACTGCTTCTGCCCAATACTTATTAGTAACACTCCTGTGTTGTAACATAGAACGAGCCATCTCAACAATTGTACGATTGCGACGCTCAACAACACTGTTTTGCTGAGGAGTGTAAGGTGTGGTGAATTGGCATTTGATGTCATGCGTAGCACAAAAATCGGAGAATGCAAGAGAACAAAATTCCACCCCATTATCTATTCTAAGAGAAATGATACTGCAACCAGACTCGTTTTCAACCAACGACTTAAAATTCTGAAAAGTACTAAATGCATCTGATTTGTGTTTAAGAAAGTACACCCACATCTTTCTACTAAAATCATCAACAATAAGCAAAAAATATTTGCAACCAGTTACTGACGATGTATTCATAGGACCACAAATATCAACATGTAGTAATTGAAGTACCTAAGATGCACACCAAGAATTGCCATCTTTGAAGGGAGTCTGATGTTGTTTGCCAGCTTGACATGCGTCACATACTCCAAGATGTTGCGTCTGAATCGGAGGTAGACCAGAGACAAGTTCCTCCCGAGACAGCTGAGATAGATACTGGATGTTGAGATGTCCATATCGTTGATGCCACAAAGTACTGAGAGATAAATCACAGGCTGCCATAGCAATTTCAGGAGAATCACCAATGTCAGTAAGCCGATATAGGCCATGATCCTCTAGACTAGAAGCAACAGTA
Organism: Chamaecyparis obtusa; assembly: GCA_027943335.1. Taxonomy (NCBI): domain Eukaryota; kingdom Viridiplantae; phylum Streptophyta; class Pinopsida; order Cupressales; family Cupressaceae; genus Chamaecyparis; species Chamaecyparis obtusa. The sequence goes on from BSBK01008200.1 coordinate 130,497, forward strand.
AGACGAGTCGTGCGATCAATAATGGAACATTTGTGGGCACTGAACACCACATCTAGCTGAGGGGAATTTCGCATGATCTGACTCACAGAGAGCAAATTGAGTGCCATACCAGGAACGTAGCATACATTGAGAAATATGAGCTGACACCCACCAGACTGTATCTGAATATTTCCTCTGCCAATAATTTTGAACTCCTCTCCTCCACCAAACACAACTGAATCACTGTATGGATAAAAGTCCGTAAACCAATCACGTCGATGAGAAAAATGACGTGAAACCCCAAAGTCGAAATACCAAGCAGACGATCGGGCTAAATCAGAGGGACTTTTAGCCATAAAAGCATAGAAGGCGAACTCCTTTATCTCAGAATGTTCAACAGCATTTGCTCGTTGATTTGACCCTCCCAGCTTCTTTTGTTCGGAAGCGAGCCGCTGACGGCAATCCTTCTTCATGTGGTCGTACTTATGACAGTAATGACATTGAACACTTTTCTGCTGAGAATTGCCGGAGAATTGATGTGAACTGCCCTGTTGTGTGAACTGAGAAGATTGAAATTTTGCTGCAAAGGCTTGTTCTAACGAGGATGAAGAAGTACGGTTACCAAATTGTTGTTTCCAGCGATCCTGTTGTAGAAGTTTGGTGCACAACTCTACAAATTTCAGATCAACATTAGTTGAGGTAATGTTGAGAGTCTATGAAATGCTCATAAGATGGTGGTAGACTTTTCAGGGTAATGACTACCATATCTTCTTCCTCCATCGTCCCACCAATGGCTTCAAGCTGATCACGAATGTCCTTAAGCTTCGTGAGATGTTTCTGTAAGGACATACAGTCATCCATCATAATGGAGAACAACTGATTCTTCAGAAAGAACGCACGACTCTTGTCGGATGTCTCATGCAACGCCTTCAAATATTTTCAGATGTCTGTAGTAGACTTGCCAGAGGGAATCTGAGGCAATTGATCATCTGTGACAGAGAGCTTGAGGAGCATAACGGCTTCTCGATTCCGATCATCGAATTTATCCTGATCTGCTTGAACGGAGGTGGGACGGGTCTCTGTGCCTAGAACTAGCTCATCCAGACGACGGTACTCGAAGATGGTCAACATTCGCTACTTCCAGGTGTTGTAATTGCTGTCGTTGAACCGTTGACTATTTTCTAGCATCAGATTGGTCAAAGACGCCATCAGATGCGACCTTCAAGAAAAGAATTTAATGGGCACAGATTTCAAGACAACTTTCTGGCTGACCCAAAAAAAAACCGATAAGTACTCGGAGAAGCGGATAGAAAACCCAGAAGGAAACTGAGATCAAAAGTCAAATCCACTGGCTCAAAAATCGAGGCGCAGAAAAACAAGGTACCCAGAAAATTTTGACGAAGACCCAAACATGATCTCCAAAAACCCACCATGAAAATGTATTTGAAAAAATTTTCGGGTCCCGAAAAATAGGGTTTTAGCAGAAAAACGGCTCTGGTTATACACAACCACAAATAGGAGCCACGAAATGATTGCAGAGGTTTCGAAGGTTGTTGATGCCCTACAAACAAGTCGCATGACGGCACAAATCGTGTGGGGTCGCGTGAGATCGCGTGAGATGTTCACCAGATTGCGTGAGAAGACTAGGGCGCGGAATCACATCGAGTTCACCAGGGTGTGCGTGAAGATCAACTCACGGAAATACCAGGTGAGGGCACAAGTCGCGCATGAAGCCTAGATGCGGAAATACCAAGTCGCGGAAAATACCAGGTTGCGGAAATACGGGTCGCGCGTGAAATACCAGATCGCGTCGAGTTCACCAAGGCATGCGTGAAGATCAGTTCACGGAAATACCAGGTGAGGGCACAGGTCGCAGAGAGCGAATATTAATCAAATATTTTCGAAAAAAATGAAATTATAATATTCTAGCTCCTGAGAAATTCGCAAACGAAAAAAACCATGCTCTGATACCATAAAATAATCGAATAGATTATTTTGTGTATTGAATAATAAAATTTACGAAGAGCTACAAGCTCATATATACAGTACGAAGATAATAGAAATAGAAACTATCTAAAAACAACAAGATATACAAGATCGAGCATTAAAGAATAGAACGAATATTAGAAACATTCTAATAAAGTCATGTGCGACCTCTGTGCTTTTCCTTTTTGCAATCATACTTTCTACAGTGGCTGTGAATGAGACAACATTTTTCCTGGGAGAAATTTCGCAAACAGTTCACGTGCTTTGTGAGGCGACTGTGAACCAATAGGGGCATCACCTATGTTTCCACATTATACATGCATGTACAGGAGGGCATTCCAAACCATAATAACTCAATGAAAAACTTTATACATAGGCAGAGACAATGGTGGAAAAGTTGGAGTCGGCTTTCGCATTAGCCGATTGCATCTATTTAAATAAAATTTCCAAAGTTGTTCAACCAGATCAGGTGATATTATTTTATTAAACAACTCATGTGCCACGTCTATGTTTCCACATTTGTTTGAGAGTTTTTGAAGACTTCTCAACACATCTGAATTGTGCATATCCTTCAATCTTTACGTTCTACGAGGTGACATCTTTTCTAAGAATTTTGTCAAACAATTTAACAGCGTTGCATACAATTTTAACAAAGCATTTCCAGCTATAATGTCTGACAAAATTCCCACCTATCATCATGCTTTGAGGGCTGTCCATATACTATTTTGAAGCTTCTAATTATGGCACGTGCAGGGACGATGAGTGCGAACGTCATCATTTCGACTTTGTCCCTGTCAATTGCATTTACATGAAAGTTTTTAAAGCTTTTTCATTATCCAATTCTGCCTACTCCCTGCAATCATTACATTTCCTCCATGAGATGCCATTTCTTCATGGCATTCTGATCAGGATTAAATTGGGAATACTAAAATCTAATTTTTCAAATTTTCCTATGTTTCAGTAAACTGCATTTTTTAAGGTCTTCGGTGCATTTCTGGGCTTGGATGCCTTCCGGAACGTTGTCACTTTCAAAATTTGGTTCTAGATCTTTTGAATACCTTTCCAACGCATCAAACAGTTCACAATTCGAAGCTAGGAATAGAAAGTTATGCCTTCTCCAAGTGGACGTAATTTTTATATATAATTTTTTTGATAATTTTTTATAGTTCGGATAGTTTATTTGTAAGAAATATTATGATGGCTCTTCATTTCATTTCCAAGGGATTCTGATGACCCTTGGGATCCATCAAATTTGTATAAACTCCAATATTCGAATAGAATGGATTATTTTTTGGTTTGCAATCTTGTTGTTCTCAATTTTCGTATTGAATTCTACAATACTGCAAGTATCACACCAGGCATTGTAATCTGGTTTCATAAATCAGATCAGTGGTATCAGAGCGGGAACGCTCCTTTATGCCAATTTACACAAGGTCTTCCTACCAAAGATTAGGATTGGATACACAAGATTTGTCAAAATATCCACCTTTGAGACGCACACGATCGAAGATGTCAGACGATGCTATTAAGAAGTTGGTGGAGGAAGCTTTAAATAAGCAACGAGAGGAGATGATGAGTCAATTTTCACACCTCCTACAGAATCAAAAACCCTCTAAATCAGGAACATCATTTCGTGGAAATACCGCTTTCAAAGTGCAGGTCAATTTCGACATCCCGAATTTTGAAGGAAAGGTCGATTCTGAAGCTGTTGATAACTGGTTATCAAAGTTGGATAGATACTTTTCTGTAAATAATTTCTCAGATGCAAAAAAGATAACATTTGCTCTCCTCAAAGCTGAAACCCATGTGAAATTAGCATGGGAAACCAAAGTCGCAAATAAAGAACAAGAATCATTTGTTGAAGATGGTATTGAAATTTCTCTTGATAAGAAGCCCACATGGGGAGAATTTGTGGAATAAATAAAAGAAGTTTACCTTCCGGAGGATGTATATGAACAAAAATGCATAGAATGGCAGCTTCTTCGACAAAAGAGGGATCAGTCTGTGCAAGATTACACCAATACATTCCATTCACTTTCAGCAAAACTCGGTATTGAGGATTCAGAGAAGCATCGAATTTTGAAATATCGGAGTGGACTTCACAAGTATATTCAAACAGAGATGGAATTTTTGAATATTGAGACATTGGCAACTGCCTATAAATATGCTACAAAAATTGAAGAGAAATTCAAGTAGAAAGGGAAGAGGGACTACTTTGCAAACAACAAACCAAGGGTTGAAGGTGGCAATAAATTTGTAAGAAAACAGGTGACCAAGGAACCTCATTCAAATTCACCCAAGAACACATGGTGGTCTACTAAAAAGACACAAACAGACACAGGCATGTGGTGTGAGATGCATAAGTCCCCAACCCATAATACAAAGGATTGTCGAAGTATTAAAAATTTGATGACAGAAATACGAGGAGAGGAAGCTGAACCTGAATTGTCACCAATAGATAATTCTGAGAAAGAGTTGAATGATTCCATCATAGAAGCAAACCCATATGCCATAGTTGGAACTGCTAAAGTATTGCCCTGTGAAGATGAAGAGAGACTTTTTCATTCACAGATGTGGGTTGATGGAAAGCCTCTGCATTTTATTGTTGACAGTGGGAGTCAAAAGAATTTAATCTCTAGGGAGACAGTCAAAAGATCAAATCTGAAAGCGACAAGACACCCACAACCATACTCTATGGGATGGGTAAATGAGGGACAAGATATTCAAATAAATCAACAGTGTCGTTTGCCATATTCAATCAAGCCTTTCAAGGATGAAGTGATATGTGATGTAGCACCGTTGAATGTATGCAATGTCTTGCTGGGGCAGCCATACATGTATCAGAGGCATGGGGTGTATGAGTCCAAGCCACCTAGTGTTACAATCAAGCTTGGTGGGAAGAGGTATCGAATACCAGAAGTATGTCCAACACAAACTGCTTCTTTAATTAGTGCTAAACAATGTAAACGCTTGATTGCACAAACTGGAGCTTTTGTTCTACTCATGATTCGCCCTGAACAAACAAAGTCAGTTGTTCTTAATACACATGCTAAGGTAACAGAAAATCAACAAAATCAGATGGATAAAATTTTGAAAGAATATCATAGTGTGTTTAAACCACCAATGGGAGTACCAACACACTGTCAAGTCAAGCACTCTATTGATTTAATCCCAGGCACACCGCTACCACATGAGCCAATATATAGGAGGTCAATTTTGGAAAATGATGAGATTAAGAGACAAATTCAGGAGTTGATTCAGAAAGCACACATTCGTCCAAGTGCTTCACCTTGTGGAAGTCCAATTGTCCTTGCTAAAAAGAAAGATGGGACATGGAGGCTTTGCATTGATTATAGGGCATTAAACAAAATCTCTATTAAAAATAGATATCCAATCCCTCGAATTGATGATTTGTTGGACCAACTTAGCGGGGCTAATTTCTTTACAAAAATTGACTTGAAGTCTGGATACCACCAAGTACCAATTGATCCAACAGATGTGTGGAAGACTGCATTTAAATCTAAGGAAGGTTTGTTTGAATGGTTGGTCATGCCTTTTGGCCTAACAAATGCCCCAGCCACATTTATGAGATTGATGAATGATGTGCTTAGACCATTCATTGATTCTTTTGTGGTTGTTTATTTGGATGACATACTCATCTTTAGCAGAACTTGGTTTGAGCATTTGCAGCATGTTGAACAAGTTCTTTCAACTCTGCAAAAACACAAACTTTATGCCAACATTGAGAAGTGTTCTTTTGGTATGCAGAGTATTCAATACTTAGGGTATATCATTGATACTGAGGGTGTTCATGTTGATTCAGCAAAGATTCAAATAATCCGAGATTGGCCATCCCCTAAAAATTTCACAGAGCTTCGCAGCTTCTTGGGCTTAGCCAACTTCTATCACAAATTTGTGTTTGATTTCTCACACATATCATGGCCTCTTAATCAATCACTAAGGGGTGGAGCACAAGCAAAATTTCAATGGACAGAGGCAAAGCAACAAGCATTGGAGGAGTTAAAAAAAAGACTATGTTCAGCACAAGTATTGGTCCTTCCAGATCTACACCAAGTATTTGAGATAGAAACAGATGCATCTGATTATGCTCTTGGTGCGGAACTCATGCAACATGGGCATCCTGTTGCCTATCACAGTGAAGCTTTTTCTGATACAGTACGTAGGTACCCCACCTATGATAAGAAGTTGTACGTCATTGTTCAAGCCTGCAAACAATGGAAACACTATACACTGGGAAAGGAAACTGTTATACATACAGACCATAAACCATTTCAATTCTTGCAAACACAAGGGAAGCTGCAGAATGATAGACATCAACGGTGGTCAACCTATCTACAACAATTTCACTTCAACATTTGTCATAAAAAAGGAAGCAGTAACAAGGTGGCAGATGGTTTGAGTAGGCCTCCAATTGCAGGTTTGACAATAGTGTTGGATTCATGTGGTCATCAATCATCAACTTGGGAACAACTATATGGTACTGACCCTGATTTTGCTAACATCTATAGTAATTTGGTAGAAGGAAAGTCGGTCTCTGATTTTCACTTGCAGGATGGGTTGTTTTGCCATAACAGTCACATATGTGTACTCACCCGAGGAACGGAAGAAAATGATATGGGAAGCTCACTACAGTTGTGTTGCAGGACATTTTGGTATTGGTAAGACTACTGCTATCCTTCAAAAGTATTTCTATTGGCCACAAATGAAGCAGGATATCATTTCACATATACAAGCTTGTGCAGCCTATGCAATTGCAAAGCCAACAAACCGTAAGTTGGGTCTATACTTACCATTACCTATTCCTGATAAGCCATGGCAGTCTGTTTCAATGGATTTTATGTCTGGACTTCCAACTACCAGGCGGGGGCATGATTGTGTATACATTGTGGTAGATAGGTTTTCTAAAATGGCTATCATGGTGGGATGTAAAAAGATGATTTCTGCAGAAGATACTGCCAAGCTATTTTTTGAACATGTTTGGGTTCATTTTGGTTTGCCAAAAACCATTATTTTTGATAGGCATAGCAGGTTCATCAGCAAATTTTGGTCTGCACTATAGGCTAAAATGGACACCAAGTTGACAAAGCCCACAGCATTCCATCCCCAAACAGATGGGCAGACAAAAGTGGTGAATCGAATGATTATTCATATTTTACGGATGTATCATTCCAAACATCCTCGCACATGGGATGAAAGCTTACCCTAGGTGCAACACAGCTACAACCGTGCACTCCATAGTACTATAGGGCACAGTCCATTTGAGGTTTCTCTTGGGTACCAACCATTGGCACCTATGGATGTAGCAATACCATCTCTACAATCTAATAGTCCATTGAATGGTGACAAGGAGGTAGATAAAGCAGAAAAATTCATTGATAACATTAGACACCTACAACAGCAAATTCATGAGATCTTGGAGCAGAGTAATCAGAAGTATAAGGAAAGGCATGATAAACATAAAACTCCTCATCAATTTCAAATTGGTGACAAGGTATGGTTACATCTTCAGAAAGAACGCCTGCACGAACCAAATAGGAAGCTTCGTCCTCTTCGTTATGGTCCATATACTATTGTGAAACAAGTTGGTGAGAATGCTTTTGAATTTAATTTTCCATCCTTTTTGGGACTGCATCCAGTTTTCAATGTGGAATTGTTGAGACCCTATTTTCCTCCTCTGTTGGATATTTCCCAAGCTACTGAACACATTCAATTTGCAGAGTTAAATCCATCTACTACTATTCCAGTCCAGTGTGACCATGTTACTGAAGTCATTTTAAAGACTTTGAGAAATCAGAACATTCCTCTGGATCGGGTGGTTCGAGCTGGTCAGCATTCTCATCAAGGCAAGTGGTTTACTAAGGAACAAATTGAAGAACAATTTCCTCATCTATTGCAGCAGGTTAGTGCAATGGGGCCCATTGCCTCTCAAGGGGGGAGGAACGATCGGGATTAAATTGGGAAATACTGAAATCTAATTTTTCAAATTTTCCTATGTTTCAGTGAACTGCATTTTTGAGGGTCTTCGGTGCATTTATGGGCTTGGATGCCTCTCGGAAGTGCCAACAAAACGTTGCCACTTGTCACTTCTGAAATTTGGTTCTAGATCTTTTGAATACCTTTCCAACGCATCAAACGGTTTGCAATTCGGAGCTAGGACTAGAAAGTTATGCCTTCTCCAAGTGGACCTAATTTTTATATATAGTTTTTTGATAATTTTTTATAGTTCGAATAGTTTATTTGTAAAAAATATTATGATGGCTCTTCATTTCATTTCCAAGGGATTCTGATGACCCTTGGGATCCATCAAATTTGTATAAACTCCAATATTCGAATAGAATGGATTAATTTTTGGTTTGCAATCTTGTTGTTCTCAATTTTTGTGTTGAATTCTACAATATTGTAGGTATCACACTAGGTATCGTAATCTGGTTTCATAAATCAGATCACATTTTGTTGCACAACAGAGGCGCCTTGTCTTTGAGTCCACATTTTTGCATGCATATCGATTTAGCATTCTCAAATCAAAAACTGATGCCTTTCACTATGCGATGGATGTTCGTGGCATCTTTTAATGTTCTTAATGTGGCATGAGTAGGGAGTTGACAGATATTTTGGGTACTTTGTATAGTACCCCCCCCCCCCCCCCCCCCACATTTTGCGTGCACTTCTATAAGAATACCCGCAGCTGTAATATTTGACAAATATCCTCCACCATTATGCTTCGATGAACAACATTCCTCTGTTTCAAAAACTCCATTTGATCTTTAATTTCATATTTGCACGCATGGGAGGGTGCTTATATTCTGCTAAGGCTGTGGTTATTGATATCATTGCATGATATCACTTTAAGGCATTGTATCCATCCTTTCATGCCGCGATGTCCATGACTCCCCATTTTGCATCATTCCCATGTATTTCAACCATGACAATTTCAATGATAAACATTTATAGGCCTCTGCATAAATGTTTATATGAACATAAATTATAGCATCTTTAGAATTTCAGCCGAGGATTGGTGTTGGGAACCTTCAATCTTTTTGCATATGTGATTTACCTATGCCAAGACCATATCCTTACACATCCACTGCTGTTTCAACTGGAGTCATATGGACAGAGATTAGATGAGAAGTTTAAAGAAATGTCTCAGCTGGAAACTGTAATTATATGACCAAAACTTCAACATCATGGGCACTACATGCAGATTCCCTATGTTGGTTGACATAACTGAAATAGTTAATTATTTTTCTCCACCCGTAAATTCAACAGCTGCGTTCACTTTTTGGCATCCATAACTTACCTTTACATCTTGCGTTTGGTTTTCGAAACCAATAAATCACTTATGAGTTATGAGTTGTGATTACACATTGAAAATCAAATCTGCATTAGCTATTTTTTACTGTCGTGATTTACTCCAGCATCCATTTTTCACCACTCACAACCTCCGGTATTCACTTTTAGAAACTCACAACTTGGTTGTGAGTTATTGATCGTGATTTCATAATGCAGAGCTTCACCTTTTTGTATTATTTTTATTTTTAGAATTTACCTGTGCATTCACTTTTCATCTTTCACAACTCCTTCGTGATCACTTTTTAAAACTCACAACTTGGTTGCAAGTTGTGGATTTTGATCACACAACCCTTTGCTTTTTTATTTCTCAAACTCAAAACTTAGTTGTGAGTTGTGAATTGTGAATTTAAGAACTAAATTTATTTAATTTCAATTTTGATTTTATTTTCTTCATTTCTTGTTCTCCCTTTCCAAAATTTTATCACAACTTTTGACTGGGGAAGGAACTCAATTTTGAAATTTTGACTATGCACCAAAGAGGAGGGGAGACCATAAAGCAGAAGGATTTATTTATGACACTGATTTTCAGGATGAAATTTAATGCTTTTTGAAAAATACATATCCTGAAAGTGTTTTACAACTACATATTGCAGACAAGCCAGACTTGGGTTCAAAACAAAAAGTTTAAAATTTGAGTTTCTCAAAATTGGGGCAACAGGTACCTAATAAAATAGCCTTATTTATCTACCAAAAAATAGTCACAAGGAGCATCCATAACGCATAGCACCCAAGTGATGTTAGTACTAGAGAAGAGATGACAAAAGTCCAAAACAACTTGCAATTATACCTGAGACTTTTGGTCCATAAAATACCTTGTATAAATCCATTGACATTTGCAGATGCATGGCTTCTTCATTTCTGTTACTACAAAGATTATGCAGTTATGCTCTTCCAAAAGAAAATACTAATGAGGAAAAATATTCAAAATTGATCATCCTGATAGTTATATTGGCTGTAAATTTACTTCTTAGGTGCCCAGTCCATAAACAGAAGATGGTCAATTTCCATTCCCACTTTCTTGTATTCACAACTCAAATTTAAGGAAAGTGCAGAGGTTGTTGCACGTGACATATTTCAAGAAGAACTTCCTTGAAAGAGTCTATTATAAGATGAGATATAACTGCTATCCACCATCTTGTGAAGAAAGAAATGGCATACATTCATAACAATCATCAGGAAAAGATGGCAGATGGTGAACACATGCAAAAAACAATTATTCACTAAAATAGCTGGTTACTTCAAAGACAATTCATAAGCAAGAAAGATACACACCCCGTTGTCAGATAATGGTTTTAAGGGAGCCAGGTATATCCTAGCAAGCCCAAAATCAGCAATTTTCACTACACCATGCTCGTCGCCATCACCCATCACCTAGAACAAGACAAAACAAAAATATGGCAATACTGTTGTTGGACTTCCAACAATACAAGAGGGACCAAAATAAAGAAAATATCAGACCCTTCAATGTTAGAAAATATGAGAAAGATAAGTTACTAGTAAAACTTAAATCCATATTCCAAACCAACTCAAAAAGCCCATATAAAATGAAATTAAAACTTACCAAGATATTAGATGGCTTAAGGTCACGATGTACAATCCAATTACTGCATCAAATAACTACTGATGAAATCAATTTCAATGGGGTTCAAAGTAACCAACAACTTTCCAAAAGGACTACAAATGTACATCATCATGCAACAGCAAATAAAACTATTGGTCCAATCTAGTAAACAAATTCATTTTGAGCAATTAAAAGGAAACAGAATCAAGGAATCGTGGGAATAAAATACATAATAACAAAAAAAAACTCAAATTCTATAGTTCATCAGTCCATTTAGAGAAGCTTAAGTTCTTACCTGTGAAGATAGTTCAATCCATTCAACAACTGCCAAAGCAAGGATTTAACAGTATAGTGATTAATACCACGGTTAAGCTTCTCCCGATGATGCCGAATAATTTCCTGCACAACATTATCCCAAATATTGTGAATGATACACTGAAACTTTTCTAAAGTTGTATGTCAATTTTTAGTAAGTCATAGCTTGTCCAATTGCTATCCCGAACATGGGCAATTAAAAATCCTAATAACCAGCTTGATCTGTTATTTAAGCAGGTATTCAAATTTAAGTTACAGGTAAAAGTGTTGTCTTCTGAAAAAAGTAATCTCTTGATAATCCATAACAGATCAGAAACATCCCATGAAATTTCATTGTTCAAATATAAACAAAAAAAAGTGTTCATGTGTTTGGGTTTCAGTTTGAAATTCAAAAATATGGAAGCCCAAATAGAACATGTTAAGTTTTAGGAACCAGAATACCACTCAACAAAATTCTGAAACTCAAAATATACAAGAACAGATGACACAAACATTTATCCTGGGAAAATGCTCCACTTGAGGGTGAAAAACCCAGCCCCACAAAAGATAGATTCTTTGTTGAATGCTAAAAACCAAATACAATGTTCTCAAGCTAATCAGAGGAACAATCTAACCAGTGATTGTTAACTCTTAACAATCTACAGATGAATGTCTTTTAACAGATTGAGCAGCACCTGCTCTACATCTATAATATATATGTTCTTGTATCCCAGATACAATAAATAACACACTAAGAATTGATCAAGAATCAACCATATACAAAGAGTATAACTAATACAGAGATCGTTGTAGCTATCACAAAAAATGACCTTCAGACCCGAAGAACACAGATGCAAAAATGCTAGAAAAAATTCTCAACCTGCCTTCACTTCAATAATACCATTACACACTAATGATATCTCAACTAGACATACTCAATAGTGTCCATACTGGGGATATATGAAGAGTCGTGGCAAGAGGAAAACCAAATGCTTGACGGCAATTACTATCCAACAACTTGGCTTTAGCGTTCCTTTTTAGCAAGTGCCGGAAACTCAACAGTCTTTACATGCGACAACGCTAGCACTTTGATCTCAATAAAGATGGACGGTGACTGTTACAAATAGTTGTTGTTACATCTTCAAAACCATCCGAGTCATCAATTGTGGAGAGCTCCGTAATGAAGAAATAGATACAATGGCAAATAATCTTACAACAATATTACAAGATGTGCTGTTTCATAATCAGAAGATACGATGCCACAATGACTTTAACCACCGACACAAATGACATGTCCCTCCACATAGAGGAACGATAGGAGATAGAAAAACAAGAGATTGAACCAAAGAGTGAAAATACAGACTAGGACGACATACACATACAGAGACGGCTTGAGAAAACCTTTTAGAATCATCGCAGGCAATAACGATATCTCCTGTAGCTATAAAACATTAACACTCCCTCTTAGCAAAGGAGAAATCATTTGCAAATTTCATGTCATGGAGTCTCTCAACATGACAAACACAATGGCTTCACCCATATGTGTCAACAACAAACTTTATCACAGATTCTCTCAATGTGATATTATCATCTCAGCATGACTGACGTTCAACATGGCGACTCCCTGAGGGTGAATAAACACAAGAGTTAAGTCATGGAATCCCTCACATGACATTCAACATGGCTACTCCCAAAGGGTGGATCCACCATGACTAATCCTAGAGGGTGGAACAAGGGCTTTCACCTCAAACTTCTCTCGTAGAGAAGAATGCATTAACGCCTCAAACTTCTCTTGCAGAGAAGAATGCATTAGCAAAGGCTTGCACCTCAAACTTCTCTCGTAGAGAAGAATACATTAACAAGGGCTTTCACCTCAAATTTATCCATCTCAAAACAAAATGCATTAAAGCACATAAAAGATCATTTGAATGTTAAGACTCCCTCTCAACAAGGACAGCATACTCACAGCTTTGATTATCACAATAAATTGATTGACTCCAATATTTGACCAAACAAGGAGCTTTTGCAGTCACACTGCTACACGAGCTTATTGATCCTCTACAAAGGACTTGGCACTCTCCCTCTACCACACAAGCTCCCTCTGAATCTTCAAGCACTTGGATCAACCTCCTGACATCCTTGTACAAGAGTGCCTACAATTCTTGCCTTGGAGGAATGGTTTTCAACACATCTCCAAAACTCTAACATACTTGAATCCAATACTGTCCTCCTTGACGTCATTCCAGATCACCCTATTCCGGAGCTACCAATTTCAAATTCAGATTGACTGTGCAAATCAGTTCTCAGCAGCTAAAGAGTCTCCCTTTGAATACCATTTCTTCCTCTTCAAAGAAACTAATCATAATGATAAATTGTATAGGATCTTCCTCTTTAATGAAGTTATGTGTCACCAATTCAGTCTCATGGCTGCAAGCAGTGTCCCCATGTTCATTTCTACAGCCTGCATGACTTTGCATGTAATCTCTCAACATCCCATTGCTTATCGATCCATCTTGGAAGCATTTTTAGAGAGATTAGTATTAGTTTATAGAATCAAACTATCCTAAAGAGAAATATGCAGATCAATGCTAAAAGCATACATGATACACTATTCTCAGTGTTATTGCATATTTAACTACATGAAGTTCATGATCAATATTCAAATGTATAATCATAAAATACTTATCTCTTTATTGTTGATCAATTTAGCAATGCCCTTTAAGATTTTGATCTTCATATCTTTCCCACCAAGGAGCTCAAGTATGAGGCTTTGGATCTCCTAGGAATTTTTCAGTACCTCTTCCTTTCAACAATGACAAAATAATCAAACTAACTTCAACTCCTTCACTAACATGCCCAGTCACAGCGAAAGAAATTACCACCCAACTACTCCAAAGTCCAAACAAAGCATCTGCTCTTTCCTTTTCTTTTTTTATAGAGGAAAGCGATAATCTGATTCAACATACAACCTTGGTTCTCCAGTTTGCATTTGGCCTCAGCACATGATGATTAATACTCTCTTGTTCTCAGCAGAAAATGTCACAGATATGGCAACTACTAAAGACAATCATTCCTAATTAAGGATGCATTCAGGCTCATGATTTTGCCTAACCTAGCTCTAATACCGTGTTAAGTTTTAGGAACCAAAATAGCATTCAACAAGATTCTGAAACTCAAAATATACAAGAACAAATGACACAAACATTTATCCTAGGAAAACCCTCCACTTGAGGGTGAAAACCCCAGCCCCACAAAAGATAGATTCTTTAATGAATGCTCAAAACCAAATACAATGTTCTCAAGCTAATCAGAGGAACAATCTAACCAGTGATTGTTAACTCTTAACAATCTACAGATGAATGTCTTTTAACAGATCAAGCAGCACTTGCTCTGCATCTATAATATATATGAACTTGTATCCCAGATACAATAAATAACACACCAAGAATTGATCAAGTATCGACCATAGACAAAGAGTATAACTAATACAGAGATCGTTGTAGCTATCACAAAAAATGACCTTCAGACCCGAAGAACACAAATGCAAAAATGCTAGAAAAAATTCTCATCCTGCCTTCACTTCAATAATACCATAATACCATTACACACTAATGATATCTCAACTATCCATAATCGATAATATCCATATCAGGGATATATGAAGAGTCACGGCAAGAGGAATACCAAATGCTTGATGGCAGTTACTATCCAACAACTTGACTTTAGCATTACTTTTTGGAAAGCGCGGGAAACTCAACAGTCTTTACATGCAACAACACTAGCACTTCACAAATAGTTGTCGTTACATCTTGAAAAGCATCCGAGTCATCAATTGTGTAGAGCTCCGTAATGAAGAAATGGATACGGTGGCAAATAATCTTACAACAATATTACAAGATGTGTCATTTCATAATCAGAAGATATGATGCCACAATGACTTTAATCACTGACACAAATGACGTGTCTCTCCACATAGAAGAACGGTAGGAGACAGAAAAACAAGAGACCGAACCAAAGAGTAAAAATACAGAGACCAGCACGGCATACACATAAAAAGACGGCTTGAGAACACCTTTTAGAATCATCACAGGCAATAATGATTTCTCCTGCAGCTATAAAACATTAACACGTAACTCTATAAAATGTAGTTGATAGGAAATATATTGGAGAAATTCTGTAATTATCAGAAAAATAGATGGCTACATGAGAGCATTCATAAGCCCTAAAACCTATATATTAGGTAATGATATGGATATACGGTGATCTAATAGGAGTAATAGTATGTTGATGGCTACAGAATGTATACTTGTTTTTGTAATGATGTTCTTTATAGATTACATTTTGGCCAATGTTCATCATGTGGATCTTCCTTGGCCAATGTCTTGACCCAATTGCATAGAGTTGGTCTGAAATACCCTACTATGATTTGGTTACAATGTTACATACATGATATTAGTAGGAAATCTTACCCATTATGTATTTATATATAGGCCTGCTTTGAACATCTCCCCTAATCTAAACCTTTTGCATTTGAGATTCATACAACTTATCACTACTTTCCTATATTTTTCTGAGGGGCATTTATTCTTGCACCTTGATATTTTGGGGATTCACAAGATGATGACAGGAACATTGCAGCAAAGTAGATGCATAAAACTTGAATTGCCTGCCTCGAGAGACAATCTTATAGTCATAAAGTAATGTCTCTATTTCATTATATAAGTGCAGAGCCATAAAGTGAGCTATTCACTTCTGAGCATGTGGGGAAGTGTTGAGGCATGGGATTGTTTTACGAATACTGAATAATAAACAAATCAAAGTTCAAAATACTAGACACATGTTTGTAGGTAATATCTTACCAAATACATGAAATGAACAACTAATATGTGCATTTTTTTTTTAAATGTAGCATAAAATAGCCCGTTAACCAAAAGCAGCCTCTGAAAATATCCAGTTGAGTATTTGTGATCATGAAGTGGAGTGAACTATGGAGGCTTCATTGACCATGAGAATTGAGTTGTTTATACAGCATTAACTGAAGGTGTGCAATGGAGTACCTCATATAGTTGATAATTGAGTACTCCTATCACAAGAGCTTTCACCATGGTATCAAGGCTAGATTTAAAAGCCCTACCCCACCTAGCTATCCCCAAAGCCCGCATAGGATTAAATCATATTTCAACATGTCTTTGTCTTGCATGTTTGAGTATTTAACATAATTTGATAATAGCTATATCCTATTTCTGTGGATAAATAATTTTTCATTGAAAACTATACTTTCTACCTGCAAAATAGCTCAATCTTGAAAAGGTGTCTTTCATGTATGCAGTAGAGAATTAAGCCTTAGTTTGACGCAAGTGAAACAGGTGAAGGAAAGAAACTAAATAAATTATTGATATGGTGGTAATGTTATTAAAAACTAAAAGCATAATGTAAAGATGGCAGAACAATGTATGAATCTATGATCAATCATAGAGGGCAATAGCATAAAATCGTGTTTTCTTAAAACCTTAGTTTGACGCAAGGGAAACAGGTGAAGGAAAGAAACTAAATAAATTATTGATAAGGTGGTATTGTTATTAAAAACTAAAAGCATAATGTAAAGATGGCAGAACAATGTATGAATCTATGATCAATCATAGAGGGCAATAGCATAAAATTGTGTTTTCTTAAAACCTAAGATCATTACAGCGACTCTCGACTACTGGCCACAAAGGTAGGGGACTTCAACGGATAACATTTCAAGAGTTAAATGCTTTAAATAAAAGCAGTTCACAAGTTAGCAAGCAGGTGGTAATTCTTCTGTAAGAAACTAGAACTCCAAAACACCATGAGATAAGACAATGAACACAGATCAAATTGATGTTGTCAATGGTCAATTTTTTGATGGAAAGTTGTCAATCTATCTTTAGAAATTAGAAGCATCAATGAGTTGTCTTAAGCAAGATGAACCCCAGCAAACCCAACACCAAGAAACTCACAAGATTAGCTAAAAGGATAGCAAGTTCAAAGGGACTAAAAACAAAATAATGAGCATTGTTGTTTATCCGATAGGTACAACCTCAAACTGTTACAACCTTTGGTTCTGAAGAACCGATAGCTCCATCAAGGACACTATTTGTCACTGGGAATGCAATTCTTCGGTGGTTTTATTCCCCTTTCAATAAGTTGGTTGAGTGAGTTCATCTAGTTGGTGAAAAAGTGTAGCAAGGATAAGGGAGGTAACCACCAAGTTGCAAGTGATTAAAAAGAGGACTTCCCTGAGCCAAGTAATTTGTGGCAGAAAAGGATGCAAAATCTTACACTTAAAGAAAGGAACGGAACATTTTCTCGTTGAAGTCACTTCTATCCTTTGTCTAATTCAAAACCATATCAACAAAGATACAAATAGCCGCATAGAGCAGTGCACTAATACTGAGCAGAAAAACTCCAAATGTAAAAAAAAAATTTAAAAAGACAAATGTCACTTACATAAAGGTCATGTTCTGCATAGTCAAATGCCAAGTAAAGAGACATGTCTACATGATTTATGTGCACGTTCACAAGTTTGACAACATTTTCATGAGATAACTCCCTGAGTAGCTGCATCAACAATCAAAAGACAATCTGTTAGCGACAAGTGTCAGATTCTTCCAATTGGCTAATAAAATTACAATCTAAATCGACTTGTATTGTGCCCACGATCTTTTAACAAAACATAAATACTCAAAACCCTTTATATTTGGTGGATGCTTTTCAACAAAAGCATTCATACAAATATAAATTACATTTCATTATCTCAAAATATACAGGTTGCAAGGCCACAACTTTAAATATGTAAACACAAAGAAAACATTTACCATGAGCAAATATAATTTGTATATACAAAAAAATCAGATCAATCTGAAGACAAAATTGTACCCAAATATGTGCAAGGCTCTATGTGCTCAAGAAAATCAAATTCCTCTTCACCAAAGTAAACTGATAAGTTAAACCATGTTAAAATACATTTGGCATGATACTGTAGGTTGGTGACCTCTTCTGAGCTCAATAAAACTGATAAACTCTCAATCACTTGAGGATCACAAGTCTTGATGTAAAATTAACAGTTTATAATCACCAAATACAGTCAAGTCCAGTGAGCAGTCAAGCCCATTCATGTACTACAGAATATTGATTTGGAGCCATGCAAGCTTGTCTGCATGGTATTTCATGCTTGCATGATACAAAAATGGAAGAGTAAAAAACGGTTTTTTTTTGAGGGCGGGAGGGAGGGAGGGAGGGCCATTGTTGAGCGGGGAGCAAGCATTGCTTTCATGCCTACACATTGCATAGTAATCCTTTTACCAGTAAAACATTACTTGATAAGAAGATTATAAAACTACAAAATGTCACAGAAAATGCAGTATTAAATAAGCTACAGTATCAACAGAATAAGCAGGTGAATAACAACAATAGTTACTAAGTTACCAGTTATCTCAGATTAGCCCCCAGAACCAGACCCAGTTTGGGTTGAGATACCAAGATGGCCTGGGGATTTCCAGACAAGGATCTGCAGAGCACACCCAGGTTCATCTGGTACCCTCTGCAGCATGCCTGGGCAAACCATGGTGAGCTCTGTAGAGCTCAATGCAAACTGGCCACCATTTCATTTTTCTAAACCACTTTTTTTTTGGATTTTCCATCAAACAGTGCCATTCTGGAAGCCAAAAAAAATGTGGTAGGAAGGCCATCATTGGAAAGTTAACAAAGAGCTTTGAGTTGAAGAGGGGTCTACCCTTCTGTGCCTGGGCTTCAGCTATTGGATTCCCTGTAGGCTACAATGGACTGCAGGCACAACTGACAATGAAAATGGAAGTGTATCTGTGGCCAAATCATGGACAATGGCAGTTTTGTGTTGCTTAATCAGTCAGCTGCACCTATTTGGCAGAGCTTCAATGCACCTACATACACCCTGCTGCCCAGTCAGACACTAAGTGCAAATGAGCATGTATTCCAAAGGTTCACCTACAAACTTCTCCTCAGGCCAATTCAGTCTTGCCATTGGCAAGTATGGGGATCTGGTGCTTTGTCTAGTGAAGCTGCTGGAGGATGAAGGCACTTGCTGGAAAAGAAGTGATAACACCTCTGAACATTAGTATTATAGTTATGGGTCCAACAAATTGAAGTTTGATCCCAGAGGACTACTGTACTTGGTAAATTACTAAATCGCAATTATTACCGTATTCAGGTTAAGAAAAACAACTTATGCTTTTTAGTGCCTTTTAAGTGCCCACCTCATTAGTATCATGGGTTAAATTTATTTAATAGCATTAAATGTTAGTTATTTACAAGTTACCATGTTTTATATTTAATTATTTATTTAGTCTTTAAGTATAAATTTACATTTATTAAATATTAAAATTAGTATAAATTTAACCTTATAAATGACATGTCGTTTTGGGGTTATTGTTAAAGTTTTGATCAGATTTAGAGATTTATAGTATTTTTAATTTTTCTATACATATGTTGATCACAATATCTCTATAATTCTTTCTTGAATGTATATATATTAATATTAATGAAATATGAATTTATATATAATCCTTAGAATTCTCAATATCAATATTAATGATAATATATATTTACTATGAAGTGAGTGTAATACAGATCAGATATGTATATATATATATATATTGCTGCCGATATATGCTTGAATTGATAATTACAAATATCAATGAGTATTGCTGGGACTTGTTAGGCACTTATTGATTTCGGTACTTCCCAAGTCATATATGGACTGAAGTTATATACTAATGAGAGGAGACATGTCTACGTAGGGACATGTCCTCATCGATCCCAAACTCAAGTTAATACACGTTAGTTTGCATGTTAATAAAATTGATACTAAAATCAATTCATTTGGTAATATGAAGCATGTTCAATACTCATTATCGAACCGGTTGATATTAATGCAATATTAAGATAATGTATCGGTATCATAATGTGCTATCTTTGATAGCACAGTATGGTATCGATACCAGCATTGATTATATCGATACTCATTATCGATGAATGTATAAATCAATATCAGCTATGTAATTTGTATTAACAGCATAATTAATATTAATGATATTAACAGCATGATTAATATCATGAACATGATTAATAAAAGTTATATCAATCTCAATTACAATTATGTATATATACATATATATTAACAATATACAACATTAAATATATATATATATATATATATAGGTGATTGTAATCATACTATTTATTAATCATGTATTATGATAATCAATAATCATAGCAGAATACATAAGGATAGAGATCAAATGCTCAAAGGTCGATAGGCCACTTATGCATTTGATTTCATCAATAGGAATAATCTGATCGAAGCTACAATTCATTAACAGCTATTTGAAGCTAAATATCAGCGTAACGCAGGCACTAGGGGACATCAGCACGTCGGGACGTTAGGATGGGTTTCCAGGAAGGGGAAAAAACAAGCTTCAATTTGGGGACAGTTGGGGGACGGGGGAGTGCTGTAATATACTATACATATAGTACTTGAAATACTAGTTATGAAATGATGTATAATAGTATAAGAACTAATAAATTATAATACCAAATACTTGAACATAGCAAAATTGCAACATAAATATCAAAAATATCATAACCATGATTACAATGAGTAGCATGATATCAAAACAAGTACAATCATGTACGTACATTCATAAATATGCATATGTCATGTGTGTTTGTGTGTAACAGTGACCTTTACGGTAGCCAGTAAACCCACTTTCTATCACAAGTGTTGCAGTTGCAACTTTTGCTTGTAGAAACCCCTGGTGATGAGATGGAGGTGTGAAGGCAGTGGTTGGGGGACTTGGGAATGCCAAGTTCTCGTCCTAGGTGCATGAGGATTTGGTTGGGGGGCGGGTGGATGCACGTCCCCACATTACACTGCTAAATATATACATATGTATCTTATAGTCGTGCTATTAATATATTATATGCATGTTGTTAGAGTCACTCAAGGATTCATGCTCCCAAGATCACCTGCAAAACCAGAATATTTTTCTACAAGAGAGAAAAGTAAGAGCATAAATTTGCAATAACAAATGCAAAAATATTAGATTAAATGTGATCAATGAACATTTTTGTGCAATATGCCAAATGTACATACGAGACCTTGCTAATATAGGCAAGTTTGAGAAATAGGACTAACTAAGATGATGACAAGTGTCTTAATTCTATATCATTTGACAACTAGAGGAAAATATCGCATCTAAAAGAGACTTCTATAAAGATTTCTAACTCACTAAGTAAGCTTAACATGTGAACATGTGTCAATAGGACTTAACTAGGAACTACTTAAATAATATGCCTTGTTCACACAACAAAGGGGAGTCCAGGTAGGAAATACCCATATTCACACCAACATCCCCCCCCGTAAGCACAACTTAGGAAGAATGATGAACAAATGCAAATGATAAAAAGATGCAAAGATGGGTTCTGACTACAAGGCCATGTTAGGTAACCCATGTACAAATGCAATCTCACAACTAGAAAAAAATAGAAAACCCAATGGGGCAAAACTCCTCATAACAGAGAAAATAAAAAATAATGGAAGGAAGGAGGGCACAATACAACCCCCAAAGGACTACTTCTATCATCAATATACAATCAATGATCCTCCCATAAGAAGGAAGGAGAGAGACCATCTTATGGAAAAAGAGAGACCATGTAGCCCTTCTACAATGTATAATCTCCTGCAAAAATGATAAATACTTGAAGAGAAGAGATAATCCAATGCCTACAACAACACTCCTTCCTTTGGGAAGAAACGGAACCAATTATATATGCAAGAAGGCTTCCAATTCCGCATAGGAAAATGGATGAAGATGTATGATGTCTTTGAATTCTGCTCAAGTGTCCCCATGTTGATGCTGAAAGTTGCCACTTAATCAGGCATTCTAGGCCACACTTTTGAAAGACAATAAAGAATCTAGTAGAGATGGACGTAGAATAAAATCCAAAGACTCAAGTCTCCTCTGACGACAAAGATGTTTCCTCCAAATTGTGCTCAAAAAATCCACACTCATGTCAAACTATGATGAATGATAATGTGGAGAAAGAACAAGAGAGTTTGGATGTTCTCTTACAACAAATGAAAAAGAATCAACTTCATCAAGGAGAAAATGGATATCATCAATGGTGTCTCCCCAATCTGAAATGTGAGACTCTTCAGACAAACCTGCAATATTCATCATGTAATCAACCCTAGTAACCATATCTATAAGACTATCTTGCAGAATTGAATCACAAGTAGCCATGAATGTAACATCAGAAGCAACAGTAGATGGAGGAGATGAAGTCTCAATGCATTGTCTTCGTACTACATTGTTCGTCCTCAAATGATGTTATGTCCTCACAAGATTCTTGAGTGTGAACATCTAATGAATCTATTGATGCTGGCTTAGAAAAATTTAACAAACTAATGCCATTGGCAATGCAAAACTATCTCAACTCATGAAGATCATAAAAATATTGCAACTAGTTTAAATCCTTTTGCATGCATTCATCTATCATATGCTTTTTCTTCCCACAATAAACACATTTAATTTTCCATCGATTACAAGACATGACATCCAGCAAAAACACAATATAACAACATATATACTTGATATTGGTCTATGCAATTGTCAAATTTGACCAAAAGATTAATCTGATAACACCAAATTGTCAATTTTTAGACAAAAGGAGATTAATCTAATAACACCAAAAGATGTTATCATTGGATCTTGAGGAGCCTTGAAAGTTCCCAAAACAAGAACTACTTAGCAATGCATGTGAGCATAGTTGAAAACCACACAGATATATTGCGCAGTAATCATGCAAACAATTTAATTGCCAAAAATGTCGGCACCCGCATTTTGAAATAAATTGTTGCAACTTTTTTGAGAAAAACTCGTCGTAAATCTCCAAATACCTGTCAATAACACGATCAAAGGGAGTTAAAGGTTTTATCAAAGCATTTGTGTTGGTTTTTTTAAGTATTTTTTCCCACGACGGGGCATTTTTTCACGGCACTTCATCAGACGTTAGGGCACGCATTTTTTGTCAAACGTTAGGGTTTGCTTAAAATCGAAATCAGTATATGATTGGTATTATAGTATTATTATTTATTATTATTAAGAATTGAGAATAAATTATTAAATGGTCTTAATATATAGTATTAATAATCTCACGATATATATTAATAATTTACTATAAAGTTATAAACAATAGCATTACTATATTACAAAATATTTAATTTTAATATTATAAAATCAGTATATAAATGGTATTGAAGTATTATTATTAATTAATATTAAGAATTGAGAATAAATTATTAAATGGTATTAATATATAGAATAGATAATCTTGCGATATAAATTAATAATTTATTGTAAAGTTAAAAACAATAGCATTACTATATTACCAATATTTAATTTTAATATTATAAAATACTATTATTATAATTTATTAATTATTACAAAATGACAATATTACAAAATACTTATATATATTTTATAATTGTTTTATAATTAATATTATTTAATGCAGAAAAAAATTACAAAATATTATTTTATTCAGATGTTGCACTTGTTTTTTGGTATGACTTTTGCTAATTTGCTAAATTCTATTTGCTATGTATTTAACTTAAAACTTTGATTTATATAAGTTCTACAAATTTGGTGTATATGTGTGTTTTTTATTAATATTTTAAGAAATTATATATTTTCAAATGTTCAATAGAAGTGTCGATTTTTTTGCCGAGTTTTTCAACTATGCCTATGAGAATCTACATTTTTTGGAAATACCAAGCACCAAAATAAAAAATGATTACACCATTAGGTAGAACATGAAACTCTACCCCAAATCATGAAACATTGCTCTAAAAAAGAGCTAAACTTTTCGTTATGAGCCTCCAAAGTGAAACTGCAAAATGAAAACTGCCAATGGAGAGGAGGGCACGCTGGGTGAAGCGACCAATTGATGAATGAATGAATATGCAAGGAATATGTTTAAAGTCATCAAAATATACCTCCCTCACCAGAATATCTTGAATTCATCAAGATATTTTGTCCCTACAAATGAACTCTATCAAAATATTATGTAAATTAAAAAATACTTGGTTGATTATGGTTTTCGCTAGTTTATTAAACCAACACTAGGAAATATTTTATATTCGCTGATGCACTCCTTTTTGTCAGCTTTTCAATCAAATGCATCAATGGGAGTGAGGCCATGAATTTGCCGACAAGAGCACCACAATGGTAGTGCATGGCACCCACTGGACCTGCTAGTACCTTGCTCACCTACACAATGTGCAAACTACTGGTGCAGATTTGAAATTTTAACTTTTTGTTTAAATTTAAAAAATTAAAGACAATGAAAATTATTTTTTAAAATTAAAATAGAGATTGACAACCTGCAGATTGTACAGCTGTAAAGCCCAAATAGTGGGGGGCTAAAAAACTTTTGGAGGCTCAAAGTATAATGGTCTAATTGTGACAATTTCATAGTCAATTTTAGGGTTCTTGGGCCTCTTGAATGCAATGGCAAAGTCTATTGTGACCCAAATTGCTCCAAAATTGTAGCTACCTTTTGGATTTGGCAACCACCTCCCACCTTCAAAATCTTGTAGATTCGATCTCACTTATCCAATGTGGACAAATCAAAAGGCTAAACTAACTTTCTTGGACACCCCAAACATAATGGCGAGCTCAAATTTGCATCAAGCTCCAATATGAACCTACAATTCAAATCCACAAAGAATAACTCCCCCAAAACCTAGTATTTCTATCATTTTTTTATTCTCCAGATCATCATATGATGCAAAAGAAGAGCATACTCACTTTTCAAAATCCACCAAGATTTGCAACCTCGCAAAAGCTCATAACAAATCACTCTCAAATCTGAAAAAGGTATTTGCAAATCTGAATCTCTAATATTATTCTAGAGTCACTAGCATAATATTAAATGGAAATACAAGAACACCTACAAAACTAAAATATCCTTCTACAAAAAAGAAATACAAGAGCATAAATTTACAATAATGGATGCAAATATATTAGATCAAACATAATTAATGAACAGGTCAATGCACTATTCCAATTGTACATATGAGACCTTGCTTATCAAGGTTGTGAGATAGGACTAATTGGGATGAAGACAGGTGTCCAAATTCTGTTGGTTAACAGAATTGTCATTTTTAAATAACCACCAGAATCAAGACACTTGTCTTCATCCCAATTCGTCCTATCTCTCAACCTTGCCTATATAAGCAAGGTCTCATAGCATTGGCCTGTTCATTACTTATGTTTGATCTAATATATTTGCATCCATTGTTGCAAATTTATGCTCTTGTATTTCTTGTTTGTAGAAGGATATTTTGTTTTCGAAGGTGTTCTTGGGAGCTTGAGTCTTTGAGTGACTCTAGCATAATATCAGAGATTCAGATTTGCAAATACCATTTACAGATTTGAGAGTGATTTGAATTTCTTGACTCTATTTTGCCCAAATCACAAAAACAAACCATTAATCAACAGTCAGGTAAGTTACTGGTTAACTACCCTCTGAATTTTCTTAAGATCAAACTTTTTGATTTCAAGATTACAAAGCAGGGGCGTGCTTTTAACCAGAAAGCATTAAAGGCAATCAGCATTTAATCATAGCCATGAATTAAATGCAGTTTAGAATTTTCTCAACAGAAAATAAAAATGAATTCAAACATCTTTTCATCCCACACAGGTATAATCAAAAATTATGAATATAAATTTTCTCAAGAACGCAACCAAGTAGTTCAAGTAGCTCAACCAAACAACCAACCAGCTCAACCAGACAACCAACCAGCTCAAGCACACAACCAAGTAGCTCAAGTAGCTCAAGCAAGCTAGGTTACCGATTCGGGTGCGGATTCGGATGCGGATGCGCGAAATTATTTTTTTAGGGGATGCAGATGCATTTGGATGCGTGTGTGTGTATATATATGTATATATATATATAACATATATATAATATATATCATATATGATTAATATATAAATATATAAGATGATAAATATATTTTATAAAAAATCCAATTTAATTTTTTTTTAATATGAAACTCTAATATATTTTATAAAAAAATTCAAAAAAATCAACATTGTTTAAATATTAAACATATAAAGATATAAAATTTCATTTAACTAAGCAAGAATTATAATAAATAAACATATAAAGATATTAAAAATAAATAAAGATATTAAAAATCGACATTGTTTAAATTTCATTTAACTCGAGCCCTTGAATAGCAAAGTAAAGCCGATAACCAATATCGGTGGAGAATGCGACAACCAATTTAGGGATAACGCTTAGCTCAGAATGGGATAACGCTCAGCTTAAATCTCATGCTCTCCTCCCCTTCCATCAACGTTTTCACCTTGCCGCCAATTTCCTCTGCTGCAATTTTTCTTTGCAATCCGAACAAAACAAGGAAGATCGGTAGGAGCTCGAAAGGATTCAAACAGAGTTAACAACGTCCGCACACAAATGACTTAGATTTTTGCAAGCATAAAATATATTTCAATCTTTTTTTGTGTTCGTTTATACGTCTGAAATATTTCAATCTTTTTCTACGTTCATTTATACGTCTGAAGCCCATGGATGCGCCCGGGTGCCCTGTGGATGCCACCCGAAAGCGCATCCTGGCCCCCCGGATGCGCTGTGATGCGTGCACACTGCGCATCACAGCGCATCCAGGGGGCCAGGATGCGCTTCCGGGTGGCATCCACAGGGCACCCGCCTTCGCCTCTGCATCCATATGCCTCCGCCTCCGCCTCCAGGCCTGAGAGCTATGCATCGGTATCTTAGCAAGCAAGTAACCAAGTAGCTCAATCAAATTCTCTATTACTTGTGTAATCCTCCAAAATTTATACGACCTTGATCATCAATCTTTAAAATTCTAAGTTGCCGGTTTGAGTTCGGGTCCGGGTTTGAAGAACTGGCTTGCCAATATGGCAAAATTTTGAAATGGGGTTTGGATTCATTTGAGTTCATTGGTACAAAAACATGTAAAAAATTTCTATCTATCTATATATATATATATGCACCCTAGAAGCATGACTTAAGATTAGAATGTCACATAGTATCATATAAACAACATAAACACCATTAATATGTAATCATAGCATCATATCAACATCAAAATATTAAAATTATAATATTGAGTTCAAGTATCATTGTTTCAACTTTCAAAAATTAAAACTTTATACTAAGTTTCAATCATCTAATGGATTATCTAAATCTTCATCTTCTACTTCTTCATCAATGGCATTAGTTGATTCACAAACAATGCCAAGGCCAATGGGATCAGCTACACCAATAACATTCTCACTTTCCAAGTCCTCAAATGCTTATTACTTTTTCACTATAAGAGAGCTTGTTTGCTTGTAATTAAAAATGTTAAAAAAGTAGCTTGCAACTCCCTTCACCTATTGAAGATATTATTTAATAAGAGAGAGTAGGTTTCCACAATCCATATAATCATTTTGTTTAGCTTATGGATTTACTGTGTAAAATCTAGATTGCATCAACGTTTCGGATCACTCTTTGTGATCCATCGTCAAGATGATAAGAGAGCTTCAGGAGTAAAATGAGTAAATTGCAGACCAAGAAGGGTTTAAAAAAGGAGGGAAGGGGTAGAGGTGGAGAGGATAGGGTTCAAAAAAGGTAAGAGAAGAATTGGACCCAAGGTGAGGAAATCAAGGATAAGAAAAATAAAAAATATAGAAAGAGAACAAGTCAAGTAGATAAGAAAACAATTAAAAAGATTAAGAACAATTAAAGAACAAAGAATGAACTAGAACCAAAATAAAAATAAAAAACAAAAAATGCTTGTATCGATATAGATACATGCATTTTTTATTTTTTATTTTAAATTTTTATTTTGGTTCTAAAAATTAAAAAATAAAAATGCTTATATAGATACATGCATTTTTATTTTATTTTTTTATTTTGGTTCTAGTTCATTCTTTGCTCTTTGCTTGTTCTTAATCTTTTTAATTGTTTTTGTATCTTTTCACTTGTTCTCTTTCTATATTTTTTATTTTTCTTATCCTTAATTTTCCTCACCTTGGGTCCTAGTCTTCTCCCATCTTTTTTGAACCCTACCCCCTCCACCCCGATCCCTTCACTCCCTTTTTAAACCCTTCTTGATTTGTAATTTACTCATTTTACTCTTGAAGCTCTTGTCATCCTGATGATGGATCACGGAGTGTGATTCGAAACATTGATACGATCTAAATTTTACACAGGTAAATCCAAAAGCTAAACATAACAATATTGTTTAATATTTAAAATATAATTCATCACTATAGAGAGCTTGCAATTAATCAGACAGAGGTCATTATGAGCAATTGGATATAAAAAATTCACAGGAAGAAATTTTGAGGGCTAGTTTAATTTGATGTAATAAATATCTGAACTTCAGCAAATTTTGTTTTGTAATGTTAAAGATCTTATTCAAATTCTGTAATAATTGTTTCCTGCACTAAATTATTAAATGTTTCTCAATAGAAATGTACTTAGTCAAGAATGTTCTTGATGCCAAAGACTAATTTTCTTAATTGACATGTAGTTTTAAACTGATACTAACAACTAATCAAACACATACCGACATGTTAGCAAAAGGTGCCCCATATGTTGCATATGAGGAGAGGCATTAAAAGATCGAAATCACATCTCCCATCCATTTTCTACCATGACTATTAGAAATCATCAACTAGGGCCTATGATGGGGATTTACTCCAGTTTCACCAAAATTAAGTCTCAATCTGTATTCCAAAAACAATTAAATTTGCAAAAAAGGGCCAAATTGGTGCTTTATTCTTCCTAATTCACACTTAGTATTCTTGGGTCTGCTCTAGTTCAACCCTGGCTAGACCTTGGTTCAGCCCGGATGAACCAGCGTGCTTGGGAACAAACCTTGTCCAAACCCACAGGCGAACCAGACCGGTACCATGGTCCCAAGTAGGCGAACCAGACTTCCTAGTTTAACATTAATAGCAACATACTCAACAATCTCCCCATTTGTCATTAATGGCAACTCCATCTGAAGCCAAACTAACACAAAGAAGCTCTAAAGCAATATTGCAACAAACTAACTTGCTCTGAAAAAAAGCTACTCCCCCTAACTTATTTCTGCCCCTTTGATATCAATATATAATACCAACCTGCATAACTAAAACGAAGCTAAAAGAATGTGAAAATGAAAACTCTCCCCGAGCCCAAACAACAATTCATAATGGAGTGAAATTACTCCCAACTTCTCCCTTTTGATATCATCGTGTATAGATTGTTTGCAGCCCTGCTTCCATCAGCAATATGTTTACCATCTTTTCTAATCTCCCAACAATTTGAATTAAAAACCAAACTATATCCTTGATCACACAATTGACTCACACTTAATAGATTGTGTTTCAAACCTACATATATAATATTTTCAATTTTTGTCTCGCCGTCATCCAAAAAAAATGTACCTTTAACTCTGATTTTTGCAGATACATTACCAACAAATCTCATCTTACCTTCATTAGTGCAATAGAGTTTGTTTGCTTGCACAATTAGAGATTCCACTAACGCTTAATTCTTCTTCTTCTTCTTCTTCTTCTTCCAAACCTTGGCAACCTCCTTTGCTTTGTCCTCATTTTTCAACCTTCATGTTTTGCTTAGAGAAATCTGCCATACTACTTTTACAAGCTTTTGCAGTGTGACCAAAGTTATTACATTTATAACATATAACATTGTAGTTCCTTGGAGGAGCAAAAGAATTCCTACTCCTATGTCTAAAATTATTTCTTGCAAACATTCTACAATTGATTGCCTTGTCTCCAAAATGATTACAAGAGAAAGAATAACCATGATAGAAAGAATTATTAAACATCTTCATACATGCTTGTCTTGAGATAGGAGGCTTCGTGAAAGCATTATTTCTGATCTTTGATGTTGAATCCTTTGTGCTATCAATATTTGTCTTTTGTTGTTCTTTTGAAGAATTAGAGCTTTGACCACCTTCATGACCAATTCCATCTTTATCAATAGATGATCTTTTTGAGCCAACAACCTTGTCCAAGGACATGAAATTTTTCTGATTTATCTTCACATGGTTCCACTATGTCAAAAATTTGTCTAACTTTCTAAGTGAAACAATTTCAGCTTCAAGTCTTTCACAATTTTCTTCCTTGAGCTTAAGTTGTTTTCTGATTTTTTCTTTTATTTTCATGGCTCCTTCAACCTGAACCTTCAAATCAACTACACATGGTTCAACTATGTCAAAAGTTTGTCTAACTTTCTAAGTGAAACAATTTCAGCTTCAAGTCTTTCACAATTTTCTTCCTTGAGCTCAAGTTGTTTTCTGATTTTTTCTTTTATTTTCACGGCTCCTTCAACCTAAACCTTCAAATCAACTACAAACTGTCTGCATCTCCAAGAGCTTGAGATGTCTTGGTTTTTGCCGCATTCTCTTCTTGTAGCAGCAACTTCAAGTTCTGATTTTTTCTCTGTAAGTCTCTTGAGTTCATTTGAAGCACTTATTAGCTCCTCTTCAAGATCTACTTCTCCTTCTTCTTCATCACTATGATCTTCATGTTCTTGATCTTCAACATGTACTTCTTCTATGCCCATGAACAATATTTCTTCACTCAAAGACTCTTCATCAGTAACATCAGATAAACTACTTTCTTCCTTTGAATATAAACTCTTTTTGGACTTCTGAAACTTTTTCTCTTTTCCCTTATACTTCTTGTTGGACTTGGGCTTCTTTTCATAGTTGTTGTCCTCACTTTTTGTATATGGACATTTAGCTGCAAAATGTCCTACCTTACCACAACCAAAGCACTTGAAAGGCAACTTTGTCTTTATATTTACCTGTACCTTTCTTCAAATTCCTCATGAAATGTGCCTCTTCAGAATCAGATCCTTCATCAGCACTTTCACTAGATAGACACTCCTTGTCTTTTCCTTTCATCAAAACTTTGAAGGCTGTCTCCTTTTTGGCTAAAACATCAAA
This sequence comes from Chamaecyparis obtusa, assembly GCA_027943335.1. NCBI lineage: Eukaryota > Viridiplantae > Streptophyta > Pinopsida > Cupressales > Cupressaceae > Chamaecyparis > Chamaecyparis obtusa. The sequence continues at coordinate 161,750 of BSBK01008200.1, forward strand.
GTTTGTTCTCATCTCATAGGCTGTTAGGATACCATGAAACTCATCAACGGTCAATTTATCAAGTTCCTTCATCTCTTCAACTATTGAAACTTTGGCATCAATGTGCACAAGAAGAGACCTCAAATCTTTTTGAGCTACAATGGACTCCTCAAGCTTTTCTCCTAAACCCTTAATAGTCTTAACAACATCTACTCGCAGAAAATAAGCAGCAACATTTTCCACTTCCTACATTCTGAGACTTTCGAAATGTCTTCTATGAGTCTAAAACTTTGCCTTCTTACCCTTGTCATCTCCTTTATATGTTTTCCGAAGTTTGTCCCAAATCTCATGAGTTGTATCACAATGCATAACTTTTGCAAATTTTGTCTTTGATAACCCATATAAGATTGCATTCATAGCTTATGCATTACTTTCAAAAGCCTTCTACCCATCAACATCCGTTGGAGAATCTATAGGAATAGTGTAACCAGTCTCCACACTTCTTCAAACATCAAAACCAGGAAACATTATACAATTACGCATTCAAATTCTCCAAAACTTGTAGTTGGAGTGATCAAATAAAGGTGCTATGTTCATAGCCAAACCTTAATGAGAACCCATGTGTGCAATCAGGATCAACCTACAAGGGAAGGGTTTAAGCTCTATTTCAGAAGAAACCCCGCTTTGATACCAATTGAAGAGCACACAAGGAATATTGAGAGGGGGGGTGAATTAGTATTTCACACTTTTAAACTTTTAAATGCATGAAACTACATAAAACATAAAGAGAGCAAACATCAAGACACAAACACCAAATTTCTCATGGAAAACCCTTACGGGTAAAAAACCACAGCATACAATAGCTTTCATTAACAAAATGGGCACCAACCCAAAATACACAAGTGAGCACCAATTCACAAAGAGCACCAACTCCGATCACCTAAAGCACCAACTCCAGTCAACTGAGGCACCAAACTCAATTGAGCACCAACCCAAATTATAGAAACAAAAAAACAACTCCTCTCACCATACACTCATTACATCTATCCAATTAAATAATCATGCCAAACACAAAATCCTTCACAAGGTTGTCAATAGCAAATAATACCACTTACAAATCACTCAACTCAAACAATATCATCCATTGATTTCATATTGTTTGTGCTAGTAGTGAGTGTTACTACGGAATATAAAACCAAATTGCAATCACACCTCCTTAGCCTCAGAACCTGTTCAACAAAAATCTAAAGCAACAAGTCGTATTTTCTCATGCCCACGCCTATCATTTCCTCATATCTCATCTTCTTTAGCCCCCCTCCAACTCAAGAGACTGTACACAAAATATACACTAATCCTGTCACGCCTTTTTTTGCACAGCTTGTTCAATGAGTTCAACTCACAAAAAACAGAACTCCTTCAGAATAAATTCGCACCAAGAATACTCAGTAACTCAACGATTCAAAAAAAAAACACCCAGCTATATTTCTCCAATGAACCCAATACCAAAACTTCAACGCAGCTCATATATTTCAAAGCATTGACACATTCCTTTTTTCCTGTTACTCGCAATCCAATCATAGCAACTAAACGCAGCTTCAAAATCATGTATTGATTCCTTTAAAAAAAACTAACACACCAAAACTGGTACACCATGGATTTAAGACCGAGTCTGCAAGACTCTGCTGACTCACCAAGTCTCATGCCTGAGACTCTGTCGCAGTTGTAAATAAATAAAGGCAAAAAAGACATTTTTTTGTTGTTTTGACTTGTCCATCTTATGTTTATATTTGCCTCAACTGGTCATAAATATGAGTTTAGTTTTAGATGCAGATTTGAAGAATGTTTTAGGTAGAGAATTAAATTATATTTAGGCACTGATATTAGTTTCTTTTGGGTTATGTATAAGCAGAATTCTATAGTTATTGAAGATTATATTCATTGTTTTTGTTTTTCTAGAAAATTTCTTAGTACAAGAGATGGAAAGCCTCAAGGTCACATATAATCCATATACTTCGTGGTCCAAATCCGAACAAATCACCTTATTTTTAGATTTCCTTTGTTCACAAAAATAACTTTTTGAAATTATGCCATTTGACCAAAATAAAGATAATAAAAGGAATGCTTAGCCTTAAACATAAGCCAAAAGAAACTAATATTAGTGTCTATATATTATTTTATTCTCTGCTTAAAAAAATCTTCAAATCTGCATCTAAACTAAACTCATATATATGGGCCTGGATGATGTGAATGTTACTGAGACTGAGCACCTGAGCCTGAGACACGGGCAGATAGCATGGTTGTAGAATCATCCAAGACCTATCTTTGGCATACGCATAGGAGGGTTGCGGGGTTGAGTGGTCACTAATATAGGCTCCTCTGAGCCTTAGTCTTCTAATCTCTAGATTTTATTTTGACATTGTTTTCAATTTTTTGATTCCATGGATTTCATATTCCATGAATATTGTAGACATTTGACACCATTTATATTTCTAATGTGTTATTTAGTTTAACTTATTTCCTTCAGCTAAAGCCTAAAATTTGCATTTATACTTATGTGATCCATGTAACTTGTGTATGTGTTCAAACTAGCTTCTATTTGTTGAGATTATTGTGCCTTTAAGGTTAATTTATTAAATGATGCATGAAACAAGTTTTAAATCCTTTAAAATCTTTGAATTTTTGGGGTCTTTCAATTTGTTGAGTTTTTGTCGAGTCTGGATGCTGAGTCCAAGTCCGAGTCAAAAATCAGCTTGCCAAGTTTGAGCCAAATCCAGGTCTTGTAACTATGATTTAAACAAATTTTGCCCAGTAGAAACAACAATAAATGTAGTTGCACATCTCCAAAAAACATTAACTCATTTCATACTTGACTCAAAAAATAAGCCCCAATCAAGACCATGTGTTGTTCAAAGAAGAAAATAGTTGACCAAAAAAAGTCATTTGTTCCACTAACTCCCTTATGCCTTAGCCTTAAAAAAAAATTGTCTGAGTCTGAAGCAAATGTCATAAATACACATACACACGTAATCCTGGAATGAATCAATTTCCACCTCCCAGTAATTAAGAATAGTTAAAGCTAGACTGACCAAAGCCATACATCAGCTATAATAAGAACAACTCCTTAAAGCTCTCAGTAAGAATTATTAACGCCTTCCACATTAAATAAAAATTGACCCTTTAAATATTCATACATTGGCATGGCAAATTATCTGAATTGGCACCTGTCAGCAGGTGAAGTAGACAAGTAGACAACTTAATCAGACACCCAACTAGCTCAAGCACGCAACCAACTAGCTCAAGCAACTCATGAAAGTGACCAAGCAACTCAATCCAATTCTCTATTACTTTGAGTAATCCTCTGAAATTTATACAACCTTGATCATCAACCTTTGACATCAATGACAACATACTCAACATAAGAATGGCCACCAAACACATTAGAGACTCTAAGGGACCTATGGAAAGTAGACTGAGCAGAAAATGGTTGTATCCGAAACAAGCACTCACTACTCTATCCAATGCAAAAGATGGGGATTCAATTCAAATCAACCAAATCTTCACATGGCAAAACCATCTTCTACCACTTCATCCACACATGAAAAGTTGCTAAACCTCAAGTGCCTATCATCCTAAATGCTACACCCAAGCCATCATTGCTCTAATACAATTGTTGGAGAATGGTAGATAGATTGATTCCTTATCAAACTGTGAAAGAGTACAGATATTTAAAGAAAGATAGAGCAGTTAGAACAATCCTATAGTGGATAGGCTGAACCTGAAAAACAGTTACAAGGTAACTGTATAAACAGTCAACAATTATTACAATATATTACGACACTGTATTATTACACCAACAATATTGCCATAGTGGCATCCGATATCCGGTGGCATTCCTCTCATTTGCATTGCAACTACAACTATGGAAGCCTTGACTACATTGCCTTCCTTGATTCCCTCCATTCCGAGCTGGAGGTTTCTTATCCAAACAATCCTCTATCAATTGACTATCCCATTCTTTACAAATTGTACAATATGTAGAATCAAGTTTAACTATTTTCACTGCAACAAGTGTTTTATTTGCTTAGGCCTTAGGACATTTGTTCCAGATATGCACTTATTTGTTGCAATGTGTACACCCGATCTTCTTGGGCTTTTTTGGCTCAATGGCCCTAATCTCTTGTTTGACTACCAATTTATGCACCTTTAATTGTAAATCTTAAAGGAATACTGCAATATCTTATTCTTTTTTGGTATTCTCCAAAGTTGTGCTTCTTTCTGATATGCCATGGTTATTAAATCAGAATATTTGCTAAAGATTCTACCATCCAACACAACTCTAATGTCTTTGTGTAATCCAAGAATAAACCATTCTATCTTTGGCTTCTCTGTTAGGGTTTCTTCCCATTGTATGCATACTTCTTTGAATCATTTTTATAACTTTTCATTGATTCCCTATCTCCTTGCACTAGGTTCATTATGCTTACACTCTCAATTGGAATTTTTAGAGTTGCAAAATTAGCCAAGAATTTTGTCTTTACTTCCTCCCAAGTGGGCTGCATGTTGTGGATAGTTCTTAATATGCTACTCAAGTTCTTTCCTTAACAATTCGACAAAATCTAACAATTCTTCTTTATCTTCTTCTCTTCCAAATCTTTCCCAAAATTATTCTAAAAGGAACACATGCTCCAAGGCTGCATTGTCTGTTCCAAAGATTGGAATCTTAATTGTGGGTTCCATTGTGTTTGATCCTTGTTCTAGATTATGGCTTTGTACCATTTTAGGTTTTTGTTCTAGTTTCTTTTACAATTCCAATGTAGTTTGTTTTGTATTCTTCTTTATACTAATCTACGACTTAGTCTCTCTGCCTTTGTCTCTTTCAAGTCTGATATCAAAATATTCTTCATCTAATTATTTCTCCACAATATGTCCTGCTCTTTTCTCTTGGCTCTTGTTTCTCTTGCTTCTTCTCTTCTCTTTGTGTTGGTAACTCTTATGCCAAGACTTTTCTACTTTTAGACCTTAAAGGGGATAGGTCCTCGCCTTGGGGTCGTGACTTTTCCCAACGACATTTCAACCTTTGGTTTGTAAACAACATTGATTATTTATTGGCCTAACTTCTTCACCCAATTTGAAATTAACTTCCTTTTTTAAATTTTCTTCTTCTTCCTTTCTAAACTTGCCTATGCTTTTATTAACTAATTTTTCTAAATAATCATCTTTTCAGGATGGGAGCTTATCCAAAGTTTGCAAGAACTCTTTAAACCTATAATCTAACTTAATTCTAATGTTAACTAAATCTGGATTATGTTCAAGGTTTGTGGAAGGTTCCAACAAGGAAGGAGCCTCTATGCTACTACTTTCCCTTATCGGTAAACTTCTAGGTTTTTTATTATATTTTATTATTGATGATCTTTTCAAAATTGGTTACTAGTCTTCTGGTTCCTTCCAATAACAGACTCATTTTCTCTGGGATCATCTCCTTTCTATTGTCTTTTCCTCTTTTTCGACAACACCCACGTTGATACCCTTAACAACATCCACAATGGTGTAGTCTAATGTTGACTTTGTTGTCAATTCCATCCTTCTTCGTTGTCTTACCTCCATTTCCATTACTTGTTTTTATCTTCTCTCTTCTTCATTTGGGTTGGTCATTGCTCCTTTTCTCCCTAGGTTGATTTGCTCTTTAATGTCTCTCGAATTTCTCTTATCACCTTTGGCCATGGATATGTTTGACTCAGTATTGCATTTAACCTTAAATATTTCCCTTGTAGCTATCTGGTAACTTTCCTTAACAATCATCTCTTTTCATATACATGTTCGAACCTTTCCCCCCTTTCATTTCCCATCCCCTTGGCACATAACCCTCTCTCACAAAGTAGATGTGGTTTATCATGTCTATTTCATTGCCTTCTTTTGCTCTTTAGTCTGGTATTCCTTTCTAAACTTACCTATGCTTTTATTAACTAATTTTTCTAAATTATCATCTTTTCAAGATGGGAGCTTATCCAGAGTTTGCAGGAACTCTTTAAACCTATAATCTAACTTAATTCTAATGTTAACTGAATCTGAATTATGTACAAGGTTTGTGGAAGGTTCCAACAAGGAAGGAGCCTCTATGCTACTACTTTTGCTTATCGGTAAACTTCTAGGTTTTTTATTATATTTTATTATTGATGATCTTTTCAAAACTGGTTACTAGTCTTCTGGTTCCTTCCAATAACAAACTCATTTTCTCTGGGATCATTTCCTTCTTTCTATTGTCTTTTCCTCTTTTTCGACAACACACACGTTGATACCCTTAACAACATCCCCAATGGCGCAGTCTAACGTTGACTTTGTTGTCAATTCCATCCTTCTTCGTTGTCTTACCTCTATTTCCATTACTTATTTTTATCTTCTCTCATCTTCATTTGGGTTGGCCATTGCTCCTTTCTCCCTAGGTTGATTTGCTCTTTAATGTCTCTTGAATTTCTCTTATCACCTTTGGCCATGGATATGTTTGACTCGATATTGCATTAAACCTTAAATATTTTCCTTGTAGCTATCTGGTAACTTTCCTTAACAATCATCTCTTTTCATATACCTGTTCGAACCTTTCCCCCCTTTCGTTTCCCATCCCCTTGGCACATAACCCTCTCTCACAAAGTAGATGTGGTTTATCATGTCTATTTCATTGCCTTCTTTTGCTCTTTAGTCTGGTATAGGATTTAAATTTGAACATTTTCAAAGTACACATCAACAGGACCTAACCAAGGTCCCAACAATTGAACCAATGTAAGCAATAAATCCAAGGGATGCAAACTAGAGTTCTATACTCTTAAGGATTTCTCAAGTTGTACTCTTATTAGCCTAGACTCGGGCCTATTGAGGCAAACAAGGAATTATACCCAGACACGAGATTAGTTACAAGTCTAAACAATAACATTATACACAACATAATAGATCAGAACTCAAAAGTATTTTTATTCATATCAGCAAATACCACATGCCTTATATCTCCTTTATACATTCATTATATCCTATTTGTCGTTCTATTCACTATATTGCATACTACACATAATGTCTCATACCGGTGAGTGGATCCCATTATCTACTTATATTTACAATATATGTGTCCCTAGAGTACATTCTACATTCCATATCTCATAATCCAAAGACTTCTTATGATGAGATGTGGTAGCTTCTCCAGATCTGTCTTTGTTTTCCTGCCAACGACTCATGTTTTCCCTATTCACCCTCTCCCAAAATTCGGCTAAATTGACATGCCCTATCCTGGTATACTTTATCCTTTGTTTCTCCTTTATTATTTATTATTGTCTTATGATGAGGGCATAACAATTGCCCTTCCTAAGATTGCTTGTCCTCAAGCAATTTTAAATTTGGATGATCAAAGATCTTGACTCCTTCCCAAGTGGCATCTTCTATAGATAAACCCTTCCATTTAACCAAATACTCGAGAATAGTCTTATTCCTTAACCTCTTTTCACGCATACTAAGAATGACTTTGGGCTCCAAAATTAACTTGCCTTCATCATAGAGCAAGGGCAATTCTAGACATAGTAATATATTGTCTTGGTACCTTCTTGAGACCCTTTTTTCTCTATTACTTGCTTATACATTTTGTAATACCTTGGTATTTGGCTAAGGGGTTGTCATGGTATTCTCGGATGATTTTCTCCTTTATCTTTGAGACTGGTACAAGATATATCGTATCTTTGTATAGAATGAGTTCTTCCACCACTTTATATTCTTCATTCTATAGATTTCCTTCTACGATGTCATTTACCCACAGATTTTTGGTGTATTTGTTTTACCATAACACATCGATTTACCATAACAGTATTCAGTAATAATTGAGTTCTTCTAATTTGCAGAAATGTTTGTTATGGAGCAAAAGTAGGGTTTGTGGGACAGGGCATCAGCTACATTTTTTTTTTCCCTTCCATATATTCTATGTCAAAATCCTACGCTTGCAACTTGCTGACCCATTTTTGTTGTTGGTCATTTTGATCCTTTTGATTTATGAAAAACCTTAGGCTATTGTGGTCAGCTTTTACAATGAGCTTTCCAAAAAACCAAATATTGTCTAAATGTGGCCATTGCATGCATAATTGCTAACATTTCTTTGTCATAAATGGAATAGTGTTTCTTGAAATCTGTAACTTTGCAACTTCCGAATGCAATTAGGTGTTTGTTTTGCATGAGTACTGCCCCTATGCCTTCTCTGGAAGTATCACACTCTAGTTTGAATGGTAATGTAAAGTCAATAATGGCAAGAACAAGACAAGTACTCATGACCTCTTCAAGTCTTTCAAAAGGGTAATATGTTATCCTTTGTCTCTCCTTTTTTTTTTATTATCTCCTTACGATGAGGGATGAGGCATGACAGGGCAATGTCTTATGGCAGGAGCATGACACGTTACAAAAAATTATTTAATATTTTGCATTTAATAATAGTTTTTATGTATTATTTATTTTATAAGTTATTAATATATTATTTATTTAGTTAAAATAACTAGAAGATAGAAATAGGTGTTAAGTTGTTGATCAACACCGCTAAATGATTGGCTGGCCAACCCGATCTAAATTGGGATCATCACATGGAATATAAGTAAGAATTCGTTCAACCTGACAGATGGAATGAATGTTAGATATGCAATCAACCTGACAGATGGAATCAATGTTAGATGTGCAATTAACCTGTACATTAACTTTGTCTCTGAAAAGAATTGAAGCTCAGCAGCAGTGCAAGCCACCATTCCTACTCCTCGTATTTGAAAGGCAGCTGCATCTAGTTATAATATGTGTACTCTGAGTTCTAAGGAATCTATGATACCAGCAATGAAAGGCAGATGAACAAGTGGAGGATTGCCAAAGGATAACAATGGTGTTTCGACAAAGTCCTCTATTAGGAAGTTAACGAGTCTCATGGTAAAGGGAAGTGAACTGAAGGCTAGGCAGAAATAAGGTGATGCAGTGGAATTCAATAAGATTAACCACCACCAATGCAACTATCAGCCAACCTGTTAATGGTTGCCATGCCAGGAATGAAACCGAGAAAAACTAGAAATCATATGGAGCGGCACAGTAAGCCGACTTACTGTGCTGCTCACAGTAAGCCGAGAAAAACTCAAAAAAGTGTAGTCAATTTTATAGTTCTACAGAAGGGTTTAAGGGCACTGTCACAGGCCAGGGACATCAACCACTAATTGTGTTTCTGATTTTTCGCTGTGACACTTCTGGGTTAAAAACATCTTTTATCACAATGCATGGTCTTTCCCTGTACCTGAATTTTTTTTAACTGAAACCAAAAAAGAAAAAATGATTCCCAAAATCCTGTTTCTTAAGCTAATACATTCCATCGTTTATTTATTCTTTAACCTTGAAAGGCCAGAATTAAGTGGCTCTCAAAAACTCTCCAGCCTTCAAAATTTCAAAACCCTAAAAAATATTGAAAAACGTCAATAAATATACAGAAAAATACCTAGAGTACACGCGACGAGGTCGTGGTTTGGAATCCCTTGCGTGGACATTTAAAAAAAAAACCGAAAGAAAGGAAAAACGTAGTCTATAGAAATTGCACCAACCATTATTTCTCTGATAGCAGTTGGAGAAACGCCATCGCCATCCTTGGATTGCTTGAACTTTTTTATGGCAATACAGATGCCCTTGTTGCTCTGCAATTTACTCCTTGCAAGAAAAACAAGACCATATGTGCCCTCCCCAATTTTGCCCATCAGATCATATTGCTGAAGCCAAGCAGGCCTAATATTATTGTTGTTATTGTTATTATTACTATTTCTGCTTCCGTCTCCCATCTCTCCGCCTCCTCCCTTCGCCAAGCTAAATCTGTAACTCTGATTTATATATGGCAGACATGATCATTGCCAGAGTTTTATAAAGTCGAAATATATCTATTCTTTTTTTGAAGTATCTTGTTGAAACGTTGACATATCAGGCAAATTAGGCATAGGAGATTGTTTGATCTGCCACCGTAATTTTTAAATATATAACTGAAGCAGCTACTTTGTCGAGGGGGGGGCCCATTTAGTAGAGGCAGCAAGGCATTAATAGTTAGAAGCTTAGTTTAGTTTCCTTAGCTTTTGAAGTATATATACACCTTGTTGGCCACACATGTTCCTCGGCAATAAATTAATAATTGATGGAATGTGGCATAGCACAACCAAATATATTGGTCCAAAGTTGAATGTTTTGTTGAGGATTAATAAGAAGAGTACATGGAAATAATTATTATTATTATATGTTGTAAATCTTTGTTGTTGATGATTTGTGTGTTATCAATTGGAACTGACTCATGCGTAATAAGGTGCAATTCTATCAATTTATTATTTGTCAATAATATTTGTAATGGCAATTAGTCGTATTCATTTCTAAGGGTAGTTAGGCTAATCGACAATGAGCCTTTGTAAAAATCACCTTAACTGATGTTTCATTTAATGAGAATTAGCTTCTATGTGGTTTTCCCCAATTTGAGTTTCCACGTAAATCTTAGTGTTTTTTGTGTTGGTGTTTTTGTGCTTTCATGATTACATCTATTATGACTATTTGGTGTGGTTAATAGATATATCAAAAATTGTTATTGTTGTTGTTTATAAGTTTATCGATGAAGTAAAAGTTTTATAAAGTGTGTGGGAATAACTAATTCACCCCCCTTTTGTTTACTCAGCTTGCTCAACCATTGGTATCAGAACCTAGTCCCTTGCAGATAGAGCTTAATCGCTTGAGGGAGATCTTGAATGTTTGAACAGATGGAAGGAGGATACTACAATGTAGAAAATTGCCAAACCATGATGAGAGACATTAAGGATACCGAATCAAAGAATGAGTAGCTGAAAGAGAACCTAAAGGAAGAAAATGAATGTATTACAAAGTTGAGAGATCAGATCCATAAGTTCAAAGCAAGACATAAGGAAGTCAGTCATGAGTTAAAGGAGTCAAAAGATAAAGTTGCAGATCTGGAACAGGAACTAAATGTATCAAAATAAAAAGTGGTGGACCTAGAAAAGTAGTTGAATGACAAGATACATTCTCGAGAACTTACCAAAGATGGATTAAATCATAAGATGAAAAGTGCTTAGATAGCCAAATCAAAATTAGAAGTTGGAAGAATGGAAAGAATCTGAATAAAAATTCAAGGAGACTATCAAGAAGAGTTTAGAACAAAATGAGAAGTTGGAAATGGAATTAAAGAAGCTAAGATCAAACGAAAAAATGTGGGAAAGAAGTATTATTTTGGATTAGTTATTAGACATGTAGAAAGGTCACAAAGATAAGGAAGGTTTAGGGTTTATCAGTGAATCCTCAAATCAGAAGGACAAAGGCAAAGAGAAGATAATTGAAAATGATGCAAAGGTTAAAGTGACAAGCAAGGTCAAAAATTAGAATACATCCACAAAAAGGCCTCTAGTAAGACAACTGAATTCTCAAAGGTACTTATCTTTCAATGGTTGTTGTTATATTTGCAAGAATTTTGGTCATAAGGCAGTTGATTGCAATATGAGAAAGGATCAGAAGGTTCAATGCTTTTAAGTGTCATAAGTTTGGTCATAAGGAAAGTCAATGTAAGAGTCAAGTTTCAAATCAGGATAAAAGGAATGCAATGAATAATATCTTTCATGGGAATTTCTATGTATGTCACAACTATGGTCACAAAGCTAGTCAATGTAGATCTAGAGTTCAATCAATGAGATATGGCAAGAGAAATGTTAATTATTTCAAATGTGGACAAAATGGTCATTATGATAACACATACAGATCTGGTGATGCTCTGATAAATACTAGGAGTGGTAATAGTATTTTGGTTGAATCTCATAAGACTAATATGACATAGAAGAAGAAAGATGTTGCTGATGTAGAGAGTCTTGTGGTGCCAAATCCTAGCACTAGCTCTTGCGACAAGTGAGTTGAATTCCTTGACTCGGGGGGCATTTTAACATGCTAAATCATACACCTCCCCTCCTTTGAAGTTATGTCAGTTGCAAGTAGCTTGTTCTTGATAGGAAGGATAAGAGTATTAATGATGACAAGATTTTTTGGTGTGTAGTACAACTGGATTGTGTTTGTGATGTTTAAATTTCACTAGGAAAATCAATCATGTTGTTTTGTGTCTTTAAAGGAAAAAATTTTGAATCATTTGGTACTATAGAATGAAGAGAAAAAAATGAGAATTTGCTAAGAGCTTGAGAAAGAAGACTTGTAAAGATATTATGGAACGTCAATTGGCCATTCGAAGTGTCAATATATCCATAGCAAAGAAAATGAAGAAGGTTGAGCTAAAGGAATTTGAGCACAGTTGTATCAAGTAATTGGAATTTGGGTTACCTGTGGACGATATGCAAAGAATTAGAAATCTTGGACTAGACATTTGGGGAGAGTTTCCCTGGTGTGAGGATAGGGAATTCATATTGTTCGTGTTGAGTTGGTTTCATGGTGAAACCTTAGTGTTGGACAGATCATATGTGGTATTAAAGGAGGAAATTGAAGTGATTACTAGATTATGCAACATTGGTGAGTTGCATGGGAAGAAGACAATTAGATATCAAGAGGTAGAAGCTCTTACTAAAATTAGTTGGGATCAGCGTGCATTTCTTATCAATACTCTTGAGGATATGATAGTAAGATATGTTGCCTATGGTTTTTCCCATAAGATTTGGTTTTAGAATCATGATGGTTCAACTTCTACATTAGCTATGTATATTTCATGTAAGACTTTAAAGGAGAATGTAAAAATGGATTTGTGTAAAATGTTGATGGAAATTTTTCTTGAGAATGTAAAGATGGCAAATAAAGGTGGTTATGATTTCAAATTTGGGTCATTGGTTATGCGTTTGGTCTTTTACTTCATGAGGTCATTACCTGGCAAAGAAAATGTTGAATGGAGAACCAACATTCATGTTGGTAACAATATTTTCAAGTATTTGGATATGTTGAAGAATAGAGAAGATGTGTGTAAGGCATATTTCTCTTATGTACAAGAGTGTGTTGGTTTTGGATTGGCTATTGTTGGTTCTATACCGCTAAGTCATGTTGAGGAGGGATCCTCCTCTGGTCAGAAGAGTCTGGTAGAAGTTGTCAGTGGTTCATCTTCTGAATTGAAGAAGAGAAATACAGGTGATAAAAGAAAATAAATAGTTACCATTTCAGAAGATGGTAAAGAAGAAGGAGTTGAAGAAGAGAGTGTAGCACAAGAGATGGAAGTTGTAGAAGAGGAAGAGGATATGGAGAAAATTGTGCTTTCTCCAACATTATATCAGTATGTGGATTCTATTATGGTGAGAACTTTGTCGAAGGATGATGGGTATGAAAGAATTGGTAGTTTGTGGACCTATTTTTCATTAGTGAATAATAAATTGGTGACAAAATTACTAATTGATCATATTATCAGTAAAAGGATCAAAATATCCAATGTGTTTGAGCTATGATACCAACTGAATTAGTTATGAATGTTGAGATCGATTTGTTGAATTTTGGTGAAAATTACCGTGTAGTGGAGAAATCTATAATGAAGAAATGTGACAAAGAAATATAGAGACTTTCAAAAAACTATCGATGAGACAAAAGATTGTTTGAAGGAAATACTATATATATACAAGTACTATCTTCAATGGCCTATTGTTGTAGACAATTTCACAGGTCAAAGTGAAGTAATTGAGAAAGAGTTGAATGGCCTTGGAAAGACATATGATATCTTCAAAGACAAAGATGGAAAGCAGAGAATCAAAGTTTGTAAACTTCAGGAAGAGCTATTGTTATTGTGGAGATAGAGAGAAGATCTCATAAAAGCCTTTTGGTTGGTGAAGGACATGGAAGAAGTTTTGTTGGAGCATGTTTTTGGCATCCTAGGTGATGCAAAAGATTATGAGCAAAAATTTCAGTCTTTGGACTAGAAGAAATTATTTGACAAACTGGTGGAGTGTTACAGTCTATGTGCTCAGATGGGGGTTTTCATTGTTGAGTGGAAGAAGGAGCTTCCAATTCTGAAGGAGAGGTACAAGAGAGTCTTTGATGTTAAATCTGTTGTATTCATTTGAATTTCCTTCTTATGTTTTTTGGCCCTTTGCCACTATGTTAAAAAGGGGGGAGAAAAGGGAAAACAAAAATGAAATGATGCATCTACTCAGGGGGAGTTTGGTAGAAGTTTTTGTTTGGAGTTCATTTTGTTTTGGTGTTTTTCCATCAATGTCAAAGGGGGGGATTGTTAGACTTATAGAGTTGTTTCTAGAATTGGTTTTCATTAATGTCAAAATATTCATACCAACATCCTGGTGGTATCAGTTGGTTGTTGATAGTTTTGGTTATGTATTTGTTGATTGTCATTTATGCAATAGAAGTTTCAGTTGTGGAAAACTTTGATGTTTTATGGTAGGTGTACTTGGTTATACTCATGGGTTATATGTTATTGTATACTTGTATGATTTCAGTGATTAGTATTGTATGAAGTTGCTTGTCGGTCCCGATGATTGCTATTTTTGCAATGCTATTCTAGATGTTTCTGATATTTGGACAATGGTGCAGTTCGTTAGATGTTTTTGGTCTATTGGTTACATCAAGATCTAGATGGATACTATCAAGTTTCATTTATTAGTTGGTTCAAATATTTTGTGGATCAAGTCTTGAACTTGGTTGTGGTATTCCTATCATCTCAATAAATGTGATATGCATTGTATTTGTATTGAGTACGATGTATTTTGGGTCATGTTGTAGCGTGTTGAAAAGTTGTCTCAAGTATGTCCTAGATTTAAGATCAATTGTAATGCACTTGATGTAATTGTAATATCTTTTGTAATTAGGGCCATCACACATGTTTAGTGTGGTTGACATATGTACGGTCATATATCTATATAAATAAATAAAAACCTTTTGTGTATGATGTAGGTGTGGTATGAAGTGTTGTAAGAGAAGTATAGTAAGAGCATATGTGATAGATATTTCAATGTGAAGTTTGTTTTGGTATATCAAGAAGTAGAGTGGTTGGAGCAGAGTATTGCATAAATAAGGCCTTATATATTGAGTTGTAGAAGATTGGTGTATACTAATAGAAGATATATATTGTGGATCTTTGTTGTTGGTGATATTTATGTTATCAAATGGAATTGACTCATGCACAATCAGGTGTAATTCTATCATTTCACTATTTGTCAATAATATTTGTATTGGCAGGTAGCCATATTCATTTCTAAGGGTAGTTATCCCAATTGGCAGTTATCTAACCAACTATGAGCCAACCTACGGTGAACACATTTGGTAGTGAGCCTTTGTAAAAATCACCTTAACCAATGTTTCATTTCATGAGAATTAGCTTCTCTATGGTTTTTCCCAGTTTGGATTTCCATGCAAATCTTGGTGTTCTTTGTGTTGGTGTTTCTATGCTTTCACATTTACATCCGTTATGAGTGTTTGATTTGGCTAACTGATAGATTCAAAATTGTTATTATTATTGTTTATAAGTTTACCAACAAAGTAAAAGTTTTATGAAGTGTGTGGGAATAACTGAGCCACCCCCCTCTTAGTTATTTGACTTGTTCAACAATGAAGGCTTACATGGAATTTTTTGTTTTTCACCTAAGGTAGAGGCATTATGTAATAAATAATTACATGGGGTATAATTTATGACACTACAAGTATATATTTATTTATCCATTTAGTTATAGTTAGCATATTAGCAGTGAAATAGATAAGGACTTGACATATATGCATTCCAACCTATGATGTGTCTCATAGAACCAAGTAAAGTACAAAGAGGGGAGGACAAAGCATTAGGATGTAGTGCTAGACTATTATGACTTAGATGCTTCTATGGCATTACTTTCTTTAATCTCAATTGAGGATGAGGGGCACTAGCTTGCTACATTGGACTTGCATCAACTAGTGGGAGTAACTCCATTTGTTACTTGTGGTTCAAAATTCTAATGAACTAATTGAGTCTCTCAATAAAGAGTAAACTGGTGATTAGAATTTATTTTGTATGTGTTGTTTCACTAGTTCAACTATACACACACACACACAATCCTATCCAATACTTGTAAATTAGTGAAATGTCAAATCCAAATTGGCAACTTAGGGAAAAACATGCATGTGTACACAAATTACCTTTTTTATATGGAAGCCTATGGAAAATAAATGTGATTGGCATTACCCCATAGTAGAAAAACATTTATGTACAATAACTTAGCAAAACAAAAGATAAAATTTAAAAAGCAACAATAGGGTTTAATTAGGAAAAAATCAAGACTAAAAAAATCACAAAAAAATGCAAGAAACCACTATTTTTTAAATTCAAGGAAATATAATTGGCATTGCATAGAAATAAAGAATGAAGAGAAATGAGTTTATGCCATGGATTTTTGAAAGTTTATTTTTATTAGTTTCTAGATTGTCGATTATATTACACAATGCATAGTAATATAGTATGGTAGTTCATTACCATATAGTTACATGTTACAAAATACATAGTTCCACTTTGAAGTACAAAATAATAAAAAATGGAGTTAGCCAATTACTCTTGTTGTTGTGAAGTATGTTATACCAGAGTCTTGTAGGTCTTGATTGTGCGACTCCTTGGTGTTGATGTGAGTTTTACACCACTGCAATATGCAAAATTTAATACTTAGTATTCCAAATGAAATATCAAATCTACAACTCTCTTGAATAAGGATGCTCATATGTGAACAATGTATATGGATTGTGTGATCAAATGAGACAACCTCAAGGTTCCTTCTTATTGTGGACTTAACTCAATTTGCGATATGTCGGTATCACAAAGGGACTTATGTTGTTAATTCAATGGACATCAAACACTTCAAGTATTTTAAACCAAACAAAATACAAAGGGAAAGGGGCTCATAAATCTATTCTACTCCTAGAATACACAAAACTATGAATGAATTTGTAACTTTACTAGAATTAGTTTAGCCATCAACATCAAGCAAGATAGAGAAATATGCTAAGGCAAATATAAGATGTTTAAACTTTTATCATTCCATTAACAACACTAATGGATGCATATCAGTGTGCAAGCAATAATCAAAGTGAAGATCATTAAACTTCCACTTGACCACACAAGGCAAACTTACAATTAACAAGTAGCTAATGGTATGGATTAGGCAAGTTCCATAGATATTGATTAACAATTACTTCCATTCAACTAGTCAAATACTTCTATTCAAAATGATATAAAATCTACTCTAAGTGACAAAATGTGGAAACCATGCAATACTCCAAAATGATACAAGCAATTCACCATGAAAACCAACAATGAATTAAGAACATTTTATAAGTATTATTGCAACAATCTCAACAAGTTTCTCCCCCTACTCTACTCTACCAAGATATTCTAATGAATTACAAATGAGAAGGACTTTGTCTTTTATATTTATTCAAATACAATAAAAGGGCCAAGATTGACCAAGGGCCCATATTTATCCAACAAATCCTTAATCTAACTAATTACTAGAAGCATTAAATGCTTGACCAATTACAATGAAGCGCCACCTTGTGGGCCAATAAAAAAATTACAATGCTTTTGAGAGCCAATGAGGAAATAGGTTAGGTAGAAACATCAAGTGGACTCAACATGTACAGTTGACATGATTTGATTGGATGCTCTTGGACACATACAACTAGAGCCCTTTGATTGGTTGAAGATCAGTGTGTGTCACCTCAACATGATTATCTTATAGACATGATCAATTCATTAGCGATGAGAAAATATCTCTTGATTCTCAACATTATCAAACCTTCAATTATGGTGGCATATATTCTAAAAAAAATTCATCTTCACAAACTTTCTCCATCTTCTGGAAATCTTCTCAAGGAAATTGCTAGAACTTGCTTGTACTTGAAATTTTGATGTTCTAGCCTTGATCTTGTAGAAGTGTTATAGATACTTTATGTAACTGGATTATTCCACTTGGATCAATTTAAATTGGATTCCCAAAGGGAATTCAAGTTAATGATAAATCCTTTTTGCTTGTAGACTTTCTCATTCTCTTGGATTGGTGATCTCCACTTTGAATTTGCATTTTCAGCTTATCCTCAAATTCCTCTCCTTGGACTTCTCTTTCCCTTTTCAAGTTCCCTATCTTGAGCTCTAAGACCTTCAACCTACATGTATTATTATTTATTAAATTTCTTCTAGAAATTGGAGATTTGTTTCCAAGAAATGAAATTCAAAACCATGATATCTCTACCTTCCTCTATGAACAGCTTTCATTAAGTTGCCTAAGACAAAATGAACTTTCTCATTTCATCCTTAAATTTGATTTCAATCTTCTATTCCCTAATGCAAATGGGAAACCAAATGATAATGCATGAATGTAGATTCACCATCAAATTCAATCACTAGCTTATCCAGATAGAATTTCTCCAAGAAAGGGTAATTTTTATTAATTTCAACCACATACTTTATAAGCTGATGTCAAAATATGGGTGTTTGTAAGGCATGAATCTTATATGGTTTGGATTTCAAATTTAAACTCTAATTTTGTGCCCAGATCTATACTTCACAACACTTAATCTTTATTTTTCTTGAAAATTATAAGTTTTATAACCCAAATTTGATGTTGCTAAGGTTTGAAGTTTGAATGTTCTTCTAAATTTGAACCATTGGTGTGAAACTTGATGGAAATTTGTTGACTATTTATATGACTGACATGTTCTACAAAACTTCAATTTTTGTTCATGGAGCAATTGATTTTTTTCCCATTTAATGACCTAGGAGGCAAGTTGGTGGATGGATAAATATTTTTGGCCACAAAAGAGGGTGGTTGAATTCAAAGGTGGCTTTTCCACAAGTGGACAAGAGTGAGTTAGATGCCAACCCCCTCTTATCCAAGCTTCTCATCCATAAGTGGACAAGATGGGGTCAGATTCTGACCCCCCCTTTTCCCTTCTTTATTTGTAATGGGCACGTGTTCTAACCTTCATCAACTCATGATTTCATTTCATCTTTCTTACTGAATAATTTCATTTCAACTTCAACTTGATCAATAATTTTATTCTAATTTTAAAGCCATGATTAGAGGTTTTATTTTCATCAAGGGTCTGATTTTCACATTTTTCTATTCTTTGGTCATTCAAATCTTTCTCAAACTTGGAGAAAACTAGTTTTTATCCTCTTATTTTACCTTTTTTCAAAGCCACCATCCTCATAGAATGGAAATTCTTTCCTAACTAGGTGGTAGAAATTGTGAAGTCTTCATCCCCAAGCGGACAAGAGGGGGTCAAAATCCAACCCCTCCATGTCCAAGCTTGGACAAGATGGGGCCAAAATATGACCCCTTATTGTCCCTCCTTTGCTACCAAATTTGGACTTGAAACTTCATTCACCACTCTCTCTTTGCAATCTCATTTTCTCATTCATTTCTCCATCCCATTTCTGCTTCATTTCTCATTGATCAAAGTCTCCCAAAACCTCATGTTTTTCACATCTCATAGTTGCATCAAGTTGACTTCTCCTTTGGAAATTATCTTGATTATCCATGTCTTGGTTTCAAACTCGTTAAGTGTTCTCAAGTCACTTGCTTTTCATTTAAACTTCTCATCAAGTGTTACCCTCCACCAAGTATTTCTTGATTTCAACTCTAAACCCTACCCCCCACTAGTTGATAAGGCTTATAATTTGACTCAAACTTGCCCCATCCAAACTGATTCTAGATCTCCAATCTTGATCTTGTCTTATTCCTTGACTAAGACCTTAATCTCATACTTAGGAGATCAATTAGTTTGGTGATAATATGGGTTGAAAATTCCCAAACTCATCTATCTAGCTTGGAGATTTTAAATACCACTACTAAACTAAGTCAAACAAGCCACCTAACACTGATGTCAAGCAAAAAGAGGGGGTTCCCATTAATAATGGGGGAATGGTGTGAAAACTTCACAACACTTGTGTAAATCCTCCCCTAGTTCAATCAACACATGTAGGAAGTTGATTTAAATTTCACAAACAATTGGCTTCTCATCATTTGATGCTCATTCATAATTTGGATCATTCTTTTCAAGGTCAATTTTTTAATCTTCCCTAACATTTATTGATATTATCTTGAATTGAATTCATACATTAGTGACATGAACACAATTTCAACAACTAGGTTATGTAAAAATCCCTAACCATAACATTGATTGTTGAAAAAACATTAGGGCTTAGGGATTTTTTCTGCAAAAAATGACACTTTTTAATAATCTCTTATATGAATAAAAAGGAGGAATTTTATTGAAAAAAATTGAACTCGAAGGATAAAATACTCCATAAATTATTGGAGGCTCTAAGTCAACTCCAAATCTCATTCAAAAGAATTTGATTCCTATTAAAAATGTTTTAAAATACTTTGGTTTAGCTTATATGATCTTGTAAAAAACTCTCTAGTTCAACTTAAAAACTCATTCAAAATGTTGGAAATTTCTTTAGTTAAGGTTAAAAAATATACTAAATGAGAAATGAACAAAAAAGCCAACTCTATTGCAGACTCTCTTACGGTGAATGGCTACAACCAGGAAGGGCTAAGGTGTTGGTGACACCTTGCACCTCTCCCAACTCACATACAAATCCTCTTGAATGGGGAGTGTTCAAAAGCTAATGCAGATCACGCGTAGCACTCAATTTTGGAATAAGTGTATCCTTCTTAGCACTTTAGGGTTTCAGGCATCCCACTACTTCTACCTATTGAGTATTGAGCGACATTTTGAGATAGAGATTAATTTTTTGAATTTGAATAAGGGTCTGATGGTCAACATGATAGATGCTCATGAACCCTTGGAAATGCACTCCCTAAAATGGTTTCAATTATTATTTATGGTATAGTTTCTCATCGGGTGATCCCTACGTAAACATATTAATTACATTAATCTTAGGGAGTACCTCAATATCATGAGATGGCATCCCACAATTAGCATGGGTGGCGAAACTTGTATTTATCATTACCTATTGCATAATGATAAGTACCATTTTTACACTATATTGACATGACTTTGCTTGTGGGAAATTGAAGTTCCAATGACCCTATTTTTTGGGTGGATGGATGAATGATTTCACCTAATCGAACAGACAAACATACATAATTCTTTCCATTAAAATGCTTTATGTTAATAGTAACTTCCTCTTGACATATCAAGACTTGTAGTTTTCATTTCAAAACTGACTAGCCTATGCATTTTGTTACTATTATCGGGGGAGACTACAACCACATTAAGCCGGGGAAATCATATGATTTCAAGAATGACCCCAAAGTTCAGCATATTTGCAAGCAAGGTGGTGTTACAAATTTTATCGAATCCAATAATGGGTTTGATGAAGGCATGTTTGCCCAGTTTGCTAGCTCCTAGGATAACATGAGGGTTTTAGTTGGGGGCATTTGCTTCGAACTCAATGAGGAGGTAATTTCCAAGCCCTTGTAAGGCTATTAAAAGAGGGACAAAATAGAAAAATACTAGTCATATTTTTATAATGATAGTTTAAACATATTCTTTAAAGGGAGCGGGGCTCCAATGAAGAAGCAGGGTGAATTTGACACAGTTGAGCTACCCTATCCCTGGAACTAGATCTATTTTATGAGCATGAGGTACTTTACTCTTGAATTTCATTTTGAGGTTTATTATTACTACCACACGTCACTTCTGAACCACTTTAGGAATCATGATACCATTTCTTTTTTGTTCTTCTTATTAAACTCTCTTGAAAGCTCTATGTTTGATGCCAAATATTGTACCTGTTAGGGGAAAAAACTTGCCTATCTACATTAGGCCTCATTTTTAGAATTTACAACTTCTATTTGGTCCTTTGTCCTCCTAAATTCACCATTTTCTATGAGGCTTCTATGTCATAGTCCCCCCTCTCGGCCAACATCATTGATATGTCTGATGAGAACAAAAATAAGGGTATCAAAAGTTCAAGGGCTAGTAAAATTGTCTTACACTTCAGCACTCTAAAATATTGAATTCAGATATTATTTCCCTAGAACATGACCCTAATGGAAAAGACTCTTCATTTTCCACTTCTAAGAGGAAGGGGGAAAACCCTTACATCCTTCTACAAAAAGGCCAAACTTATGGTGTAGGGGGTTAATATTGAGGACAACGAGGAAATGGAGGAGGAGCATAATACCTCGTGAAGGTCTATAATCTGGCTATTAAATCTGCAAAAGAGGGGAATAAGCTTTTGGTGGAATATGATTTAGAGGGGGACACAAAGCGGGGTAACTAGACTACAAACAAGGAGAGTGAGGAAATGAAGCACATTAGAGAGGAAGAGTTAGAAAATGAAGACATTAGTAGCTTGAGAAATGACACTTGTAACATCTCAACCCACATCTCTAAAAAAGTGAAGGAAGGACCTGCTAACCATGGCAAGAATATGTCTCCAATTGTGGTAAAACCAATTTAGATTGATATTGTAATACCCCAAAATTGGCACCTAATAAATTCAATAAATTTTGGTGCATTTTTGTCAATTTTACATCTCCAAAGTCCTAGTTTTCTAGGCAATTTTCTCTCTCCTATTTGACTTAATTTGACTTGATGTCAATTGCAAAGACCCTAATTGCATTAATCAAATATTAAAATTAATTCCTAAAGTCTTTGACTTTTATTAGCTAAATTACCCCTATGATAAATTAATTTAATCCTAAAGTCTTAAGTACTTGGAATTAAATTAAAATCTACCCCCTTTAGCTAATTACCCATAAAAAAGGAATTAATAATTACTTGTTATTCGAATGGACACTCATTTTTTAATTAATAATTCAAGATATTTGAAAAGTCCCCTATGTGGCAAATTCCATTCTTTTAATTAAGTAATTCAATGCTTTTTTGTCTCAAATGGAAACGAAGGGTCAGGAGTTTCAAATCAAGAACCCCTTCATTCTCTTCTCAAGCTTTTCTATTTAATGAACCTCATCTCTTCATTCAAAGGAGGCAATTGTTGAGAGTAACTAAACTATAGTATTTTTGTGTCTCAATTTCATTAATTCCAAGCTTTTTATTGCATTAGTATATTTTGCTCATTTTAGCTTAATATTGCACCTCATTTTAGAATTAATTTGTTTAATTGTTCATAGCTTAATATCATTTCTACTTTCAAGTTCTTTAGAGTAATTTGTATTTCATATTTCTTTCAAAGTATCTTAGATTAAATTGCATTTATTTAGTTCAATTTCAGTTTGTTGATCACCATGACTTTTGAAAATCCTCCATTGTAGAATCGGTCTTATGGTTGCTGGCTCTCCAATCTGAGAGCAATTAAACACCTCGTCTATATAGGAGGCAACAGGTCGCATCACCATGAATTCTAGATTGAGTAATTCATACTCTCTCTCATAATTTGATCATATGAGTAATGACCATGTTGCGTGTGTAGTTGGATTTGAGGTCCCCATTCTATCACATACATTTTGGCGCCCACTATGGGGTAGAAAATCTGATTTCTGACCTCATTCTCATTTTTTTCTCATAGGAATTTAAGCTCTACCATGTGTCTATACTATCTATGTACGGATTCTCGCACGATAATCCAGAGCGTCCCGCGTGAAGTTTCACTTCTTGTAGCACTCTCTCGAGTGAGCTTTTGCATCATCGCGCAGCACCCTGTACTTTCTTGCGTGCTGTGGAGTACTTCCTCGCGTGAGATTTGGATACAGTGGTTTAAAATTTTCAATTTTTATCTTTCCTGTTTCAGATTTCTGATAGTTTCCTGTTTGTTGTTGTTTATTATTTCTCTGTTATTTTTACAGCATAACAGTTTTCTGTAGGACATTTTCACCAAGAACATAAACATACTAATGGTTTGATTGCAGGACGATAGTCGAAGAATTGCTAAAATGTTGTGTTTGTTTCTTGCTTTCATTCACATAGTCTAAATAGGGCTCCATTAAAATTTCTTGAGGATTTTGATAATGAGTAGGGAATTTGGCTCTTCATTACATGGAAGTGATGACCATGAATGAACCTGAAATCCTAATGATCTTACTAATATGAAAAATTCTTGGGGAAGCAGAGAAAGGTAGTAAATCTTTACGCTTCTATTAGCTAGGGGATTATGCTCTTCTCTCTTTGAGAGATACAGAAACCCAAAAGCTTGTAGTTGTGGTGGAGTGAAGCTAACTCAGTGATGAATCTTCTTGATGTGTTTGGGTGAGGAAATGGGATAGAGAAGTATGCTCTTCTCCCTTTGGGAGAACCAGAAAATCTAACCCCCGAATCTAAACCAAGTCCAGTGTCACCTTTAGAGGGCCTACCGAAAGTTGAACCTCCGAGAATGACCCAAGTGAGTACGCACCTATCACCAGTGATTCCACCTCACTCTAATAAAGAATGTTTTGTTGAGTCTAAAGACTCCAAAATCATTGTAGCTTCCTTCTCAAGACTTTGACTATCATCTTGAGAAGGCTTCGTCTATTATATTGAGCGGCGCCGCTCCTAGCCCTGCTTGCGGGGGTGTATGACTTTCGGGTGTTGGTGTGGTTGTGAGGCCTCAACCCTATATCGAGGGCACCGAAGGTTAGCATGAATGAAAGCCTATTAAAAAATTTCCTTAGCTAGTGGCCTACCCAGTTCACCTCTGAAAGGAGTCATAATCTTTGCGCAGGGAGGGGGAAGAATCTCTCCCATAGATTCCCATCATAGGCATACACCGGGATGCTTGAAGGTGGTTGCGACACTGGCCCCTGCCACAAGGGTAACCTTTGAATGTACACCATTGAGTCCTTGGAAATACCAAAAACATGGGTGCCCTCTAGGGGGTGACACGGCTATGTGAGGTGTACGTATGGGCATAAGCAATGGGGCAAAGGTTTTGGCTTCTCACCATTTTTTTGTAGGGCTAAGCTATGTGTTTGTTATCGTGTCTTAAACATTGTCCAATCATTATCAAACAAAGACTCCCCTGATGCTATCAAGTTGCTTTGTCCTTGATAGGTCTGTTAATGACTGCTTCTTGTATCACAACTGCTTGATTTGAACCTTTGTGTCTTTAAATGAATGCTCAAAATCCTAAAATGAGATTGTTGCTTAAACTGTTCTTCAAAGCTGTCAGGAAACTAGATTTTCTGTCAGACATCAATTCAGGCTGTACCTCAAAATTCAACTTTAACCTCGAAAACTATGTCAGATTGTCAGATTTTGCACTTTTCCTACGCGAAGTTTCACACTTCAGAGCACTTTCTCACACAAGACTTTGTTCTCTCACACAAAGGTTGGTGTTCTCTCACACGGCCTGGTACTCTCGTGCAAGACTGTAGCCCAGTTTGCAAAAATAGAGACCTATTTGCCATTGACTATTTGACTTTTTATCTAATCTACTTTTTGTCTGAGGTCTATTTTTTTGCTTTCCTGTCATTCACTGTCAGAAACTAGTTGTTTTGAGTTAGGAATCGATCGATCTTTGCTTTGACTCATATCATCTCTCATTGGTTTACCTTATCTCTTTATGCCTTTTGTATCTTGTGTTGCGATAGTCTTATCTCAGTTGTTCTAGCCACCTCTTTTGATGATTCGTACCAGATCGCATCTTGGTTGTTCTAGCCTTTATCTCCTTTGCGTTGTTCTTAGAGACCAAGTCTAGCTCTATCCTGAGTCCTCTCTCATTTCATCTTCGTCTATGACTGTCACGACTAGAAGTGACAAGACTTATCCTATTCAGAATCCTGATCAAGGTAGAAGCGAACCTCCTAATCAAGAAATAGATCCTCCTGAATTTGTTGCAAAATCTGAACTTTGTGAGATATCCTCGATTTCCTCATTGAATACTTTGAAAGATAGTCTGTCTCAACCATCACCTTCGGTGTTTCAAGAGTGTTTTAACCCATTGTTTGAAGCACAACCTGGTTTCTCATTTCAAGACCAAGACAACTCGTTCTTTCAAGAGAACTCATTGTTTCACAAATTTGGAAGACCTCTTCCTCGGACTAATCCTATTATTGTACCTATTGATCCTACTGAGAATAGTTCTATCATTGAACCTAGTGATACTGTTGATGATATCTTCTCACCTGAATTTGTTAAATATTTTGATCATGTTCATTCACCAAAGGTTATCGTGGCCACACCCTTTCGGCACTGGACATATCATTTCATTGAGAATTCATGCACTGCCCAAGCCTACAGCAAGATGGGAGATCCATTTGATTTCCAACTAGGCAAGTATAGTTAAACCTTTGATCAATCTCACAACAATCAATATCATGGTCAATCCTCTAATGAACCATGTCATGCTTAACCTCAAAATGAGCAACCTCATGGTCAATCTCAACATGACCAAAATCAGTCCCACAATGATGATCAATCTCGAAGAAAACCTCAAGGTGATCGACAACTTGTCTATTTCTATCATCCTCCTCCATTAGATCAAAACCAAGATGATCAGCAACAAGATTAGATTCAGAGTATTTATGAGATCCTTGGGAATGAAAATGAAGTGATAACTCAACAGGATATAGACACTGCCAAAGCTAATAAGGGTCTTATTAAAATGATGGAGATCCTTCTTCTAGAGGAGAAAGAAAAGTACTTCCTTGAGCTAGCTAAACAAGGGGCCAAGTTACCCCGAGACTCTCAAGTTGAAACACTTGTAGCTAAGGAAGAAGAAGCTATGACCATAAAGTTGCAAAAGATGGTCCGAAAAATGCAAGATCAGATTAGTCAACTTGTGAGGAATAAAGATAAACCCACTCAACAATTTACGATGGAAATTATTTGTCCTTTCCCTTTCGACAGAAGTCTTCATATGCCACCTTTTCCTAGAGGTGTAGAACTCCCTAAATATGACAAATACTTGGGCACAACCGATCCCCAAGATCACTTGAGGGAGTTTGGTGCATTGTTTATGGAATTCATGCATGATCAAACATATCTTATGCGCTGGTTTCCTTGTATTTTAGGCAGATCAGCTATGGAATGGTTCTCTAGATTGCCTACTGGTATTAAAACTTTTGACGAAATGGCTAATCTTTTTCTCTAGCACTACTCACATAATATTCAACATCCGGTCAACATCTGGGATCTTTGCAACTTAAAATAGTGACAAGGAGAATCTTTCCTAACATTCCTCCAAAGGTGGAGACAATTATGTATGAGGTGTCCTCACAAACTACCAGAGTCTGAGAGACTCGACATCTTCTTGGACAATCTTGTCCCATACTTTGGATACCAAGTGCAATTGCAAGGTCCTCTTACTTTTGATAGTATGATAGAACAAGTAGTGCGGATAGAGGCCTTTATGATCAAGAAGGGAGAATTAACTTTGAATAAGGACAATAAACAAGGATACTCCACAAACAAGGACAAAGGAAAGACTACCAATAAGAACAAAGATTTAGTAAATGACAGAGTAGTGGATAATGTTATTGCAAAGCCTTCAAAGTCTACTTTTAATCTTACTTCCAGTATACAAGCAGCTAAGGCTATCGAAAAGACCATAATAGACAATCAACAAACTTCAAGATTTGCTAGGAACAAACCTTGGGCCTCTCAACCCAAGCATGATTTAACCCCTTCAGGAGAGCCTCTTGATTTGGTCTATAAAACTCTTATAGAGAATTAGGTCTTACTCCTTTAGAAAAGCGTACTTATGACCCGCAACTAAGACCTCATTGGTGGAATGATAATGCTTACTATGACTATCACCAGAACATTGGTCATAAGACTTCTACTTGTCTCCAACTAAAGCATAAAGTTCAAGATCTCATTGACAATGGTGACATCCTTGTGGAGAACCATAATAAGAATTTAGATCACCAAGCTTTTAAGGATCCATTCCCTCCTCATGAGAAGGGTGAGTCTTCAAATGCTAAATATACCAATGCTAAAGTCAATTACACATACATGAATAATGACAATGTTATTGGTATGATCAAACCTATCGAGATAGAGTATTGTGACATGATCACTTCTAGAGGGAGCGGCGATGCTCCCAAATCTAAGATTCCCTTTATCTTTCATAGCTCTACACCTCATTCGTCTGAATTTGGATAATCTCAAGACTGTGCTAATGTTGTCACTTGATCACAAGGGAGAGTTGTTTTGAAAGGTCCCGATGCTTCCACGTCCACTCCTAAGCAAGCTATGGATAAGAGACCTGATATTCCCGCATCCTCTCCGAAGCAAATTATGGATAAGACTGTTGTTGGCCCCACCAACAAAAACATGAAATCTGTTCCTATAGCTAGCTCGGCTAGTTATAGCATTTTAGATCAACTCCAGTGAACCAATGCTCAAATTACCATTTTTGACTTGCCGAAGATCTTGCTTGCTCACAGGTAGATTTTGGATAAGGCCCTTGCTGAGGAAAACGTTCCCAAGGATCTTGATCTCAACCGGTTCCAATCTATGGTGGGTCATTTGACTTTGCCTCACTATCTATCTTTCTCTAAAGAAGATGATCACTCTTTGAGTCACCTGCATAACGCTCCCTTGCATATAGAGGTAATGATAGGTCCTAAGCACGTTCACTATGTGCTCATAGACAATGGTGCTGGTCTTAATATCTGTTCTACTAAAATGCTCACTCGGCTAGGATATGATGAGAATTGCATAGATCCTTGCAAAAAGATTACCATCAAAGCTTATGATGAGGAAGAATGCAAGTCCCAAGGCTTAGTCATGCTACCTATCTGCGTAGGTCCCATTGAGAGAGATGTTACTTTCCAAGTGCTCTATATTCCTCTTGCCCATAATATCTTGTTGGGTAGGCCTTGGATTCATGAGATGCGGGTTGTTCCATCCATGTATCATCAATGTATTAAGTTTCCATTCCATGGGGAAGTCACTATACCTACAAATACCAATTTTTCTTGCAACACTCTTGTGCAAACCGTAGATAGCTTTGTTCCAGCAAATAGAGAATCTACTAAATTTTATGATGCTAAGCTGAAAGAAATGGAACAAATTTTGAGACTTAAGAATATAGGCATGGGAGAATACCGAATGGAACCTGTGCTATCACTGGCTGCTCTACCTTTGTCTCCACACTCTTATGGGAGACCTTCTGAAGACAACAAACTTTCTAATGCTCCCCCTCAAATAGTTTATGATGGCACCTTTGTAAGGGCCTCTACGCCTTTAGAAGATGAGGATGAAGAGAGAGCTATCAGAGCATGGATCTATAAAGAAAGAGAAATAGTTGAAACAACCACCCCATCTTCAGATTTAGAGCAAGAACCATATAGTGAGGCCTTCAAGATCATGAAGTGCTTCGATTATAAGGGGAGTGGTCCTATAGGGAAAAATGATAATGGCTTACTAAAACCCATTGAAGCTACAGGCCACCGCATGAAAGATACGAGTGGCTTGGGCTTTAAAAAGACTCCCTTTCATTTGGGGACCAAGAAATTTATGTCAGCTCCTGAGTCTAAACCTGAATCTAAACAAGAAATTGAAGATGCCACTCTAGAAGTGAATCCAGAGGACAGCTCTGGTGAAGATACATTCCCATATCCTATTCCTCCAGATCTTGTGGCACTCTTTGCCGAACTGATGAGCCTATCATACTTGTTCATATGATAGAGATAGATACTGATACTGATAATGATTTTGATAAAACTTCTTTAGTATACCAATTCACATATGAGGAATGGAAAGCAACACTAAATGATGATCCTAATTTTCAAGGTGAATGATACAGGCCACCTCATTTTAAAAAGTACTTTGAACAAGAACAACTTCAACAAGCCAGTAATGCCACAAGGGATAATAATGAGTCTAATGATGCTGCTAGTGAAATTCCTACATCAAGTACTGACTCACATGAATATGAGTTTGATTCTTTGTCTTATACTACTTATGATGTAGACATAGATACTGTTCACGTGTATGAAAGACTCCTCAAAATAGGTGAAGAGTCTAGCGCTAGGCCGCATGAATTAGGCACCACTAATGTCAACATGTCCTCTACTTCTAACATGAGGTCTTTTAGGGATTCAAATGCTCCTTTGGATGAGATCGCTCTATGTCTTGACTTGCTCGTCAACACTTTTGAGGGTTATACCATGAACATAGTTGAACTAGTCACTACTTCCCTTTCACTCTGCCGTCTTGATCTGATAAACTGGAACTCCCCTTTTGAATCCAATGAAGTCCTAACATTCTAGAATGATTATGATCTAGCCTGTTACCTCCATGCTATCAAACCTATGATGTCCTCCACCAAAGCAATGTCAACATGACAGAGGCAGATATCAAGTATCTCAGTCAAAAAATTAAAAGAAGAAAAAATAGATGCTCTGATGGTGAAAACCACTTTGTGGCAGTATCAGAGCCAAAAATAGTAAAAATAAAAGACGTATCTGAGGGTGAAGACCTCTCTAAGGCACCCAAGGATGAGATACTTGATATGCTTATGAGCCACTTTCAAGAGAGGTCATCAATATTGATTGAGCTAACACAACTGGTCAATTTGGGTACAGAGGCTGCTCCACAGATTATCCATCTAGCACAATCATTGTCTACTGAAGAAAAAGAAGAGTTCACAAGATTCTTTCAGAGAAAGAAAATAAACTTTGCATGGACCTACTCTGACATGCCTAGATTAGACCCCAATCTAATCATGCATCATTTGTCCATCGCACTAGGTATCAAACCTATTAAACAGAAGCTGCGAAAAATGCATCCACATGTAGCATTTTGGTTAAAGCAGGGTTGGAAAAACTTCTTAAGGTTGGTTTCATAAGAACTATTGATTATGAAAAATGGATTTCAAACATTTTTCTAGTCACTAAACATGATAAATCCATTTGTGTGTGTATAGATTTCAGAGATCTAAATAAGGCATGTCCAAAAGATGACTTCCCACTTCCTAATATTGATATGATAGTTGACATGATAGGAGGATATGAGATGTATTCCTTGATGGATGGCTTTTATGGCTACAATCAAATCAAAATTTCCCTAGAAGATCAAGAAAAGACTGCTTTTACATGTGTCTGGGGCATCTTTTGCTGGAATGTCATGCCTTTTGGGCTTAAGAATGCTGGAGCAACATACTAGAGAGCTGTTACTACTATCTTCCATGACATGATGCATAAAATGATGGAGGATTATGTGGATGATACTTTATCCAAAATCATGCAATGAAGAACTCATCTCATAGACTTAGGTCCCATCCTTGACCGCATGGAACAATTCAATCTCAGGCTTAATCCAAAAAAATGTGCTTTTGGTGTCACTTCTGGGAAACTCTTGGGTTATATCATTTTTGCTAAAGGCATAGAAGTTGATCCTGAAAAGGTACAAGCTATTATGGACATGCCTCCACCCAAGAATATCAGTCAAATGAGAGGATTACAAGGAAGACTACAATCTATCAGGCGCTTTATTTCATAGTTGGTCGAAAAGTCAACCATTTACTAAAACTTTGCATAAGAATGTGACTTATGAATGGAATGAGGAATGTGACAAGGGACTTACTCAAATAAAATAGTATCTTGCTAATCCACCTATACTAATGCCTCCTATCCATGGGAAGCTACTTATATTGTACATCTTAGCAATAAACACATCCTTGGGTGCTCTCTTAGCTCAAGACAATTAGAATAATAAAGAGAGAGCCATATACTATATCAGCAAAACATTGGTTGCCTATGAAATGAATTACTCTATCATTGAGAAGGCTTGTTTAGCAGTGGTATTTGCTTCTCAAAAATTGTGGCATTATATGCTAACTCATACCATGAGGCTTATTGCAAAAATTGATCCACTGAAGTACTTGATGAGCAAGGCTGCCCTCACGGGTAGATTAGCAAAATGGGTAATGATACTTAGTGAATTTGACATTGAGTATGTGGAAAGAAAAGCTATTAAGGGACAAGCAATTGTTGATCAGTTGGCAGAGGCTCCTTTGAAAGATCATCAACCTTTGAGTATTGAATTCCCAGATGAATCCATCATGCTTCTCACACATCAATCTTGGAGCATGTTCTTTGATGGATCATTCACTCAGCAAGGATCCGATGCAGGCATTCTTTTTGTTACACCTCAAAGATACTCATTGCCAAAAGCATATAAAATGTTGTTTCCCTACATGAACAACATAGCTGAATATGAAGCTCTCATTAATGGCATGAAGATGGCCCTTGAATGGCTTGTGGATGAGCTCAAGGTCTTTGGAGACTCACAGTTAATCATCAATCAAGTCAACAATGTCTACCAAACTAAAGATGACAAACTAATACCTTACAAAAGGATGGTGGATGATCTTAAATAGTACTTTGCACACATTTATTTCTAGCAGATTCCAAGGGCAAACAATAAAGCAGTTGATGCAATGGCCACTCTTGCTTCAATGTTACAAATGTCGAAAAATGACTTCAAACACAAGCTCCTCGTGGAGGTATTACACTACCCTGCCTATGATATTCCTGAATCCAAGATGATCTGTTCCGTCATTAGACATGATTCATCCTGCTATCACCATATCTTTTCCTACCTTCATGACCAGATCATTCCAGACACCTATACCTAGAATGAAAAGCATCACCTCATTCGTACTGCTTCACGGTATGTCCTCATAGCAAATGACTTGTATAGATGGGGTCTGGACGGTACCTTCCTTAGGTGCTTAGAACCTGATGAGTCCAAGTGTGTGCTAGCTGAGGTACACGAAGGTATCTGTGGGTCTCATTCTAGTGGTCTGATGTTAGCCCAAAAACTTATTAGAGCTAGTTATTACTGGCCAAACATGGAAAAAGAAGTTGTTCAATATGCCAAGATGTGCAAGCAATGCCAATTTCATGGGAACCTGATTCATGCTCCTGCTCATGAACTTAATCCTCTCATTAGTTTCTGGCCATTTCAGCAATGGGCCTTCGACTTGGTCGGTCAGATACAACCTTCATTTTTAAGAGGGCACAA
Source organism: Chamaecyparis obtusa (assembly GCA_027943335.1). Classification (NCBI taxonomy): domain Eukaryota; kingdom Viridiplantae; phylum Streptophyta; class Pinopsida; order Cupressales; family Cupressaceae; genus Chamaecyparis; species Chamaecyparis obtusa. Next base: position 194,582 of record BSBK01008200.1, read on the forward strand.
GTTTATCATTACAGCTACTGATTACTTTACCAAGTGGGTTGAGGCAGTGCCTCTCGCTGTAGCTGATGGCAAGACCATTGCTATGTTCATACTGAACTGTATCATTTGTAGATATGGCATACCCTCATCTATAATCACTAACAATGGGGGACAATTCAAAAATAAGGATCTGACAGACTTATGCACTAAATTCAAAATTATTCAACATTGGTCATCCATCTATTATCCTTAGCGTAATGGACAAGCAAAGGCTTCTAATAAGACAATTCTAAAAATCTTGCATCGAATAGTTCCTAAATCTGGTAGAGATTGGCATCTCCAGATTAATCCAGCTTTGTGGGCCTAAAGAACAAGTATCCGAGGCAGACATAGTATTACCTATTGAGGTCAAGATTCCAACATTGTGAATCTCTCTGAGGGGCCTCATCACTGATGAAGATAACATAATATCCCAGCTTCAAGAGCTTGAGTTACTTGATGAACATCGGAAGGTGGCATTTGATCATCTAAGAGCATACCAAAAGAGAATGTCTAAAGCTTATATTAAGAAATTCAGACAAAGGGAATTCCAAGTGGGTGATCTCGTCCTGAGAGAGAACCCCAAAAATCAGCAGCAGCGAGTCCAGAAAGGGAAATTTGAACCAAACTAGCTTGGTCCGTATGTCATTACTACAACATTTGGGTCTAGCACTTATTGACTCTCCACCACTAAAGGAGAGCAACTCAAAGATCCTATCAACGCTCTTCATCTCAAGAAGTTCTACAGTTGAGACATCCTCGGCATGCTCATGTACATACTTATTGGTCCTGAAAAAATCCAAAAAAATGATATATTGCAAAAAATCCTAAAAATTGCAAAATGTCCTGAAAAAATGATCATCTTTGTGAAAACTTGGTAAACAGGTGCTTTGATGTATCTATTATCTTGGTGAAAACCTGGTAAATAGGCATCTTGATAATAATAAAAAAAAATTAAAAATTGAAAAATACAAAAAAAAGTGAAAAGATAAAAAATACAAAAAAAAAGAAAATTTCAAAAATACAAAAAAATAAAAAAAGAGAAAAGTACAAAAAAATTGAAAAAGAAGAAAAATGTGCCATTGATGAAAACCTGGTAAACAGGCGTCATGGTAGCAAAAATAGAATCTCTGCCAAGATGGTGAAAACTTGGTAAACAGGTGCCTCTTGTTTCCTGAAGCTACATCTCATCTCAGCATCGCTTGGCTTTAGTTTCCTTCTTTAGTTCGCTTTCCCGCTTTCCTGCTTTAGTTTGTTTCCTGCTTTTAGCTCATTTCCTGCTTTAGTTTTCCAGCTCATGCTCTTGCCTTTAGTGGTCTTCGAGATTTTCCTTAAATCTTCATGGATTGGAATTGGTTCATACTTGGGGGCATCTTCATGGTCTAGTGGGCATTGTCCTATCACTTTCAGAAGTTTTGTTCGTGCATCAGTCACCAGTGATCCTCATTACGTCTGCCTGCTGATGCCTAGCTACTTTTGAGATTTCTCTCCTTGAGGATCTCTCGTGTATCGGTCACCAATGGTTCTCACTGTGCATACCTACTAATACTTAGCTTTCATTCAAACCTCTCTCTTTTGGGATCTCTTCCTTACATCAGTCACCAGTGTTTCTCACTGCGTCTACCTGCTGATGTTTCACTCGTGTTTTATTCTCTCTTTCAAGAATCTTCCTTGTATTGGTCACTAGTGGTTCTCACTGTGTTCACATGCTGATACTTGGTTTGCACTCCGATATCTTCTTGAGACTTCATCTCTCACGACAGTCACCAGTGGCTCTCATTGTGTCTGCCTGTTGTCGCTATCCCGTTGAGACTTCAAATGTTGTACACTTTCGATTCAACTTCAATCCGCTTGAACATGAACTTAAACTAAAATTGAAAATTGACTTTGTGTTCCTTTGAAGCATGATGAGCTTTTTCCTTTTCTTGTTTGTTTGTTTGCTTTATCATTTCTCCTCGAGTGAATCTAAGACGTCTTTCTTGACTGAGAAACGCGAAGACTGGGGAGCATGATCTTTCCTTTGCTTTCTATTTGCTGGTTTAGTTCCAATGATCCAAAGAATCTATCTAAGAGGGGTGTCCATCTGTAAGAGCCTTCATCTCATATTGGATGGCTATGCATACCTCGACTCCTTTTATATGGACACTTTGGTGAGGTTGGTTCTTCTCCTTGTTTGTTTTGAGTGACTTCTTTCTGCTACAAGTAAAATTGCTAATGCTCGTCCTGCTAAGTGAATGTAAGGGTCACTACGAGCACTCTTTAGCAAAAGAAAGAACTCTCATGTGTCTGGTGTGTTTGTTCACAAGCAACATTTAGGTCATTCTAGCAATTGTGCTTTGACGCTTATGTTAACTTGCTAAATCAAAAGGAATAGGTGTTCAGGTCATTCTGGCTTCTTGTGCCTTAATGCTTACACCTCATTCTGACAAATCTAAGACTTATGTCATATTCATATTCTCATAATTGCAATGTTAGTGAGGATTGTATGACATCTTGCGATCGTCCCATGCTTAAACGAACTTGATGATGATAAATACAGTGAGTCCAACAACCAAGTCCTAGGGCTTGCATTTTAGTTTAGGCTTGCATTTGCATGTTAAGCTTGGATTTGAGATGATGTCTTGTTACTCTCTTGATTGCTTTTGGTTCATCAAAGGTTCTCATCTTTTGTCCTGGTTTCATCTTGGCTGCACAAGTGTCTAGTCCTCGATCTCGATCTTTGGCACGTAATCTTTTTTATTAGTACTTGTCATATATTGTGACAATCCTGCATGAGATGATTAGTACCATATACATTACATATACATTGCATTTCCATTTCATTTTTCATTTGCATCCATAAATTCATTTACATGTGCATCCATTATAAGCATAACTCAAATCATACATTACATATATGCATACATTCTATCCATCTATCACTACATCATCATAAAAATAAACCATATTTCATATTCATAAAATAAAACATGTGCATTTCATACATTTCTACCCATACATCTAAGCATATAAAACATCTCATAAACATCAAATATCAAAGAAATAAAACAACAAGTACAATGATATCAAACTATTGATCTCATGTATATATTTCCAATAATGTCATGTACAAAAGAGGAGATGCTACTTGAGCACAGTATAAAAAATGGGCTACAATGTACAAGTGTATCAAAATGGACTAGCTAGGCCCCGCACCACCTGGTGGAGGTGGTGGCATCGACCACTGTGGAGGTACCTGCTACTGTGGAGGTGTCTGTGGTGGTGCTTGTGGAGCCTGCTGCTATGGTGGTGCCCGTGGAGGTACTGGTGGAGGTGCCTGCGGAGCTCCAGCGTAATCAGTGAGTGGTGGTAGCTACTCTGATAGATCTGAAACAACCCTGCAATAAGCTGCATAGTAATAGGCTGCCTAAGTAGCCTCATATCTAGTCTCGATCCTCGACCGCGCTAGCTCATCTCGCAGTTGTCTAATCTCAGCATCCCAGTCATCTACATGGGTCTCCTCTCTAATGAGTCAGATATGGTTGTAGACACAGAAAATTGGCAAAAGGCTTAAATCAATCAAAAGGTGCAATCAAATCATCAAATAGCACGAAAAATCAATAAATGGAACAAAGGCAATTCAAATCAAAGGAAAATTCAATTAAATGATTAAATAAAGCTTGAAAAGGGGAAAAACACTACGAAATTGATTAAATTCAATTAATGACATAGTTGTTGAAATGAAAAATCAAAATGAACATCTTACCCTTCATGGCTAAATTTAATTACTTTAATTAATTAATAAATACTAATTTCCCTCAACAAAGCAAAAAGGAGACAAAATGGACACAAATCACTCACTTTTGTTGAAATGGTCCAGCCTTTTGAAACCATTTAAATGATTGTCCCCTCCTTGTCCCCCCATTTATGGACAAAGCAAAGCCAATTGACCTTACCCAAACATAACCATGGTTATCCCACTCTACCCCCTACCCTTGGGAAAATCATATATATTGAAGGCATTTAGAAGCATAATTCATCCACTCCATATCTTTGAATTGCAGCAAAGCTCTTGCAATTTGCATCCACATCACTCACTTATCATTTTTCATTGCTAATTAGCTTAAATTGCTTTGATCATAGTAGATTGTTCATCAAATAGAGCTAGAATTTGATAGAATAGATCTAAATTTGCATATCATATAGTTTAATTCTCATCTTTAGAGTGTCACTAGTGAGGATCATAGCTGAGAGCCTCATTTACCACTTTATTTTAGAGATCCATGAGATATTTAGATTAATTGTGCATTATTTAGATTAGTTTGCTTTGAATAGTGTAATTGTCTTTTAAATCTTGTTATTTCATGAAGGTGTAAATCACTCACACACAATGGTAATCATCCCGCTCTTGTTATACCTATCGTACTCTCTCATGGCTCTTCTTGAGAGCCTCCTACATCTGTGGTGTCCTTGCTCCTGCCGAAATATCAGGCATATTCGTATCATCACCTAGAAGAGCCTTCTATGATGTATCTCCCATCTACTACCTGGTGGACCTCTGTTGGGCCCCACTGCTCCTAGCTCCTACGTCTGAGCCCATTGTCCTAGCAGGGATGCTAATTTGCCCTACTCGGGGCCTCAATACTCTTTGTTGTTGTTGTCCCTGCTATGTAACCTATTGCTATACAGGCTGCTGAACTGGTGCCTGCTGGGCTGGTGCCTGCTAATCCTGTGCTTGTTGTTGCTGCGTAGGCTGCTGCTGTGCTCTCGCACCAACTAGATCTGTAAACCTCAGATGAGGATGTGCAATCAACTAATCCTTGTATGCAGGTGTCACCCCTTCATTAGTGACACCCACCATGTAATCCCATCGCACGATTGGAATGCATGCCTCAACAGCACACTACCCTGGATCCAATCTAGCATGCCACCCCTTCTCATCAGAGAAGCGGGCGTAGGGGCAATACTCCCATGATATGTCCTGCTACCTACCAAACTAGCGTAGGATGTGTGTAACAAGGAATCTCTCGATGATAGTGATACTACGTCCAATTAGTGGATGAGATACAAACATATGTGACATCTCTCTCCAAGCATCATCCCATGGCTCAGTAGCCACCCAAGGTCTCCATACTATAGCTGCCATGTCGTCTAGTTGTCCCCTCCACTTCTCTGTCTTACCCAGCAAGGGTTGGGTCATCTGACCTACATACCTATAAATATATGGCTCAAGCGGCTACCGTGTGTAATGGAAGATGGGTTTGCAAACGAGGAGATGCTCCCAAGCCCAGATCTATAAGATGAAGACTCCTGCTGCCATCGTCCTTGCACTGCGATATACTACCTCATGCATCTCATGATACATGTGGGATAGCATGCACTTGCCCCATCTGAACCTAATGGCTAGCCTCTCCAACATGCTCTATAGCATCGTGCCCTAGCCGCACTCTAGACCATGCTGACCTCAATCTGGAACAAGGTAGCAGCTCAAGAACATCACATGTACAATAGCTAACGGGTGAGCACCACCGTATCTGTGTGCCAAATCATCCCAGGAGATGGCCCGGCCCATCACTAAATCATCCCTGAAAATTGTCCTCAAGGCTACTGTCCCCTATTGCGACTGTGTCTCGTACTCCACTCGAGCACCATGAACTAGTATCCACAGGATCCTGTATACATCCTCGGGAGTCACGGTCATCTCCCCCATCTAAAAATAAAAAGTGTTAGTCTCCGAATAGAAACGCTCTACCAGTGCACCAAGAAGACCATGATTTACCCGAATGTCAGGTAAATCATGCAAGAATCCCAAACTGAGTCCCTCAACATGAGCACTCTATGCATCTGTCAGTCTGTGCACTAGGGTGGTAATCACAGGATGGTGTGTCTGGAAGGCAACATTAGGGAAGTCAACCTGCAAAGCAAGCGACGACATTGGATCAATATCTCGACATGATGGTTTTTTAACACAACAATAATAACTGCAACAAGACATCTATCCTAGACATGGCTCTGTGATGCTATACTTGGCTGATTTTATGCAAATTTGACAAATTTTGGCAAAAGACTTTAAACTCTGTAGCAGCTTTTCACATGAGAAAACTATTTTCTTGTGCGAGACAAGACTCAACCTTGCGCAAACTGCTACAATCTCACGTGGGACCCCCTTTCAGCTCGCACAAGCTTCCAAATAGAGCCTGCGTGAAGAAGATCTAATTGGCGTGAGGAAACTACTTCCTCGCACGAAGGGAGACCCAGGCCAGTGTGAGGAATCTACTTCCTCACATGAGATTGGAAGAACATGGACTAAAAGTTGTTAAATCTACCCTAAATTGACCTAAAGAGTTGTATGAATTGAAAGCAAGGAGGTTTATCGACTACTTACAGGTGTGTCATACTCCGATGGCCGGGCGTGTCATCGAGAGCACTCAAATTGGTGTGTATGCAGTAGAAGACCCTCCATTTCTCTCTCAAAGCTCAAAATCACAAGAAGACGAAGGTGAATAATGAATTGAAAATGACCCCTCCAGGCCTTATATAGCTTTTGACCTAATTTTCAAAAGTGCTCCATTTTGCACAAAAATTGCAACCTTGGCTAAATCGACTACTCTGAATCCATTTTCAGGATTGAAATCAAAATCTGACATCTCTAGATAACTTTAAATTGTGTTTTAAATTCTGGGATCCTTTTGGGATCAGACGCTTGTGCAGTCAGCCTTCTGGCATCATCTTCTTGTCAAACCCTCATCTTTGCATCATGTTCTTAAAATCTTTGCTCTTTTCATCAAAGTCAACTCTAGTCAAATCTGGTCAACCATGGTCAAACTTGGTCAATAGGACCTCTGCTTTGCTCTGATTTGCTTCTGCAGCTTCTCGAATCTAGTCTAATTGCTTTTGCTCTACAACCTCTTGTTGTCAATCATCCTTTTGACATGTCATCTTTCAATTTCGCTCCTGAGGGGGCAAGATGATTGCATCATTTGAATCTTGTCAAAACAATTCTTGAATCAGTCTGATCTGAATCATCAGTTCCCATTGCTAGGGGTATCTTGGTGCCTCGCATCTTGCTATCTGGTCATCTATCTTTTGGGTATTAGGGCAATCTAACCCTAATTCTTGGGAGTCAAGCTTCGTTCTAAAGATGGCTCTTGAAACCTCTCTTAGACCGTTATCTGGGTAATCTAACCTGAGTCTCGGAGGGCTGAGCTTCGTATTGGGGCAATCTAACCCTGATTATAGAGATAGTCCTAAGTTTGCATCTGAATCTCATTCTGGGCATTGGGGCAACCTAATCCTGATTCTCATCTTTTCTCAAGACCGTTGTCTTTGCAATACAACTTAGACTTCAGAAAATCATGCTTTGATCTGTTTGGTGTCTTGGCAACCTAACCTAGACTTTTGAATTTCTTGTCATCTATCACTTCAGGCTATTCTTTGAATCAATGCATTGTTCACACATCAATTCAAAGGGGGGCAAATGTAATACCCCAAAATTGGCACCTAATAAATTCAATCAATTTTGGTGCATTTTCATCAATTTTACATCTCCAAAGTCCTAGTTTTCTAGGCAATTTTCTCTCTCCTATTTGACTTAATTTGACTTGATGTCAATTGCAAAGACCCTAATTGCATTAATCAAATATTAAAATTAATTCCTAAAGTCTTCGAATTTTATTAGCTAAATTACCCCTATGATAAATTAATTTAATCCTAAAGTCTTAAGTACTTAGAATTAAATTAAAATCTACCCCCTTTAGCTAATTACCCATAAAAAAGGAATTAATAATTACTTGTTATTCAAATGGACACTCATTTTTTAATTAATAATTCAAGATATTCGAAAAGTCCCCTATGTGGCAAATTCCATTCTTTTAATTAAGTAATTCAATGCTTTTTTGTCTCAAATGGAAACGAAGGGTCAGGAGTTTCAAATCAAGAACCCCTTCATTCTCTTCTCAAGCTTTTCTATTTAATGAACCTCATTTCTTCATTCAAAGGAGGCAATTGTTGAGAGTAACTAAACTATAGTATTTTTGTGTCTAAATTTCATTAATTCCAAGCTTTTTATTGCATTAGTATAATTTTCTCGTTTTAGCTTAATATTGCACCTCATTTTAGAATTAATTTGTTTAATTGTTCATAGCTTAATATCATTTCTACTTTCAAGTTCTTTAGAGTAATTTGCATTTCATATTTCTTTCAAAGTATCTTAGATTAAATTGCATTTATTTAGTTCAATTTCAGTTTGTTGATCACCATGACTTTTGAAAATCCTCCATTGTAGAATCGGTCTAATGGTTGTTGGCTCTCCAATCTGAGAGCAATTAAACACCCTGTCTACATAGGAGGCAACAGGTCGCATCACCATGAATTTTAGATTGAGTAATTCATACTCTCTCTCGTAATTCGATCATGTGAGTAATGACCATGTTGCGTGTGTAGTTGGATTTGAGGTCCCCATTCCATCACATACAGATACGACTTCAACCATGAAGTTTGTTGGCTTACAAGATGAGGTAAGTAACCTGAGAAATAGATTTAGTGATGTGCAAAGAAATCTTTAAGCATATCTAGGTTTAGTCTTCATGTAATGCACAACTCGACAACCTCTATCGGCTTGATGCAACACAAAATTCTAGGAGAGGATGAGTAGGATGATAGAAAATGCAAGGAATTGTTCAAATTCCTTATTGATGACTAATCTCATTGTTTGCAGTAGTTAGGTTGTGAAATTAAAGCTTCATTAAAGGTTTAGCGGAGTTCTAACTCATCACCCTACTAGGGGATTTTTGTATATTTCCCTTTGCAACCTTTATGGCTTGTTGAACTTATGTTTCTTGTGCCAGGATTGTGGCAAGACTAGTAGGATTATGGCTAGATATTTAGTTTATTTTTCTGATAACTGATAGTAGTTAGTACTATAGCAACCTAACTTTTATGGTTATAGGAAACTCTCTTATAGCCTTTGTTTAACTTTAGTTTCTTAGCTCTAGGATTTTGTTCATGTTTTTATTTTATTATTGTTTTGTGTTTGTATGCCCTCGAGCTATTATTTTGTAAAAGGTCAGGACCCTAGTTTCTACTACTGATTAATATTAAAAATACAAAAGGAAACCACATTTAAATGTGTAATGAACTCCCAAAAATTGCAAAACAATTGTCCAAGCCATGGAAAAATCATTTGAGTTGTAGGTGATTAAATTCTTATGTTTAAATCATGTTTTGTGATAATTAAATGATAAATGATTTAAAAAAAATCTTAGAATTTGATTTATTCAAAACAATTGGTAAAAATTGACAAGGAAAATTTGTGCCCTATGACAAGTGCCAATTTATAAGTGTTAAGGTTTTAGGATCATTGCAAATGTAACAACACTCCTTATGATTGTATGTGTTTTCCAAATGCAACAATCTCTTGTATTTATATACAAGGCAAAGACAAGAAGAGACATGTCCCTTCATGGGACATGTCTATTCATTAGTCTAATTTATTAATTAACTACATAGTTATTAGAAGAATAAATATAGATTAATTATATATATATGCATATTAATATATAAAATAATATTAATTATTATATATTAATATATATATATATATATATATATATATATATATATATATATATATATATATATATATATATATATATATATATATATATATATATATATATATATATATATATATATATATATATATATATATATATATATATATATATATATATATATATATATATATATATCTATATGTATGTATGTATGTATGTATGCATGCATGTATGTATGTATGTATGTAATAAATTATTTCTCATAATAATCATATAGTCAATTTTATTTATCTGACCAATGCTACATACATCAACACTCCCTCTTAGCTAGGGAGGATAAATCAATCCAATGTCAACACTTGTGACACCTATGACACCTAATAGCATCAACCCTAAGATGTAAGAAATAGAAGCATCATCCTCATGATGTAATCAATAGAAACATAGTCTCAAGATGTGGATTGCCTCCATCACCGATTCTATCCACAAGCTCTCATGTGGATTGCCTCCATCAAAAATTCTATCCACAAGCCCTCGTGTGGATTACCTCCATCGGTGATTCTATCCACAAGCTCTCAAGTGGATTGCCTCAATCGACAATTCTATCTACAAGCTCTCAGGTGGATTGCCTCCATCAATGATTCTATCCACAAGCTCTCATGTGGATTGCCTCCATCGACGATTCTATCCAGAAACTCACAATCTTTAGTGTGGATTGCCTCTATCGGTGATTCTATCCACAAGTTCTCAGGTGGATTGCCTCCATCGACAATTCTATCCACAAGCTCTCATGTGGATTGCCTCCATCGACAATTCTATCCAAAAACTCTCAGGTGGATTGCCTCTATCGGCGATTCTATCCACAAGATCTCATGTGGATTGCCTCCATCGACGATTCTATCCACAAACTCATGAGATTTAGTGTGGATTGCCTCTGTCGGCAGTTCTATCCACAAGTTCTCAGGTGGATTGCCTCCATCGGCAATTCTATCCACAAGCTCTCGTGTGGATTGCCTCTATTGGCGATTCTATCCACAAACTCATGAGATTTAGTGTGGATTTCCTCTATTGGCGATTCTATCCACAAGCTCTCATGTGGATTGCCTCCATCGGTGATTCTATCCACAAACTCATGAGCTTTAGTGTGGATTGCCTCTATCGGTGATTCTATGCACAAGTTCCTAGATGGATTACCTCAATCAGTAATTCTATCCACAAGCTTCTCAAGCTTTAATGTGGATTGCCTCAATCGATGATTCTATCCACAAGTTCTATATATTATGATCTATTTCATCCATCACAAGATGTCTATCACAATAAAAGGTCAAGTTATTGTAAGATCATCACCTTCCAATAACTTTTACAAATACAAGTGATAATCATTTGGAAGTCATCACTTCCTCATGATTTACACAGGGGGCAGATCCATTAAAAACATTCATGATTCATTAGTATAATAATCAATTATATCAAGTTTACCTCATAAATATTTCACCTTCAATAGTGAACTCCCTCTCAATCAATATGATCAAGATTGTCACAAGTTGATTGAACCATCTGCTCCCTCTAAAACTCAAGTTTATCAACTTCTTGACCTCTTTTGAAATGTCAGACTCCCTTTTCATCTAGTCTCAATCATAAATTCATCTGCAAGCATCAAGTTCTTTCTCCCTTGAATGCAATTATCTTGTGTTTTCATCCTGAAGGTATGTCAGAGAGAGATTGCAAATAGCTCACTAAACTATCTCAATTGGAAATACCAATGATAGAAGCATACAAGATTTTACTAACCAGTAGTATAGCATGAATTACAAACTCAAAAACTATGTGCATTAATAAAACATGAAATACTTAAATCTTTTATAAATTTCAAGTATTTCATTCTGTAAGGTGAGCCCATATAAAAAATATCATGCAAATTCACAAAATGATGTCACCACTCTTGAACATTACCATAATTCTTCACATGACCTATCTTTAATATCCAAAGGTTCTATACACTATGACAACCTTCAATATGATCAAATCTTCCTTCAAGCGGTTAGGCTTTTAAAGTAGGAACCTCGCTCTTTTACAGATTTTTGCATATACCTATACACAGTCAGTTATAACTTTTGCCCCTAACATTTTTTCTCCAATTTCTCTGGTGAGATTCTTCTAAAAAAATTTATCACCAACATATCCAAAATTAAGAATTATCCAACGGTGCATTTGTGAGATATGATCCTCATACTGAGACTGTATTTTCTAAGACAAACACACATTCCCCATCAACAAACTACTCTCTTACATTTGCAACTTGGTTCTGATACCACGTTAAGGTTTTAGGATCAAATGTAATAGCACTCCTTATGATTGTATGTGTTTTCCAAATGCAAAAATCTCTTGCATTTATATACAAGGCAAAGACAAGAAGAGACATGTCCCTTCATTGGACATGTCTATTCATTAATCTAATTTATTAATTAACTACATAGTTATTATAAGAATAAATATAGATTAACTATATATATCTATATATGCATATTAATATATAAAATAACATTAATATATATATATATATATATATATATATATATATATATATATATATATATATATATATATATATATATATATATATATATATATATATATATATATATATATATATATATATATATATATATATATATATATATATATATATATATATATATATATATATATATAATTTCTCATAATAATCATATAGTCAGTTTTATTTATCTGACCAATGCAACATACATCAACAATAAGCATTATTTTTTTAAAAGATTTTTGCAACTACGTATTATTGTAAAAGTTCAAAGTTTCCTATGTTAGTGACGTTTTACTTTATGGATATTTCTATGCTAGTAATGCTCAAGGATGTACTGAAATGGGGTTCTAATTACCGTTAGTTATAAATAATTTGTGGTAACCTATCAAGAGAGCTTGTGGAGGGTGGAATAACTCTAATGTTTTTTTTTGTTTTTTTTTCAAGATCCATGCACTGAGAATGTGCTATTGGGTTTCTATTTTACAGATTGACTTCTTTTATAATACTCAATTTGATTTTGTCATGGCAGTGTGATCACTATGTCTCTAAATCCAGGTAACAACTAGATAGACTTTAGAATTTCCTTATGTAGAAAACTACCTTGGTTACTTTTTTGTTTGACATCATCACATAATACCTTATAATAGATGACAAAAATCTCAATGTTAAGAGCACTTTCTTGAGTGCAAATTTGGCACTGAAAAAATTAAAATTACCTTAAATAGTTTCTCTCAATAAGCTACTTATGGAGGTACACATATAAGTTTCTTTGTGAAACTAGTACAAATATTCCAACCGGCATTTTGAAGGATAATAGAGGAAGGAAGCTACCATTTGGCATGAGTGGATCACTTAAGATTCAACATTTAGCATCTTTGCATCCAGAGCCTGGAGATTCTTGTGGCAATCAACAACAATAGAATCGTATTTCATACATTGATTTTTTTGTGAAACTTGAAGAAGATGAAGAAACAAATGATTCTTAAACTAATAAAAAAATTGGATATTGATAGACTAGAAAGCTTTCTAGCAGGTTGGAGCAAGCAATTTATAGCTTGCTTAAAAGATATAGCAGCATTATTTCCTTATAAGAAACTTGGGATGAAATGACTTTTAACACCCTTTCCAGATGATTGTTTCAATACGTTAATGATTGCATCTGGGTTTTAACTAGGAGTGGTGGGGAGGTTTTCTGGAGTCTAGAACTTTTATCAAACAAAACTGTCGGTTGCCCATTTAAATTTAAAATTGTTTGACAACATATGTTAGAGTAACAAGTTGTTTTCTTATTAATTAGATCATATTGATTTAATTATTAAGTCAATTATTATTTCTTTCTACTTAAGCTAAATTTTAGGCATATAATAATTAATTATTTTATTAATTATTATCATGCAACCTAGGTTTGTTCACCCTTTTTAGGGTTTCAAATCTCCTTTATAAGGATTGATCTCCTTTGTATTCTTAACAGATTCATTATTATTTGATTGCAACTTTTGTTTTTGCACATCAAGAATGTCTCTCCTTTCATGGATCCTTGCATTCAAGCCTCCATAGGTTTTGCTTCTCTCTTTCTGTGGCAGGTGTTTGCATGTAGGTGCTCTTGGGAGCTATGGGTTGTTTTCTTATCAACTCCAACATGGTATCAGAGCTTCAGATCTTCATGCCTCGGTTCTCTTCCTGAGAGATCAGGCCTTATTCTTCAGATCTATAATTTTTAGAGGATTTTATGTCAGATCTGGGGGGACCTCTTTTTTCTAGTCACCTTGGGCTCAAGCTGACCTCACCATTGCATTCAATGCACCCAAGAACCCCTAAATCCATATAAAATTCATCCAATTTGGATAAAATTTGGATTCTATGGAAAATTTATTTTACACTAGGGTTATTCGACCCTAGCATGCATCCTGAGGCAAACACTATTATTTGGAGCACTTTGGGCTCAAACAGACCTCATCATTGAGCTCGTAGAATCCAAGAACCCCGTTTTGACATACAACTTGTCAAATTTGGACAAGTTGGCCTCTAAAGCAAAAAAAATTTGTGTACTAGGGTTGTACGACCCTAGAACGCAAATTGAGGGACAAGTTGGCCTCTAAGGCAAGAGAGTGCGAAAAAAATTATGCATGGGGGCCACCCGGGCACCACCCCATGGCCATCCAAAAACCACTGTCATTGGGCACCGTAGACGGTCTGCAATCTGTCACAGTCACCGCATAGTGACTGTAGTGTGACTGCCACAATCACCACTGGGGTTAACCTGCAGTGATCACCGATCACAGAGGTAACTGCTAGATTGATCGAGAGGTTAACTGCCAGTCAACCAGTGGCTAGGATTTTTAGTCCCCAGCGCTAGAGTAGTGGTCACATGGGAGGACCAAGGAGCTATGTGCCCAGTCCAAGCTTTCCAGCCCCCTAGTCACCCAGATGACCAGGGGCCCATAGCATTTGGCCCAAGGGGCCTATTGTTTTTTTTCGGTGATGACCATTTGGCTATCAATTTTAGGCCCTAAAGTGTTGACAATAGCACTGCATCAATACTTCTGCACCATTTTTTGGGCCCATCAACATACCTGTGGTTTTTTGCTCATAGCTTGAGCGTATAGTGTCAAAATTGGGCAAACAAGATACCATTGGAAAGCTTGTTCAGAGGTGGATCTCTCTAGCATTTTGGATTTTGGATTTTTTTTCCTCCATTTTTGGCACCAGGAGTTCAAAGGTGGAGCTTCTTTTTTGCCTTCTCGAGGGCAAAACTTGAGCATCTAGACTCCATTTTTGGAAAACAAGCTATTGTTGGAAAGCTTGTTCCGCAATCTTTCCAATGTCATGAGTCATTTTCCAAATTCTTCTTCAGGTATATTTTATTCAGTTTTTTGCATTTCTGCACTTTGGTGAATATCTTGGATGTTTCAGGTCTTGAAATCTTTTCCTTTTGTGGAATGGCTCTTCTTTGACTGTTCTTTTGTTTCAACAACCTTTTTCTCTTCTTTGAGTAGTGTATACATCATTTTGTAACATTCTTTTATGCACACACAATGAGATAAAGTGTCATTCTATTGCATGTATGGGATCTTGCACATGTTTGTTCTCTTTGTACTTACACTCAATTATAAAGTGTCATGGGGGTTTTGATGTTTTGCCTTTGGTTTCCATCTACCTTTGTCATGTGAGCGTTCCTCCAATGACATTAGCCTTAGGTATCTCTATTTGTATTTGTACTCTCTCTGCACCTTTGATGTTCTTGGTTCTTCTTCATCATGTAATTCATATTGGACATCATTTTTAGTGTACCTATCCTTACTCCCTTATCAACATTATGAGGGGTTTCTACTGTTGGTTCTTCTGCTTCCTTGGTTTGATAGTGTGAGCTATGTATTCAATATTTTTTCCTATGTACTAGGCAGATGCAGTGGTTGGGTACCTATGCATTCCGGTGAGATGGATCATTTACCATATGGACACTCTTTCTTTCCTATTTTTGGAGGCACTCTTCCAGCTTTGATTGATCAACTCTTCATACTTTGGTGTTTTTATGCCATTTGTATCTTTGAGTTCAGGTGTTTGCCTTTGTTTGCCTCCTGATTCAAGTAATGTCATTTGAGGGCACTCATGTAGATTACAATCTTCTCTACCTGGTCATATTTTAGTGGAGGATCTTCAAATCAATAGTTATTTCTTGACAGATTTTGCAACTTCTTGCTTCAATGATATTCTACATATTCATCCTTGTTCCCATTTTCTAGAACATTACCTAGTTTTAGTCCTTCAGACTAGTCTTTGTCTCCTTTTGGAGTAGAGTTTTTCCCATGTGGTTTTATCTACTTCTCTGCTTTATAGAGACTCTCTTTTGTACTTGGGTACCTGATCAAACATTTTGTTGTCGGGACCCATTTTATTTTAGTAGTTCTTTCTATGTTTTTAGCTTCTCCAAAAGTTTATCTTAAGGGGGAGTATTAGAGTAATAAGTTTTTTGATTATTAATTAAATCATATTGATTTAATTATTAAGTCACTTATTATCTCCTTCTACTAAAGCTAAACTTTAGGCATATAATAATTAATTGTGTTATTAATTATTATCATGCAACCTAGGTTTGTTCACCCTTTTTAGGGTTTTAGATCTCCTTTATAAGGATTGATCTCCTTTGTATTCTTAACACATTCATTATTATTTGATCACAACTTTTGTTTTTGCACATCAACAATGTCTATTTCATGGATCCTTGCATTTAGGCCTCCATAGCTTTTGCTTCTCTCTTTCTGTGACAGGTGTTCTTGGGAGTTGTGGGTTGTTTTCTCATCAACTCCAACAACATAATCTCTATGTTGAGAAAACATACATTTAAATCAGTAGTTGTGCTCCTTGAGGAATGATGTTTAATTTTTTTAAGTCCAATAAGATTTTTGAACCATTTTTGGGTATAATATCAATTTAGTTTTGATGGTACTCACTAATGTATAAGAATCTGTTAGAAGATGATGATTAATGATGAACTTTATAGTGCCATTGGTGACAATATAAGTGATAATTTGTATGTTGGCTTCTTTTATATGCATTCTGAAGAAAAAAAATATGATCTAGTTATGATACTTTTTATTTTATGCCTGGACTTATTGTTTGCAATGATTGAATCATGAAGTTAGTTTTGCACTGCAATGATTGAAGGATGTAGATGGTTGTTGTTGCATGGAAGCTGATATTAATTTTGAATCTCTAACTAAGAGCAAGATGGTTGAATATCTTAGATTAAAATCTCATAAGTTATAATATCAATAATTGAGAATAAGCTGGAAAAGTATCATTTAGTAGACTAATTAGTCATAATTCTTTGGTGATCTCTCTTATGTCAGATAACGTGGAGTGCTCTTTCAATATCTTGGTAAGGCCAATCAATTTGTTACAATGTTAGTCAGAAGGTGCACGATCTTATTCAATTACATGAACTTATTGCAGCCTCTCTCAAGTGTCTTTTAAAGTTTTCTTAGCATAGAATGCTCCATTTTGAACTCAAATAATTTATAAACAAATATAACTTGTTTTGTTGTATTATTAACAAGAAGAGATTTCCACAATCTATCATTTAGATCAATGCAACATTTCTGAATTTGATTGTGTGCAATGTTTTAAGGAAACCAATTTCAATGCCGGAATAAATTCATGTTAAAATGGTTCTAAATGTAATCTGAAATTATTTCCCTCCAAAATATTTGGATAAGCACTAGCCCTTCCATGATTATATTCCCATTGCCATTGCCATTCCCTCTCCCTCTCCCTCTACCTCTTTTTATACCATTAAATTTGCAGAATGGAATTTATGATGGTACATATAAAATGACAATTTATTTTGTGGAGACACTTAAACCTTGAAATTTAACATTTATCTATGAAATAAAATAAAAGAAAAATGTAGGGTGCATCATTTGAATCATGGTTTTAGAGATTGCGCATTAAGCAAGTATTTAATATAAATTAGTCCCTAAAATTGCAGCATGTTTAAAAGTTTAATTAGATGTTTGTTGTGTAGTAGCTAATTCTTCTTGCTAGAAAATGTTTGAAAAATAATTTATTTGGTGATGAAACATGTTATTTTACCAAGTGAGTTGGACATCTGTCTTGACAAGTTGAGGATGTACAACTTGGGCAAAGGTTGAAGTGAGTTTGATAGTTAAGATTTTAGCGTTCTCATAAATCTATGATGTTCAATATTACGAGCAATAGATAAGGAAAAAAAAACACATCATAAACTAACATTAAAAATATTTAGCTATTCTTACAAATTAACATATATGAAAAAAAATCCACTCTAATGACATTTAAGAACTAGTTAAGTAGTATTGTATCACATGGTCCTAGAAACTTGATGAGTTATTAACATCACCTTGGAGTAATTTAGCATGGCATAACATATGTTTGACAATTTTCATTGTTCTAAATAATATTTGTTATAGCAGTAACCAAGAAGAAGTGTTGGAAAGATAAAGTAGAGTAAGAATATGATTGTATCTTGTGCTATTAGCAAGAATTAAATATAGTATAACCTTGCATGTTGAAAATCAGAGGTGGTCTTTTGCTATCTTTTAATTGATTGTCAACATCATTTTAGCAAGACATGGATTGTTAATAGAATTAAAAATTGAACCTTAAATTTATATTTGAATAAGATGTTTGCATAGAATAACTTATAGGTATGATAGGACTCAAATTTGCAAACCAAATAAAGGAAAATTAGATAAATTGAAGTTAAAAATCAAATTTAATAAGTATCTTTATTATAAGTTAACAATGATATTGAATCTTGATTTATTGATGATTTTGACACCAATAGTTTCTTGATGGAACAAGAGCTCTGGAAGAGTTGGAGTCCCTTCCTAGATGGAGTCGTGTTGCAAAGAAGTTTAATGACAAAGATGAAACAATGTCATGGGGGTATAGCTTGAGTTTGAGAGGATAGATTGATTTTGTCAATGGTAGCATATCCCAAACAATGATTAACTATCGCAATTTTGAGTCGCATAGGTTTCCTTCCATCAATGGTAGTGTATGTTGAATAGGTATTAATTAAGGTGACTCTAAAAATAGAGATTCCTCTTCAATGGCCAAACAAAGATTAACTAGGGTGATTTTGATAGTAAAGATTTTCTCTTGTCCATGATAGCCAAGCTATTAGAAATTAGTTATAACTACGTAGGTTGGCCTCCATTCTTGGGTGTATATGTTTCTCACATGTCTATAGAAGTTTAATCCAAATAAATATTATCTAGTGTAATTTTAATAGCATAGATATGCCAACTAGGAATTAGCTGCAATAATTTTGTTGACATAGATTGCCTTCCATTTATGGCAGCGTACACTAAGTGGTATTAGTTTTAGTGATTTTGACAACATTATTTGTCTTCCATCAATAGCAATAAAACCATGCATTAGATAGTGATGTGGGAACATCCTATGGTAGTTGGAAATCTTGCATCAATAAAAAAGATATTTTGTATTTTTCTCTTATTTCCCAGTTTGAGTGATCGAGTCAGTTTTTGATCCGGTGTTAGAGTTGGCATGTGCGATCATACTATAATGTTTACAACCAAAATGGGAGAAATTTCTATGATCACATCTCTTTTGGTTCATGGTGGTTCGAGTTTGGATCCATATGGTGGTTGTGGGTAACGTGTTTATTTCCTATTTAGACTGATCTAAGAGATTTATCATACAGTTTGTGATCGTTAGGTTTTAACGTGTGCAATCATGAATCATGGTTGTTGGAACTCGTGTGGACCTATATCTTGGATTTTGCATCCTTATATTCTTTATGTGACTAGTGTTTCACATTTTAGGTCTGGTTCTATATTGGTTTCTTACTCTAACAATAAGGTTGGTGAGAACTAGCTTGTAGTGAAGATTCATGGTTTGTGGTTTCTTGTGGTACATTGTTCAATGTTATTATGCTTATGACCAACCTCCTTGTATATTTTCATGTCACGATATTCTTATTTGTGGATGTTCTTATGGATTTAGGTCTTGACCTATGTGTTCGTACATCATATTCTTTATCTTGGAGATTGTGATCGGATAAGCCGACTTGTGGATGACGACCTTGTTTAGAATATGGATTGTAGTTCTTGTTGAGGTGGCAAGGGGGTTGAGAGATAGGATAGCTTTGAAGCTGGGATAGATCATAATGAGGATCTAAGTCTTGTTTTTATTATATATGGTCATAATTGGGAAGGCTTGACAACCTGACATGTTTGATGTAATTGAATGTTATCAAATAATAAAGTTGTTGTTGTTTGGTCACATATTGTTGTGTTCTTTGTGTTTTCCACTATATTGACTCTTGCTGTAAGATTGGACATGTCCTTTGGAGTCTTCTCTAGTCTTGAATGCATCAAGTGGTATCAAAGTAAGGATTTTCAGTCGCTAGAGTATTGATCAAATTCAGCGGTGGTGATATCCTAAATTGATTTGTTGTAGGGTGGTAGAGTGTGGATCTAACCCACAATTATAGAGGATTTTGCTCAAAATTTTCTAGATTGAAGATGCCTCTGAGAAGAGTTCATGGAGTCACTAATGAAGGTTTTAGGGCTTTGCAGAGGTAAGTGAAAGTTTTACAAGATGAATTGCGAAGGATAACTACACTGAAAGTTGGCCAAGATAGTGATAAAGAATTTGAGGAAGAAGAACAATTTGAAGAAGCTGTAGAAGATGTCATAGGTCCAGAAGAGGCCAGATTTCTGAAAGCTATGTCTAAGATTGGAAAGAGACCAAAAGTTGAAGTTTCTACATTTGTTGGTAGCCTTAGACATAAGGAATTGATTGAGTAGATTAATAAGATGGAAGAATACTTGGAGTATGAAGAAGTGGAAGATCCCGATCAGGTTTGATTCACAAAGACAAAGTTAAAGGGTCATCTAAGTATATGGTGGAGAGAAGTTCAATCAGAGAGAAATAATAAAGGGAAAGAGAAGATTACTAAATGGAATCAAATGGTTGAAAAGTTAAAGAGATATTTTATTCCAATGAATTAGGAATTGGAAATGTTCAAGAAGATGCAAGCTTTGAAGTAGGCTGACAAATTAGTAAAGGAATATACTAAAGAGTTCTATCAAACCATGATTAGGACTGGTCATTCTGAAGTAGATAAGGAAAAGATTGCTAGATATATCTATGGTTTGAGACCTAGTATTAAATAGGAGTTACTTATAGTTAGAATGAAAATAATTTAAGATGTTTATCAGATGACATTAAGGATTGAAGAAAAGTTGAACAAGAGGTTTGAAGGTAGGTAGAATAATACGAATCAAGGTGGTAAGGTTGGTGTATCAACTTCTTGGAGTAATGTGGTCCTAAGAAGAATGATGAAGGATCTAGTAGTTAGTTGAACCACTAAGGGTTACAATGGTGGATAAAGGGGAAGAGGAAAAAGTGAATTTATAGTTACTTGTTTTCAGTGTGGTGAAACATGTCACAGGGCTTTTCAGTGTTCTAAAAGAAGGGTTGCACATTTGGATAGAGAGATTACATTGACTTTAGAGGGGGATAAATTAAATTTTGTTGAAGAAGGTGAAGTTATTTTTAGTAGAAGAGTTACTGCATGTATTAATGAACCGATGCAAATAAGGAATCTATTTAGAACCTAATGTAAATGTAAGGATAAGATATGTAATGTTATCATTGATGGTGGCAGTTTTGATAACTTTGTTTCAAAATAAATGGTTAGTAAATTATAGTTGGAAAGGAGAAAACATCCAAATCCTTATTAGGTTAGTTGGTTGTAGGATGAATCCAAGGCTAGGATTGATGAGCAATGCCTAGTTAGTTTTAAGATTGGGACTTATTATGGTGAGATATTATGTGATGTGTTGCCTATGGATGCTTGTCATTTATTGCTTGGAAAACCTTGGTAGTTTGATAGGCATGTTATGTTTGACGGTCATGATAATACCCATGGAAAGGAAGATCTGAGTATAAATTGATACCTTTGCAAAAAAAAAGGGAATATTAGATGTGGAGTTGTTAGATGTTGTCCAATTGACAGTGGCAGACATGAAAAGCTAAGAATTGATAAACCTATGATTATAATTAAGGAAAATGAACACTTGAAGGAGAAAGTTAAGGATAAGAACATCTTTGTGGAACTTGCATAGATTAAGGTGCAGATGACATCTTTGCCTATGGAAGTACAAAATATGATGACACTTGTAAGTATTGGATAATAAAGTACAGATAGTAATGGATTAAAAGAGAATCTCATCGGAAGGTCTAATGATGTGGTTTAGAGAAGTACAAAGGAAAGAAAATGTTGGTTGTAGGACTAGAGGGTATGTGGATCAAGAACTTAAGTATGGGATATATAATTTAAATCCCATCAGATTTTCATGACTTCCTCTCATGGAACATCTTTTCTCACATGGGGTGTCTGATTCAATAGCATCCTAGGGTACTTGACAATCTTGCATCAACCAAAAAATATGTTTTGTATTTTGCTCTTATTTTCTAGTTTGAGTGATTGAGTTGGCTTTCGATCCTGTGTTAGATTTGGCGTGTGCATTCATAATGTGACATTTACAACCTATCTAGGAGAAGTTTCCTATGATCACATATATTTTAGTTCATGGTTCTTCAATTTTGGATCCATCTAGTGTTTGTGGGTAACATGTTTATTTCCTATTTGGACCAACCTAAGAGATTTATTGTGTGGTTTGTGATCATTGGGTTTTAATGTGTGAAGTCATGGATCATGGTTGTTGGAATTTGTTTGGGCCTATATCTTGGATTGTGTATCCTTATATTCCTTATGTGATCAATGTTTCACATTTTGGTTTTGGTTCTATATTAGTTTCTTGTTCTAACAGTCAGGTTGGCAAGATTTGACTTGCAGTGAATTTCATGGTTTGAGGTTGCTTGTGGTATATTGTTTGATATTCTTATGTTTATGGTCGACCTCCTTGTATATTTGCACATCATGATATTATCATTTGTGGATGTTCTTATGGATTTAGGTCCTAACCTATATGTTAGTAAATTATTTTGTTTGTCTTGGAGATTGTGATCGGATAAGCTAACTTGTGACTGGCAATCTTGTTTATAAGTTGGGTTGTAGTTCTTGTTGAGGCAACAATGAGATTTAGAGAGAGGATAGCTCTAAAATTGGGATAGATCAGAATGAAGATATGAGTCATATTTTCATTGTATATGGCTGTAACTGGGAAAGCCTAAAAGATTGGTATGTTTGATGTAATTAAATATTATCAGATAATAAAGTTGTTATTGTTTGCTCACATCTTGTTATGTTCTTTCTATTTTTCATTGTGTTGACTCTTATTGCAAGATTGGACATCTCATTTGGAGACTTCTCCAGTCTTGACCACATTATATAGATATTAGCTGAGATAATCTCAACAACACTTGTTACCCTCCATTAATGGCAAGGTATCTAGGACAAAGATGCACTGATGCAATGATTTTTATAGCTTAGTTGTAGTAATTTTGATGGCATTACTACACTCTATACATAATAACACAATCCAAATAGTGATTAGTTGTAATGTCATAAACTAGCCTCCATAGGTGGAAACACACATAGAGATTAGCTTCAATGATTTTGAAGTAAAAGATTTTCTCCTAACCTTAGCAACATATAGAGAATAAAAAGGATTAGCTATGGCGATGTTGGGAAAATTGATTGCTAAAGATATCAGTTGTGATTCTAATGGCAAAGGTTGTTCAAAATCCATCTGAGATAATTAATACCAAACAAAGATTAGCTACGGTTATTTTGAGGACATAGATTGCTCTCCATCCATGGTAGGTTATACCAAATAGATATTAGTTATAGTGGTTTCCAGTCTTTGATAATATAGTATGCCAAATAGAGATTAATTGTAACAATTTCAACCATAAATATGCCAGTCATAGATTAGACATAGATATTCTACCAATATAGCATGCCAACCATAGATTAAATATAATGTTCCCAATAATATAATATGCAAAATAATATTTCTAACTATACATTAATTCACCACCATCCGTGTTGCATACGTCAAATAGAGATCAGGTGGTGATATTGATTGCATATATTCACTTTTACTTGTAGCAGTTGCAACCTAATTTTGACAAAGCAGATTTCACTCTCCATGACAAAAAATGCCAAATAAAGATTAGCTATAATGAGTTTGACAACATGGAATGCCAAACAAAAATTTGATATAGTAATTTAGATAAATTATTATTCTAAGCTGAGATTAGTTGTAGATATTTTGATAGCTAGTAAGCCAAATGGAGATAAAATCTAGCAATTTTGATAATACAGTATATCACAAAGAGAAAGAGAGAAAAAATTGCTACGATGATTTTGATTATATAAATTTCCCTCCATTAGAAATTAGATAGAGTGATTTTAACGATATAATAGGAAAATAGATTAGTATGGCAAATAGAGATTAACTTTAGTAATGTTCTACATTTAAATTTCTAGTAAATGGCTATATCCGTCAAGTAGAGATTAGGTAAGGTGATTTTGAAAATTTAGATTACCCTCCATCTATAACAATTTAAGCTTGATATTGATAGTGTACATTGCCACATATCAATGCAAGAAAATGCTAAATAGAGATTAGCTATAGTGATTTTGACAATATAATATGCACAAAGAGTAGTTGTAGAAATTTTAAAAATGGAATATAAAATATATAAATTAGATATATTGATTCTGATTGTGTAGTATACCAAATAAAAAAAGCATAACTATAGAGATTTTGATGATATAAATTTACATCTATCCATGGCTATGTGTTTAGAACAAATATTAAAAAAGGTGATTTTGAACACATGGATTACACTTCATCCAGTACAATTGAAGATTCATCTTAAAAACATAAATTGCCCACCATACATGAAAAGAAAAGTAAAAAAAAATCTTTAATGTTCTATACCATATAAAATGTTAGATAGAGATAAGCTATGGTGGTTTGGAACATTAGACAAACCATATATGGTAGGTAATGCCAAAGAAAAAATAAATTTAATGTTTTATAAGATATAATAAGTCAGGTTTAACCAATTCCTATCATTGAGACACAAATGATATGTACAGTCATAAGTTGTATGTAGTTTGCACAATCACATTAAGGCCTAATGCAACTGCTGGCAAAGTGATTATATATGTATTTACACCATGTATATTTATATGTATTCAGAGAGGCTATTAGAGAATTTTCTCAAATCAGTACAATTGACCTGCTAAACATATTGTACAATGTCATTTTCTTTCTTTTTTCATCCTAAATCAAGCTTAGAGAACCTCATCCACAAAATCTACAACTAACAGATGAAATAGTAGCGGAGTGAATAATTGAATTTCCCTTTTTGAATATAGAATTAGAATTGTTGACATTGGCATCTCCACCAAAACAAATCTCAACAATCAAATTTTATTTCAGTTATCAATTCTTTCTCCCTGTGTGAATGCAATAATGAAAGCTGCAAGCTTAAAAACCACAAATAGACAATCTTTAAAGAAGACCTGAATCATTTATACATTATTATATTATATTATATATTATATATATACATATATCTAGGATTTGTGTTTTGTAGTGTCTCTATATGTTCTAAAGTGATACGGTGTTCATAATGTGTGTGTGTGTGTCTATTATTTAATTAATAATACATATATAGAAGCATGTGTGAGGTATATCAGGAGGTCTCAGGTCTATTCCAAAGTTTTGGAGATGATTTCAATTATCTGCATATAGAATTTGTTAAGTGTGGCTGCTTTAGTGAACATTTTGATATACTCAAATTTTCCTTTTGATCTACATTATGGCACATCAACATAATTTATTTTGTGGTTGGAGTATGCTTTTTATATATGGCAAATGATGCTATATCTCAAGTTTCATGTTTTGATTTTCTCTGTAGTAGAAGTTATCTCGATCTATGTATTAGTTTGACAAAAATAGTGTACTTGCTTGTAGGAAAGCTCCACATTCCTTTGATCTTAGTTTTTTTGGTGATGTATTCTATTGATATACTTATGTTGTGATTATGTGATGCTATTCTAGGCATCTACAACATTTTTAGAGGTTTGCAAATCTTTTTGAAATTTTTTTGCCCAACTTGCATTAACAACTTTATTCCTTAAGGTTGACTGGATATGCTTTGATCCTTGCGGTGGCATATAGTAATTGTTATACACCGAATTTGCACCTCTGATCTCAAGCTCTCGTAGTCTTGATAATCTAGTATAACATGGGAATCATCTCAAGGTTGTGGGACCTTTTGCTAACCGAGATGAGACCTCTAGATTCTAGGCTGGTTCCTCTTGGATAATCACCCTGATTTGGTCTTAAAAAGAAAGTAAACTTTGAGGGGAAAGGGATAGAAGGAGTGCATGAAAGGGAAATAACAGAAAGCAAATCTACCTACTAGGTGATGCACCGAACTAGGGTTTGGATCTCAGTATAGAGGAATGAAACCAGTGGAAGAATCAAGTCTAATAGGTCACCACTCACTAGATAGGTTTGCATAAGTGTTTCATAGGAAGGCCTAGATAGAAGACTCAACCTATGACCTGCAAACAAACATCCACTCCTATAGCTTGGTGTAGGATTGAGACAAGACTGTTAGGGGCTTAAAAATACCCACAAAACATCTAAATCAGATCAAACACAATAAAACACACAGCTACAGAAAGAGAGAGGGACTAGGAACCCCAATTTCCATTAATAGTATTCATAAACCTCAATCCAATAAGAGACAAACTCAGACAAGGAAGCATAGGGATAGGGGAAATGCCACAAAATACTCTACAATGTTTGAATTTATCAATGAAAACTTACAATTTGTGGAAAACTAGGGAGCGGGAAAAATGCTACAGATGGTTCTCCAAGAAAAGACTTTCTTTTTTACAAAATGCAAATCCTAGCACTACTGGCTCCAAAACGTTATATACAAAACTCAACTGCATGCAGGCAGGAGTCAAAAGTTAACCAGGGTTATAGAAATATGCATGAAATAATCAACCCTAGTAGTCATGTCTGATCATAAATGAACCTTATAAATATCTCAACAGATCAGACACATCTTTCTTTATGTGCCCATGCTTGTACTTGATCAACCTGTAGACACAAAAGCCTCAACTCATCTAACTCTGCAAATTGGCCTTGCCATGAATGCTCAAATCTGATCAAATCTTGGAAAGGACTCAAAACGACACCTAAAAATCCTCTGCCAATTCTCCCAACTGCAACCGCCTCCAAAGTCATCAATTCTTGGCTACCCGCACTTTGCAAATGCTCACCTTGGAAGAAAAACCCGCGAAAAAAGGTTGCATGGCTTAAAAACATCACTGGTCACATGATCACATGAGCTAAAAGAGCCTCATGCAATCATGCGACAACCTTCTTTGAAACCAGCCGCTTGCTATAGTAATGGTCACATGATCGCATGAGGCCGAAAGGCATTCATGCAATCATGCGACAAGTTTCCCTTAAAATCTACCACCACCACCACCGAAATGACACCACTGGTCACATGAAACCCACCACCTATCAAGCTTGCCACGTGGCCCAACAGGAGCCGACCACACGGCCTGAGAAGTCAGCGGTCGCATGATCGTATGAGCCTGAAAGGCATCATGCGATCATGCGACAACCTTTGAAAACTATTACTTCTGTGCAAGATAACTTGACCCTGCAAGACCGCACTGCAAAGCTAACCCCAGCTCTACCCTGGGTTCAAATTTCCTTTATTTGCCAAGTCACGTGCTTCTTCCTTAACCTCGGGCCACATCTAGTGACCATGCAAAGATCATTGATCTCAGCCTCATCTAATGACATTCATCGAGTCGTGTAATCCCTTTGGCATATTCCCCTCCATTAGGAGATTACCCGACTAAAAAAAATCTCCCAATCGCTAGATAGGAAGAATATTCCTTATTTTATTTCGAGATTGCCCGACCGAAAGAAAACTAGGCCCACCTCCAACTGCACAACCATGCGAAACTTGCCAAACCCAGAGCCTGGTACTGCCACATGTCACTCTCCCATTCATCCCAGCCACCACCTCAGCAAACAGATCAGCACCCCAGCACGGACCCACAGCAACCGCAAGATTCCTATCTAACGGTTGTCGCATGATCACATGTGGCTAGGAAGGCTGCATGATATCATACGACCACCGTCGGATCTCCTCACACTTGCACCAATGCTTAGAAACCTCAGGCCCCACCTCCAACTGCACAATCGTGAACCACCGCTATGAAAACTACTACCGGTCTGTCGCATGGTCACATGGGCTCGGGAGAGCCCATGCGATCATGCGACAAACCGCATGAGGTTAGCCACTGACCGCTGGTGGCACCACCAAAAATAGGACATGTCACCACCCACCAAAGCCCCCTGCAAATCACCTGTCACATGGTCGCATGCAGCCAAGGGGCCGCATGCGATCATGTGACCAACCGCATGATCCTTTCTCTGCTAACCGCTAACCGCCAACACTGAAACCGGACACAGTTTGTCGCATGGTTGCATGGGCTTGGAAGAGCCCATGCGATCATACGACTAACTGCATGAGCTTAGTAGTTGACTGCTGGTGGCACTGTGGTTTGATCACTTACCGCTTGCCTTGACTACCGATCCTGACCGCTGATGCTGCATCAACGGTTGTCGCATGATCTCATGGGATCGAAAGATCCCATGCGATCATGCGATAGCCATCAGATCTTTCACACTGGTACAGCCTTAGGCATTGGGACCTGCCGCATCAGAGTTGCGCGCTTAGAAAAAAAATGCAGATACCAGAGAAGTGTAAAGTGCGGAAGGGGTCGAAAACATAGAAGGTGTTGAAAACACAGAGGGTTTTCGAGCCAGGGTCGAAAACACACTGAATTTTCAGAGCTGGGGGATCGAAAACACACCGAGATTCAGACCAAAGGCAGAAACATCTTGAGCCTGCAGAGAGGGGGTTGAAAACATATTGGGTTTTTGACACTTGAGCAGAAAACACACTGGACTTTTGACATTTTGAGCATTTCACTGGAAAACAGGACTGTGGCCGAAAAAAGGAAAGACAGGGAATTTTTGGGCAACAGTAATTACGGTGAAGATTTTAGATCTTGAGGAAGGTGTGTCAACTTGGTGTAGTGTTTCACATACTTCCTTTACCTTATGCATGATTTGGAGATGGTGTTTGGACTCAACGGTTCATGCATTACATGCTACATCTTATTATGGTGACAATGAGTGTCATTTTATGTTGTAGTGGGTATATATCGATGAATATCCTCTGGAAATGAGTGTAAGAGTTGTGTATGATAGTGCATGATATATTATGAAGTGTAAAAGTGTGAGTGTGTAGATAAATAGAGATAAAATTAGTGACAAATATACAAATAGCAAAATGTAATCAACATTACAAATAATGCACTTGTAGTTAGTACATTCAGTATTAATCCATTATATTTAATGATATTGCATCTTTCCCTAAATAAGTGATATTATTTGGTTTTGAAGTCATTATATATTTCCCTAAGGTAGTGTGCCTTAGTCCATAGGTCCTAATCTAGAGCAGTGAGCTCCTTATCCTCTAGCCTAAAACTTTTGTCATAAATTCTTCATATAGTGAGTTTTATTCTAATTGTGGTTTTTTTCACATTGCATTTTCTATTTGAAAAATATAGTGTTATGTTTGTTGCACTTTTTGTTTTAGTTATTTACTTCTGCACATAAGATAAGTGATTGAATAATTAGAAGGGTAAAGTTTTAAACTTATGCAGATTCACCCCTAGCCCCCTCAACATTTGGAAGTGTTCAACACCATTTACTCATATGTACTTATTTTTTTCTTTCATCAAAGACTTCTCTCTTTGGTCTAATTCCTCTTCACCTACTATTTTGGGCCAACACTATTTATCCATGTTTTCAACCTTTTCTAAGAAACTTATTAAACAAATTATTGTTGATGGCTCCATCCAAAGAATTCCTACTTTAGCCAAAATAATCTCATATGGAACTATTGATTTGACTTTGAGGTTAATAGTAATTCAATGCTTTTGAATTATTTCTACCTGCCTCTTCTTGTGGTTTGACATGCTCCTCTGTAAAACCTTACACCGATAAAGGACAATCGATGTGACCAACTAAACAACACATATCTTATTGGTTTACAATCCCATACTTATTCTTTCTTACATCTATTGTGTAAAAGATAAGATGCTCTCCAACCTCCTTGAACCATTTTTGTTCTACATGTTTTCCTATTTAGTTTGTTGTGAAAATCAACTCCTAGATGCTTGTATTATTCCACTGTATCATCTTAGAATGGAAGTGATTTCATGTTAAGAAAATTCAACCCTCCTTAGGGGGTTTTTTAGGCCATCATCATGTTGTCCTCCATTTTCTGCCCCTTTTCCATCTTCTATGTCTATTTAGTGCTCTGATTGGGCCTCCCCAGACACTATTTTCCCCACCTGACATATTTTCCAGGGGTCTTAAACCCCTAGGTCAAGGTTGACCTCAACCTTGACCTATTTTAGGGTTGACCTCGACCTTGACCCAGGTCTCCCATTTAATTGGAAAGTTTGTCAGATGTGGGGGGAAACTCAAAAGTTTATTTTTCCACTTTTGGGTTGGTTGTTTCGAGTTTCGAAGCGGTGACTCTTAAAATATATTTAATATAGGTCCACTCCTATGGGTATAGGCTTAATGGGAATTTATTTCTCCTATGCCGACCTCTCTAGAAGTTTGTGCCCTAAACTAGTATATAAGGAAGCTTTCTCCTCTCATTTCACATCATCAATCACAAGTGAAAGAAGCAATCACATCAAGCGATCAATCATCAAGAAGGCATTCAAGAAATCATCTGTATTCAAGCATCCAGGTTCTCCATTGAATATCAAGCATTCAAGCATTCAAGCCTTTGAAGGGACTTGGTTCAAGCATTCAAGATTCATCATTCAAACCCTAGATCTATCCATCATGGTGGTTCGATCTTCCTTCAAGATCCTTTGTGAATCTTCAAGATCCATTCATTCTTCCTTCAAGGTGGATTCCAAGCATACAATCATGGAGGTTTTGATTTACATTTATGGTTTTTGATGTTGATTCCAAGCTTTCATATCAGCATACTTGTTTACATTTCAAATACAATTGCATATCTATTGAAAATCATAGCTTCTTTGTTAGATCTACTTCTACTACTTGCTAGCATTCTCCATTTCAATTCTATTTTAAGGTTATTCTGAAACCGGGGTTTGAAAAAGTCAAACCCCTCATCCAAACAACAAAACCATTTTTCTTGTAGGTACATGTACATAACATCGAATTACAGAGCATATTTGGATACCCTTTTCAGAAAACTTTTGGGATCCACGAACAAAATTTTTGTTGGAGTAGTGCAAGTCAAGTTCAACATAAAGGGGTCAAGGTCGACCTTCATTTCAGTCAAGGTTGACCTAACTTAGAAAAGGAAAAAGATTTATGGGTTTTCCCTGTCTCTCTATTTTTGTTCCAAATCCAATTGTAGAATTTCCAGAAACTTAGTACAGACACCAGAAAATAGGTATTTCCAGATCTGTCATATTATGAGGTATGTTTTTTATTTTATCTGATTTCATTACTCTTTGCAAGGATTTCCAGATTTATATTCCTTATCATTAGAATTTCATGTTTTGTGGTAAAAATTGTTTTAGGGCCTCTTTTATGTGCAAACCCCCATTGTACTAAACCCTATCCACATTTTCCACATTACATTTTGGTGAACCCATTTACAACAACTCTTTCTTTTTGGTGTTAGATTTGCATTTTATGTTAGATCTTACATGCATATAAAAGTAGATTTCTTTTATGCTCTTGCATTTATATTTCAAAAAAAATAAAATTCAAAATTTTATTAAAAATACAAAAATATTTAGATTTTTCATGCTTGTAGTGCTACTTCATGTTAAACATGTATGGTTTTTGTTTTGAATACTTTGATGAGGCTTTTATTGCAAAATAGGATAGATCTCCTAATAAGGTACATGGAAGTGAGGATGAAAATTGTTCAAATACGATCTCCATTGATCCTATTCCTATTTCATCCTCCTCCACAACCTCTTCAATTGACCTTTACCATAGGGTGTGTGCATGGTTACCTTCATGTTCCACTATTTACAACATTGATGCACCTAGAATGTTATATCCTAAATATTCTATTCAACCTATAGAGGCCTTTAAGAAAGTCCTTCGTGATAGTGATCAAGGTGTTCATCTCCTACGTGGTATTACTCATCTTGTGCATTTAAATGTCAAACCTTTAGCTCAAGATCTAGGACTCACTCCTCCTATCACTAGTATGGAACATTCTTCTATTTCTTTACCCAACATTCCTACTTACACTCCTCCTTTAGTGGCTACATCTCTTCATGTGAGTGTTCCACCAGTGTCTTTACCTATCTCACAACCTTCTTACCATAGTGTTCCTTTTACCTATTCCAACTCTCTTCCAATTGTGGTTCCAAGTGTTCCTTTGGTTGTGTCTTCAATTCCTACCACTTCCTACACTTTTCCTAGTGCTCCTAATGTTTCTATGCCTCCTATTTCTTCTAATAATTCCACAATCATTATTCTGGCTCAAAATGTGGTTTATGATGCAGATGTGCAAGAAATCTTTGATTTACCTTCCCCTTCTTATCCAATCCATGATGATATTAAAGGGAAAAGAAGAGAAACTTCTTCTAAACCTATCATTCCACCTTATACAATATTTTCTCAAGATCACTATGAACAATCACCTCCTGTAGAAGATTTACAAGATATGTACACTACAGGATACAATATGGTGGCTAAAAAAGGTTATAATGGTTTAGGGCTTGGTGTTAATGAACAAGGTATTAAATATCTAGTTCATCTATCCTCTAAACAAGATATGAGTGGTCTTGGTTTTTCGTTATCTCAATTTAAGGTGGTTGATTTTGATCGTCCTCCTCCTCTTCATGTTCTCCTGCCAACATCTTCCTTAGGTCACCGTGATACCCCTCAAGATGTGGCTAAGAAGGTGTATGTTCAGTTAATGGATTCTAAGAGGAAAATATTTAAACCTATGCCTTAAGATTCTCTCTCCAAGTACAAGTATCCTCTTCACTATAGTAATACACATTTACTTGTTGATTGTGTGCATTTCAAGATATATGTTTAAAGAGAAAGAGCTACTTTAGGAATTATATCTCACTCTCGTGTGGTATTATAATTTCTTCATAATTTTACCCCTCATTCTTCTATAATGTAGATCTTTTCTCCTCTTGTCTCTTGATTGGGGGGAAAGAGGTATTTATTTCATTTCTCTAGGATCCATTATGGTCTTAGCATGTATTTTATTTGAGCTTAATTGGTTATTCTTTCTATATTTTATCCCTATGGTTTTGTATTATGGTATCTTTTTTTGGCTCATAATCATCCATAGCTCTCTTCTTGTATTCATGATATCTTTTCTATAGACATTTTTTTTGAAAAGGTATCCCTTGCTCTCATCTCTAGGGGGCAAGGTTTTTCCTTCTTTCTCTCTGTCTAGGGATCTGCTTTCCTTAGCTTAGTGGCATTTGTTTATTCTACAACATTATTTCATTATACTGACTGATGTTTTGGCTATGTATATCCTTTTATGTGAGAGGTTGTTGTCCTAAATCATCACCTCTTCTTTATTTTGCAAATTATGTTCCAAGATAAACTCTTGACCTTGCTTTGGGGTTAGATTTTGCTTCCTTCGTTCCAAGATTCCTCTTCCTCTTGATCGCAGGGCTGGATGATTGAATCTTTGATCCCTCTTTCTTTTTCTTTGAAAGATGATATTATATCCAAAGCACTCCTCTACGGTGGGGGTCTTGTTAATAAGATCTCTTTCTCTTTGAGGATCCTTTTTCCATAAGTGACATATCATTTTTCACGGTTATCTATACTGTTTGATGTAAGGGTCAATACCCTTCGCTAAGAATATAGTGTACATTTTTGTTAACAAGATATCTCCTTACTTTTTGAAGTAGGTATCCTCCTTTCTCTTCCTTATCATGTCTATGAGGTACCCACAATAAGGAGGGGGCATATATAGGGTCTTCCTTATACTATAATTTTCATTTTGCAATATGCTAAATCCTCAGAAGGTAACACACATAAGTTGCTAAATCCTGAAGAGACATGCATTTTTCAATTTCAAATATGCTAAATCCTTGGAAGGTAACACACATAAGTTGCTAAATTCTGAAGAGACACACATTTTCAATTTCAAATATGCTAAATCCTCGGAAGGTAACACACATAAGTTGTTAAATCCTAAAAAGACATGCATTTTATATTTCATAGTGATACAAGAATGTGGATCTATGAGTATTCCAAAAGCCATCAGAAGACACATTACAACTACAAAGCATATTTTATGGGTGAACTATTAAGTTTGGCTACCTGTTGGACTCTCCCTCCTTGGTGATTCACAGTAAGGTGGGCATCCTACTAGGCGAGGTAATCATTCTCTCTTTTCTCTCTTTTTGCTTTCATGCTAGTAGGATTAGATCATGAAGCTATGTTATTTATAGTATTTCTCTTGTCTTTCTTATGTAATCATTTATTCTTTTATAATAGCTTTCCAAATAAGATATTAGTATAGGAAGCATTTCTTAGCAAGGTTTCCTTTGCTAGTTGATTTGGGTTTGTTTTTGTACTAACCCTTATTTTTTTTGTCTTTTAGCTTTGTCTTTATTTTCTCTTTGTTTTTATGCCCTTGTGCATGTATGTTGAGATAGAATCCTTGGCTTGGGGGCTCATGTCCTTGACTAAGTGATTTTCTACCTCATTATGATCCACTGGAGTCTTTCTTCTAACTTTAATGTGAGTATGTTTGATTTCCATACTCCCACTAAAGTGGAAGCTTAATGTATCATCTTAAAATGGAAGTGATTTCATATTAAGAACATTTAGCCCTCCTTAGGGGGTGTTTTTAGCCATCATCATGTTGTCCTCCATTTTCTGCCCCTTTTCCATCTTTTGTACCTATTTAGGGCTCTGATTGGGCCTCCCTAAGCACTATTTTCCCCACCTGGCATATTTTCCAAGGGTCTTAAACCCCTAGGTCAAGGTTGACCTTGACCTTGACCTAGGTCAGGGTCAACCTCAACCTTGACCTAGGTTAGGGTTGACCTCGACCTGATCCAGGTCCCCCTTTTCATCGAAAAGTTTGTCGGATGCGAGGGGAAACTCAAACATTTATTTTTCTGCTTCCAAGTCGGCTATTTTAGGTTTCAAAGTAGTGAATCTTAAAATATATTTAATATAGGTCCACTCCTAGGGGTATAGGCTTAATGGGAATTTATTTCTCCTATGTCGGCCTCTCTAGAAGTTTGTGCCCTAGACTAGTATATAAGGAAACTTTCTCCTCTCATTTCACATCATCAATCACAAGAAAAATAAGCAATCACATAAAGCGATCAATCATCAAGAAGACATTAAAGCAATCATCTATATTAAAGCATCCAAGTTCTCCATTGAAGATCAAGGATTCAAGCATTCAAGCCTTTGAAGGGATTTGGTTCAAGCATTCAAGATTCATCATTCAAACCCTAGATCTATTCATTATGGTGATGTGATCTTCCTTCAAGATCCTTTCCGCATCTTCAAGATTCATTCATTCTTCCTTCAAGGTGGATTCCAAGCATACAATCATGGAGGTTTTGATTTACATTTATGGTTTTTGATGTTGAGTCCAAACTTTCATATCAACATACTTGTTTACATTTCAAATACAATTGCATATCTATTGAATATCATAGCTTCGTTGTTAGATCTAATTCTACTACTTGCTAGCATTCTCCATTTCAATTCTATTTCAAGGTTAACTCCAAAACTAGGGATTGACCAAGGTAAACCCCTCATCCAAACAACAAAACCATTTTTCTTGTAGGTACATGTATGAAACAATGAGTTACAAAGCATATTTAGATACCCTTTTCAGAAAACTTTCAGGATCTACGAACAAAATTTCCATCGGAGCAGTGCAGGTTAAGGTCGACATAAAGGGGTCAAGGTCGACCTAACTCAGAAAAGGAAAAGATTTCTGGGTTTTCTCTATCTCTCTATTTCTGTTCCGGATTTGATTGTAGAATTTCCAGAAACTCAGTACAGACACCAGAAATTAGGTATTTCCAGATTTGTCATATTATGAGGTATGTATTTCATTTTATCTGATTTCATTACTCTTTGCAAGAATTTTTAGATTTATATTCCTTATCATTAGAATTTCATGTTTTATGGTAAATATTGGTTTAGGGCCTCTTTTATGTGCAAACCCCCATTGTACTAAACCCTATCCACATTTTCCACATTACATCCACTATCTCCAAAAATCTTGTCTCTAAGATGAAATTAATTATTTCTTCATCCTTTTTAGAAAAAAGATTATGACTTGATTGTTTTTTATTTTCTTGCATCTCAACTTCATGGTGAAAGCACTCTAAAGCCTTTAGATGATCTCTTAAAACTTGGGCAACTTTAGCAATTAGGAAAACATCGTCCATGTATAAGAGTAACTTAAACACATAGCCAACAAGTTGAGTACCCTCCTCATTAGTATTGTTTAACCATTCTTCAAGCTTATCAATATATAAACCAAACAAGGTGGGGACGAAGGGAAACTCTATTTGACACCAAGTCACTACCAAAGCATTCAAATATTTCCTTTTTAGTTCTGATTTGGCTCTAAATCGATCATACAATTTATGCACCACTTCCTAAGTTCCTTATGAATCCCAATTTCCTCCATTCTAATCCAAAATTCATCTCTAGGGATAGTATCAAAGGCTTTTATCAAATCAGTGAAGCAACAAAAAAACTTCACCCCCTTCAATGTCTCATACCTTTACAATGAAGTGTCTAAGAGTGACACAATGATCAATGCTAAATTTCTTGGTCTAAAGCCAACCTACCTTTTTCCTTTGTTTGCATTTTTCTTAGCCTAATTGTTGATTCTATGTTCTTCCATGCCCTCAAATAACTTTTCCAAAAATATAATTCACCATGATAGTACGATAGTTAGAAGGGTTATTAATATTTCCACTTTTATGAAGATGAATGCACACTAGTTGTCCACTCATCCAAAAAGTCACTTTGATTAATGTTGTTAAAGATTTCTTTGGTGTGAGGATACAAGAGTTCATTCACCTATTTTAATTAGTGATTAAAAAAAATGGATCAATTACAACATAGCATTTTTTCTACTTTATTATAAATTTGAAATTTTCTATAGTCTAAATACATATTTCTTAAAGTTTAAAATTGTGAAAAATAATTAGTGGCTATTTGATTGGCCAAAATAATCAGGGTCTTATACATGGATTTCACGTATCTACTACCATCAAATTATGGTTTAGAAAGTTATTAAGGATCTATTAATTTTTCTTTAAAATTAATTTCATGGATCCACTACCATTGAACTATTGTTTAAATAACTTGTTAGCAATCAAATTTGCTTCTCGGCAAGAGATAATAATTAAAAGAACATAAGTTTTGGAATCAAACATCTCATTAAATATGTCTTAGCCTTCCACATTGGCCCTAATAATCCCTTTTGGTACTTATATTTTTTACTTTCTTCTTTCACGTAATACAAATATGTTGTGACACTAGAACTAGCATTAAGTCTTTACAAGATAGCTTTGACTAGGTGATTCTTGATATCCAAGTTGATTGTTTAGGTTTTCTCTATTGAAATATTGTATCTCACTAATATCTTTTCTAATATATTGAAATATTTTCCCTTTCTTCCTTAGTTAAAGTGTTTAAGCTCCAAATGCATTGGTAGAATAAACTTAACTAATTTTGAATATAAATCTATTTTGAATGAAGCTTTATCCCCAATTCTTTTGTCTTTGGTACTCTAAATTTTGGTTATTTCTATTTTTACTTTTATCATAATTATTTATTATGTGATGCTTTTATCATGAATATTAACAATTTTTTTTATTTAAATAGTTTTATATTATGATATCATACAGAAGGTTGGGTTCACTGACAAAAAATGATGGTTGTGGTGTTCGTTGCACTATTATGTTTTCAAAAATATCAACTATGAAAATATCAAACTTGTTAATTGGTTGAAAATCATGTTTGGCTTTAGAATTTCTAGATTGGTAGAGCTCATATCCCTATGTAGAGAATACCATTATGGAATTCTTTATTGCCAAACAATGTCTGAAAAAAAAATGTTGTTGTCAACACTCTCATCTAGGAGGCATAACTATTTAATGAGAATTTATTTTGTCTATTGACTTTTCAAAATTCTCTTTGGCATTGTCTAATATGGTTTCTAAAATGATGCAAAACTAACACACCATGTACATTCCTTGCTTCTAGTTGACTAAAATTCACTTATTTTTTTAATTTTTCAGTTGTTAATTTCTTTTTAACTTTTCATTATAGTTAGGTAAGGGTAATCTTATGAGAAAAGTATCTCAACTAATTTCCTTAGAATATATGATGTGTTCAAGGGCTTCCAAGAAAATTATAACATATGACTAAATTTATAAATATTTGGATGTTATAATAGCTTAAATCTAAACAATGAGTCAAATTCTATTTAAATTCAAACAATATTATTAAACCTAAAGTTTTTTGAAATTTCCTTGCTTCTAATTGAGTGAAATTCAATATTTAAAAAAAAACTTTTTCGTCACTAATTTCTTTTAACTTTCCATTAAAGTAAGGTGCGGGTAATCTTATGAGCCAAGTATCTCAACTATTAAATATTTTATATGTTCAAGGACTTGGAAAAAAATTATAACATATTACTAAAGTTATAAATATTAGATGTTATAATGGCTTAAATCCAAACAGTGAGTCAAATTAAATTTATGTTTTAACAAAATTATTGAGCTCAAAGTTCACAAAAAATATTAGTTTATCCTTCTATTTTCATAAGCTATACTTTACAGGCTAATTTTTTAATTTTTCTGATTCATAAACTATCTTTAGCTTCATGGACATTAAATTCTTCCACTATAATCCTTAAACTTTATCACTTTTCACTCTATAACTTAATTAGTAATATTTACAAGTTAAATTAAGTTTATATTTTAGCAATATTATTGAGCTCAAGTTTACCAAAAAAAAGTTTATCTTTCTATTTTTCGTAGACTACACTTTACATAAATATATTTTTATTTTCTTGATTCATAAACTATCTTTAGCCTCGTGGACATTAAAATTCTTCTACTATATTTCATGTGATAAACTTCACCACTTTTCACTTTGTCATTTAATTAGTACTATTTATGAGTTTAAAGAAGAAAAAGTAAAGTCTTTAAAAATCTAAAATAGTTATAAATGTTGTTAATAATTATATTATAATTGTAATCTTAATTAAGATTCTTGCGAAATTGATAATTATAAATATTTTAAAATTAAATAATTTACCGTCCTAAAAAGTCAACACCCATAATTAGATGCTCTATTAGGCCCCATTTTGGTGATTTCAATATTTCATGTCTATTATGCTTGAGCCAACAACCTGGTTCCATTTATTTAGGTATCTTCCCTTCATCCCTAACTCCAATTTGGACCCATTTTCCTAGGTACAAAATGCCTTGGGAGTTCTATACCCTGACATTTGAGCCCAAATTTAAATGGGTGGCCCATAGTGGTGTTATGATGGAAAATTTGGATTTGTGGTCGACTCTCCTGAGTTTTGACCCCCAAAATGTTGTGAGAGGTTTATAAGTGGCTTATCTTTCCTCATTTTGGTAACCATGATCAATACTTCAAGTTCTCTTCTAAAATTTTTCATCCAAGCATTCAAGATCAAATTTCAAACATTCTTCAAGCATCCTATGTTATTCTGAAGGCAAACTTCTCCATTGTAGAAAGCTTCTCTCCCATGATAGCCAATTAGAAGAGTTCTTAATCAAGCAAGAAGATCCTTTTGCCCATCTACATGCATTTCATTCATCCATTCTTCAAGGCAAGAGTCCATCAAGCACAACAATATTAAATATATTAGAGAGACATTCATAGATCTATACATTTGTGAAAGTGATCCTTGATTCCTTCCTACATTCCAAGGTTCAACAACTACAATCAAGCAACATATGAGCGTCCTCATGAATATGTGTGATCTCAATGTCGATTCATGAAGGTATATACATTTAAAAGGTAGATCTAATACTTACATTTAAATTTACATTCTTTCATTTAGGGCCCGTTTGGGTGTTGTAATACCAAATGCTGGATATAGTCAGTTCTGGAAGATGCTGCAATTCTAGAAGATACAAATCCTTAAAATGAAATCTGGAATATGGGCTGACCCGTTTGGTTCACCCGAAAGATGACCGAGAAGATGCATAAGGAATTTTAATTATTTATTTTAATTTCTTTGAATATGGTGTGTATATGTTTGTATATATACACATATGCACACACATGTATATATACACATACACATATGTGTATATGTGTATACACACACATACACACATATACACATATACACACATGTGTGTATATATACACATGCATGTATATATACATACATACACATACATGTATGTGTATATACACATGTATACACATATACACATATTTGTGTATATATATACACACACATTACACATGTATACACATGTACACATATTTGTGTATATATATACACACACATTTGTGTATATATACACACACACATTTGTGTATATATACACACACACATTTGTGTATATATACACACACACATTTGTGTATATATATATATATACACACATTTGTGTATATATATATATATACACATTTGTGTATATATATATATACACATTTGTATATATATATACACATTTGTGTATATATATATAAATACACACATTTGTGTATATATATATAAATACACACATTTGTGTATATATATATATAAATACACACATTTATGTATATATATACACATATACACATGTGTGTATATATACACATCCTTATAGAAATATAATATACATCCTTATAGTCATGAATCTCACAAAATATTAAATTTGGTCTTATAAAAATTGGAATTGGAATTGGAATTCGAAATTCCAATTCCACCTATTTGAGTAGAAGATGCAAATGCCCATTTTGAGGCAAAATTGGAATTTCAAAATTCTAATTCCAATTTCTTTGATGGACACAAACATGGAATTGACATTATCTAGAATTAGATAATGCCAATTCCAGTCTAATTCCAGCCCCCAAACGGGCCCATATGCAATTTTATTTGCATTTCAAGGTTGATTCCTAAATAGGGTTTTGACCAAGGCAAACCCCTTTCAACCTAAGAATTTCCTATTTTTTGTGTGCAAGGACATGCGGCAAATATGTTGTCACAGATCTAGAAAGTACAAGATCTAACAGACTATCCTAGAAAGCCTTAGACAAAAGTGCATGGTATTTAAAGTGTCCTATACCCTCCAAATTTGCTTCAAACTAGAACTATAGGTCAGATTTGTTCTCTAGTTGTTGTTTCAGGTCACTGTAGGTTATTGTCTGACTTCTATCATTTTGTATATGTAGAATCTTGTTAATTTTTTCTTACTTAGCCATCTATCTTGTATTAATCATCCATATCCCCTCAAGTCCAACAAATCTAAATTCATTATCAATGAAGGATCATTGACTCATTTAATGCTTAGGTCCTACTTGAGTCTATTGGGTCATCTTCCTTCTGTTGTGTAAATAGGAAAAGGTGGATTATCTCACATTTTATTCCCCCATCACCATCCTTGAATTCTTATTGTACTTTTGGTGTAACTGACTTATAACATTTTCATTTTGATTTTGGTGTTAGATCTCCTTTGCATTAATTATTATTTGATGGTTAGATGTGCTCTTTATTAGGTTTCATGCGCAATTATACTTAATTTAATTTATATTGTATAAACTTGATGAGTGTTTGCATATTTCTTTCAAATTTGATACTTTAATTTGTTAGACATATCTCTTTTTTATTTCCTTGTGCATGAGTGTTATAACATTGAATCATACATATGGCATTCTAGCTGGGAGAAGTCGTAGACTTATGGGTTCTTTTGATCTCAAGTCCTCTTTTATTTCTTAGGAATCTTGATTACACACACATGCGTACTAATGACATTCCTACTATTGTTGAGATTCCTTCTCTCCCACTCTTCTCATGATGAAGATGAGACCTTAAGAGCATCTCCTATCCAAGTGGAAATTTTTTCCAAAGACTTTAAAAATTTTGAGCAAAGATTAGGACAAGAACATTCTAATATGGAATTCATCTCTTTAGTAGAAACAAAGTGGAAGATAATCCAAAATGATGTGAATGGTGTTGGTTTCTTGTATACTATTTTAAATATCATTGATAACAATGTTAAACCCATTTAATAGTGTGCTCGTTAACTTGGTTTAACTCCACCTATCATTAGCATTGAATCTTCTATGCATATTCTTACTTCATTACCTAGTTTTTCTACATACACTCAACTACCTATGACTACATACATTTATATTTATCCTATAAATGTTAGTCTTTGAAGAATTCCTAATCCTATTGTTCCTCCTCCTTCAAGTGTTCCATGTGTTTCCCTAATTTCATCCATGCCTACATACAACAATGTGCCATTTTCATGTCCCTATGTTTCTTCCATTTCTAATAGTCTACCAAACCTTTGACACATGTCTCATACCAACCTTTCCACCAGATCCACAAAAATTATCTTGCTCAAACTGTTTCATCCTTGAAACAACAAATTACCTCCATGACTCAATCAAAATTCAATATCCTCAATTGTGACATTGCTAGCTCTTTGTCCTTGGACATTATTTGTGTCATTATCCCTCAATACATAGAAATATCTCACTTGGAGACTTACACTACTAAATGTGATCCCTTTGACTCATGTAAAGGCATTTCAAACATTATGTAGTGACATTTCTAATGATTATATATTCATGAATAAACTATTTTCTAGAGCATTTAGAGATAAAGCCTTGCAATGGAATTTTTATTTACCTCCTTATTCCATTGATTGCTTTCAAAAAAATTCTAATGTCTTTATTCAACAATTTCAAAATAATATTGGTCCTAAGATTTTTTTGACTGATTTGATGCATCATGAATAAGGTGTTAAAGAAAGAATGATTGATTCCATTAGTATATTTAAGAATTTTCATGTTCACATTACTTATCATGTGCCTAATATTTATGTATAACATATTTTTATTACTAATTTACAAGAAGACATTGGAAATAAGATATTGTGTTTTGAATTCTCTTCTTTTACTCAATTGTGTGTAGTGCTTCATAATTATCAATTTCTAGTGGGTCAATTGGAGAGAACCACTCCAAAGGTTTCAAATGATAAGAGTGGTTACACATATTATTCATTTAAAAAGTTTTAAAATTATAAAGGATTCATCAAGATCAACAATTCATCAAAGAACATTGAATCTCAAGTTGCGACAACATCCAAATGTGTGGCTCCTTTGTCATCTATTTTTAAACTTTGTAATTTTATGCCTCTTTCTAAATATTTACAGAATATAATGTTAAAGTTAATTAATGCTATTATTTTAATATATCCTCACATTAATCCAATTGATCCTTCAAAACAATCCAACAAAAACTTCAGTCCCAAATATTTTTTCCAATACCATTGTCAACCTGGTTATGATACTTTGAAATATATTGTTGAAGACCTTATTGATTATAATGCTCTATTTGTTGAGGGTTTTAATGATCAAGGAAACAATTTTTTTTCCCTTCCTAACCTAAACTTGCAAATTTATACCAATTATTTACTTTCTCATTTCATTACTACCACTAAGTCTATCCATTCTTTGCCTTCTTCTACCCATATAGTCTGCTCTCCTACCATTGCAAAATATGATAATGAGTGTACTAAGACCAACAATTTTGTCAACCTTATTGATCAATATAAAACCAAACCCACATTAACACCCGATCTTTGCAATACATTTAATCCTAAGGAGACTATTAGGGCACCTAATGGTCCTCTTTACATTGTTGCAAAGATTAATGGTCTTCCCTTTGGTGTCAATATTATATATCCTACTTGCATGGTGAATATTATAAATAACATCATTCCAAAAGACAACTCCAACAATACTCCTACATGATAAAACTAATGTAATGATCAAAACTTTCAATGATTTTACTTATCCCAACCATGGCTCCATTACCTTTCTCGTAGAAGTTGGTAAGAAATCCTTAGGTGTTACCTTTGTTGTTATCCCAATTTCTAATTAGTTTCAAGTTAGACTTGGCCCTCCTTGGCTCACTTCCATGAAAGCTATAGTCCTCCTATCCTAAGTGTTTTAAATTTCCCCATGATGGAGAAATTGTCATGATCAACCATAGTCTCTATCATAATTTAGCTACTCATGGGAATTTTTTCCTTGATTTATTTGAGCCTTCCATGTCTCAATTAATTTAGCCTCATATAGATAACTTCTTCTTATCCTACCAAATATTCAAAGCCAAAAATATTTATGAACTTAGTAATCCTAATGTAATTCCATCTCCTTTCCTTGGACATGGACTTCTTTCTACACCTTCCATACCTCTTATTTATACTTTAGTTCTAGCTTCTATATCCTACAAACATATCACATCTCCTATTTTTCAACTGAGCTTGGTTCCTTCTAGTCTTTCTCTTAAATAAAAGAAGGATCCGATGTTCATTGATCCCAAACCAGCTCAAATTTTAAACAAAAGAAAATGTAATAGATGTTCTCATGATCGTCACCATAAACACTATTGTAGGGCCTATGAGCATGCTTTCTAAATCCTTTCCTCCCATAAAACAACCATTGATGCCTTGATTACCTTTGATCAAGCTATGCATAGCCCAAGAGAGGAAGTTAATCTTAATAATATGAAACCAAACAAACATGATGATTTTATTCGTATCTTATATTCGATTGTGATTAATTTGGATGAAGAAGATACTCTCAATGATGGAGATTTCAATATTTTTAATGCAAATGATGATAATTCTAATGATTTTGATGATATGTATGGGCTTATTGATGTTAATCATGATTTACCTACTAGATTCATAAAACAATTATCTAGTCTTGTTGCTAGTGAAAAACAAAGTGACTCATCATTAGAGCATGATCCTGGTTTGTAACTTGTGATAGCTCTATCTACCATGCTTGACATTGTGCTTCTTGCATGTTTCCCACCCTTCCTAAATTGTACAAACTGAGATGGGGGGGGAGGAGGATGCGATATGATTTATTAGCTCCTCTTGTATGGTAAATTCTTTTGTGTATTTACCTATCATGGTATGCTTCCCTTATTATGTGTTATTTGTTATATATTTTGTTTATATTTCTTTAATCGACCCTTGTCACTCT
The DNA here is from genome assembly GCA_027943335.1 of Chamaecyparis obtusa. Taxonomy (NCBI): domain Eukaryota; kingdom Viridiplantae; phylum Streptophyta; class Pinopsida; order Cupressales; family Cupressaceae; genus Chamaecyparis; species Chamaecyparis obtusa. The sequence goes on from BSBK01008200.1 coordinate 239,572, forward strand.
GTTGGTGCAAGGTGATAAAGGGATCGACCTATCATGACATTATTCTATTTGTATCTCATTTATTCTATATGTTGTATACATGATGTGTTGTGTATGTGCTATTATTTGTACATGTGCATTTGTATTGTCTAATTGAGGATATCTCAAAGTGGTATCTACCATTCCTTTTTGTCTCCATAATGTCGGCCCAAAAAGAATCTTCTTTGTATCTCTTATGTGCTCTTCTTCCATTGTGATTTTAGTTCTTCTACCTTTGGGGGATGTAATCAATTCATTTTTATATGATATACATGATTTATTATATGATCATACTAACCCTAGAGTTAGTAGATCCATCTTATTCTCTCTTTGTCATTTTTTTCATTTCCTTTGGTTTGTTCTTACTTTGGGGAATCTCATAGCGAAACATCTCTTGTAGGTGCATGTATGCTTTGTTAAAGCTATTGCTCTGGTTAAGGCATTTGCAATCACTTTAACATGGGGGCATACATTTTTCTCCTTGTTTTAAATTTTGCACACACACATAATGATTCAATGCAATTTTTTATATAGATAGCTAAGGAGACAATGTTTTTCTTAGATCCATCTTTACATTACATTATCATGCCTTGAGCATTATTTAGTGGATCCTTAAACTGACCCTCCTTTTTAGATCCCTTTGGAGACTATACTTTCCTTAGTATTGGTTTATTTTACTAGATTTCATAACAAAGATAAAGCTTTCCTTACGAATTGATCCTCTTTTGAAAAATTTCCTAGTGGACTATTGATGAAGGGCCACACCACCCTTACCAACTCACAACCAAAGACAAAATACCATAGAGAGAAAGAGAGATTAAAAATGCTTCACAAATCATAGAGTGATAATATTTAAAGATGATGACAATGCTTCCATTGGAAAAAAAATATTCCACCACTTCGACAAATATTAGCCAAGTTGGCTTTCAAATATGCAAGCTAGAGCTTACAAGTTTACAATTTCTTAAGAATGTAGCCCTTTCTTCTTGAGGATCTTCCAAAAACTCCAACCAACCTTTACAATTAATTTCCATGAGTATATATGGTGTTTTCCACCCAAGATATTATAACACAAGCAATATGGGATAAAAGGTAGGTGCAACTACCTTGAAACAAATATTAAATGCATGATTTAATTCAATAAATGCCTAAAGCATTTTATTCAATAGGGAACTTTACACAAACTTCTAAAATGCCACCTATGCACCTTGAAAAATGATAAGTTACAAAAAGTAACTTTATGATAATTTTAATTTATTTTTATTTTCTTTTATTGCATTTTTGTCATTTTTTCTCTCCTCATTTTTTTGGAGGTGATACAATATTTTTCATACACCCTAGATGTTGTTTTAAGATAGAGATCAAAAGCTTACAACTTTCTAAAGATGCAATCCTTTCTTTTTTAGGATCTTAAAAAAATTTCAACCAACCTTTACAATTGATTTCCATGAGTATATAGTGTTTACCACCCAAGAGATTACAACACAAGTACTATGGGATAAAAGGTAGGTGCAACTACCTTTCTATAAAAATTAAATGCATGATGTAATTTAATAAATCCCTAAAACATTTTATTAAATAAGGAACTTTTCATAAACTTCTAAAATGCCACGTATGCACCTTGATAAATGATAAGTTACAAAAAGTAACTTTATGATAATTTTAAATTAATTTTTATTTTATTTTATTTTATTTTTTCTTCTTTTTTATTTAAATATTTTTTGGGTGATGCAAGATTGCTCTTACACCCTAGATTCTCTTGCATAAGACACCTAGGGTAATTTGAGAAGTGACCTTGTCACACCTCAGGTGTTCAGAGGAAGACCATGACGATTAACCTTTTCTTTTGATAGCCATAATGAATATTCAATAGGTCATCATTTCTATTTAACTAGGAACTCTTCACATTGTCTATTTCTTATGCTTCTGCCCATACGACTATCCAAGATATCCTCTATCTCTTCTACAACTAAAGTAGGAGATGGAATGTTCCAGTGTGCTTGTGTTATTTCATCTTCATTGCTTCCTTCATGATACTTTGTTAAATTTAAAATATTAAACACATGTGAGATGTTAAGTTCATCTGGCAACTCTACCTCATAAGCATTTCCATAATCATGCTTCTTCAGGATTTTGCATGGTTCAAATTTCTTCATCTTTAACTTATTATATTTTTTTATTGGAAACCTCTCTTTTCACAAATGAACCTTGACTTCATCACCCATATGAAATTTTTTATATCTCCACTCTTGATCTTCCTTATCCTTGTATTGAATATTCATTTTAGTAATACATATTTTTACCTCTTCATGCAAATTCTTCAGGTGTTCTGCAAAGTCTTTAGCTTCAACATTACTCTTTTCTCCTTTGTCCAATTTCCTTAACTCTAAATCATTCCTAGGATTACTTCCATATACTATTTGGGATGGTGATTTACCATTTCTCCTATTGACAAAATTATTGTATGCAAATTTTTCCTGAGGTAAAATTATATCCCATTCCTTGGGTTTATCTCCTACTAAGCATCTCAATAGATTCCTAAAACTCCTATTCACCACTTATGTCTATCTATAAGTCTATGAATGGTGTGCTGAACTGAACTTCAAATTTTTCTTCAACATTTTCTATAATATCCTCCAAAACTACCTAACAAACTTAGTGTATCAATCTAAAACTATGCTCTTTGGTAGACCATGTAGTTCCACCACTTCTTTGAAAAATAATTTTGCCACATGAGCAACATCTTTAGTCTTCTTACAAGGCATAAAATGTGTCATCTTTGAGAATCTATCCACCACCACAAAAATGGAATTATGTCCTCTTTGAGTCCTTGGTAAACTAAGAACAAATTCCATATCGATATCCTCCCATGGCCTCTCTAGTATAGGTAATGGTTGATATAACCTAGTATTATGTTTGGTTCCTTTGTCCATCTGACATATTCTACAACTCTATACAAATTTCTTAACACCTTGTTGCAATTATGGCCAATAATAATTCTCATTAACCAAATAAATGGTCTTATCTTGTGATGCAGTGCAAGGCCAAGAGAATCCCCAAAGGATATGTCCAAGCCCCCAGCTAAACAACCACAAAAAGGAATCACAATAGGAAACCAGATCTGAAAGAAAAATAGATATCTTTATTCATCAATAATTGATTAAATGCAATGTTATGAATTGTAAGGCCTTCCTGGTTGTGGCCAAATATAGAGCAAGAAATAGTTTTGCAAGATCCCTCAAGATCCAACTCCAAGCTCCAACCCTAGCTATCCTAATCTGCAATAACAAGCTACAATAATCTAGTAGGAACCCCAACAAGATCTAAACTTGTGCACACAGGCCACCAAGAAATATTCTTGTTCATAAGCTCGCAAGCTACTAACTCTACTAATCTGCCCTCAACAACTACCCTAGACCTTGCTTAAATACATTTCTTCAACCAAAAGCTAGCTGGAAGAAAGAAATAAATCCTAAAACCTAGTCGACTTGTATAACAAACAAATATTAAATGCAATACAAGTCAACTCTCAAATATCCTCATGATTAATTAATTCTCCATGTTGGCCTCTAGATCCACATAGGAGAATACAACATGAGCTACCAATATTAAATACATCAAGTCGGCCAACCAAATCCCAAAGAACTCCAGTCAGTAAGCCAAACTACTGAGAAGAAGTAAAAACAATCAAGCAAGCTAAGCAATACCGAGCAAGCACATTGACCAAGCACCATAAGAATCACCAAGCACCAAAAGTTTACCAAGTTTCTTTAGCGGCTGATCTCTTCTTTGACTGAGCCCCTTGGTCAAAGATGCAACTGAGTAACACAGAAACACTCCAACATGCAAGATTTCCAACTACCCTAGGATTATCCTACATTAGACACCCTAGGTGCAAAAAGATGTTATCAATGGTTGGAAGAGCATCTTTCAGGATTCAACACATAAACCCCAAACTGGTTCTTCACATACATGTCCTTCAAGTCTTTACCTTGCATACTCTTCCACTTCTACTTTCTCTGCCTTTTCAAGTCTTTCCTTGACAATTCACAGGTTTGTTCTCCATACTGATCTCCAATCCTTTCAGGATCCTTCAACTCAACTTGGCTCCCAAAGCTCAAGCTCCTCCTACCGAATGTTATATCCAGCAAAGGCATCAGGGAAAACTTCCTGCCACTCTTCTCAACAATAAACACATTCTTGACATAGTCATGCACATCCCTGCAATTATACTGCCAAGGTCTCCTGAGAAATATGTGACAACTACTCATATCCACAATATCACACAACACTTGATCCTTATATTGGCCAATCTAAAAATCAACCAAACATTGATCCCTCACTTCCAAAGCATGAACATCTTGTAGCTAACCAATCCTATAAGGATAAGGATGTCTCACTCTATTCAAACCAAGTTTTTGAACCATCTCCTCAGCTACAAGGTTATCAGTACTAACACTATCTACAATCACATCACAATGTTTACCTCCTGGCTTGCACTAAGTTCTAAATAAATTACTCCTCTAACAAGGTTCTACCTTAGTATCGAGCAATGTTCTTCAAACCAGCAAGTTTTCTGACTCTACCTAAGGTTCATTTAGTATGTTCTCACTTACCACAATAGTTATTCGATCACCAAACTTTCGAGAACATTAAAAAATTGATGTCCTTATTCACTAGAACTATAATAGGTACCCTTAAATCCACCTCTTCATGTTCTCTTCCTCGACTCAACATGTTTCGGTTCATCTTCAACAGTCGATTTATCCTTCACTGAGTGATCAAGCTTCTCCTTCCCTCAGGAATTACCATGTTATCTCCTCTTCAACTTATCTTCTGCCTTTAAAGCATACTAATAAGCATCCCCAATTGAATCAATCTTCAACATACCAATCTCATCCCAAATATTGAATCTCAATCCATTCAAATATCAAGCTACCTTTTCCTTACTGAGTTCTTTGTGTCCAGACCGAATAGTCAACTTATAAAACTCCTCGGTATAGTCTTCCACAGTCAAATCTTTCTGCTTCAAATTCTGCAATTTCTTAAACAACTCAAGCTCATAGTCAGTAGGTATGAACTTAGCTTTCAATTTTTCCACCATCAACCTCCACCAATTGATCTTCATTTCACCTTCATCTTCTCTTTCTCTCTGTAATTCTTTCCACCAAAGAGCAGCATGTCCTTTCAACTTAGTCTGTGCCAACCTCACTCTAAGTGGATCTTCAATCTATTCAAGCTCAAAGAAGTCTTCTAACTCACCAATCCAATCAATCAAGTCCTCAGGTCTCAAAGTAATAGAGAAGTTAGAAACTTCCATTCATTAACTAGTACTTAATCGAAGTCCAGATCTTTGCAATTGACCAATTTTGTCTTTGCCAGATCTGTTCCTCCGATCGGTTCTATTATCTCCACTAGATCCAGCAGCTTCAACGTCTTCAACAACTTCCTCATAGCCATCATCAGTACCAAGATGCCTCAACATACCATTAATAGCCCTCATGATCTCAACAATCATGTCATTCTTCATCAATTCCATCTCATATCTAACATCTAATCTGACCTTCTCAGAAATCTTCACTTCCACAACATCAGAGAGATTTGCAATCACCCTAGGGTCAAATCTTCTCGGAGACATCTTTGAAAACCCAAGGCAACAAATCACCACCCAAGGTCCTTGTGCAAACTACCTCAACTCGGTGATCAGTTTACACACTCAAGAAATTCAAGCTTTGATACCACCTAACATAGTGCAAGGCCAAGAGAATCCCCAAAGGAGATGTCCAAGCCCCCAACTAAACAACCACAAAAAGGAATCACAATAGGAAACTAGATCTGAAAGAAAAACATATATCTTTATTCATCAATAATTGATTAAATGCAATGTGTCAGGTTGTAAGACATTCTTGGTTGTGGCCAAATACAAAGCAAGAAATAGTTATGCAAGATCCCTCAAGATCCAACTCCAAGCTCCAACCCTAGCTAGCTAGATCTGCAACAATAGGCTACAACAATCTAGTAGGAACCCCAACAAGATCTAAACTTATGCACATAGGCCACCAAGAAATCTTCTTGTTCCTAAGCTCGCAAGATACTAACTCTGCTAATCTTCCCTCAACAACTACCCTAGACCTTCCTTAAATATATTTCTTCAACCACAAGTCGGCTAGAAGAAAGAAATAAATCCTAAAACCCAATCAACTTCTATAACAAACAAATATTAAATGCAATACAATTCGGCTCTCAAATATCCTCACAATTAATTAATTCTCCATGTCGGCCTCTAGATCCACATAGGAGAATACAACATAAGCTACTAATATTAAATACATCAAGTTGGCCCACCAAATCCCCAAGAACTCCAGTCGGTAAGCCAAACTACCAAGTGCCAATAAAAACAACCGAGCAAGCTAAGCATTACCGAGCAAGCATGTTGACCGAGCACCATAAGTTTACCAAGTTCCTTTAGCAACTGAGCTCTTCTTTGACCAAGCCCCTCGGTCAAAGTTGTAACTAAGTAACATAGAAACACTCCAACATGCAAGATTTCTAGCTACCCTAGGATGCTCCTACATCATCTTGAATAAAGTATCCATTCAATCCCCCACTATGCTTCTCTTTTGATTAGGTTCTCTCTCATAGAGCTCTTAGGAATGAAAATTTGGCTTCCTTTAAATAACATCCCATCTTGGATTATAAAATCCAACCATTTGGCCATGTCTAATGTAATAGGCTCCATGCAAACTCTCTAGGCCTCATCAAAATTAGGATCCCCTAGATACAAACTCTTGAGTTCACGGAACCTAACAACTTTGATCTGCATCTCTGTCAACAAGTGTTGTCTTCTACTTAGGGCATCTACAACTATATTAGACTTTCCACTCCTGCGCTTTAAAATAAAAGTGTAACTCTGCCAAAAACTCAACTCATTTTAAATGTCTTTAATTCAACTCTCCTAGACTATTCAAATACTCTAAAGCTTGATGATCGATAAATAGGACAAATTCTTTAGGCAAAAGATAATGTCTCCATTTCCTTAGTACTTTAACTATAGCATAAAACTTATGATCATAAACAAAATATTTTCTTTTGGCATGTTTCAACTTCTCACTAAAATAAGCAATGGGTTTACATTCCTAACTTAAAACAACTCCAATTACATTGCCACTAGCATCATAGTCTACTTGAAATACCTTGTTAAAATATGAAAGTGCCAAAATAGGTTGTTCTGTAACTTTTCTTTTCAACAAATTAGAACTCTTTTCTACTTTTGTCATCCACTTAAACTCTTTCCTATCCCCTCTCATTATTTTTGTTAAGGAGGAACATATACTATTATAATTTTTAATAAAATTTCTATAAAAACTAGCCAAACCATGAAAAGATCTCACCTCAGTAGCACTCTTTGGAGTAGGCCATTCAAGGATAACCTTCATTTTCTCTAGGTCCATCTTAAGACCATTTGTTGAGATAACAAATCCTAGGTATAAACTAACTCATTCTTCACAAAATTGCACCTCTTCAAGTTAATCAATAACTTTTCTTCTCTTAATTTCTCAAGGACCCTATGAATATGCATCATATACTCTTCCAATGTCTTATTGAAGATTATAATATCATCCAAATAAATAATAATAAACTTACTCACAAATTTTTTGAATACCTTGTCCATGATCCACATGAATGTGCTTGGTGCATTGGTTAGTCCAAAAGGCATGACTAGCCACTTGTACAAGCACTCCTTTGTCTTCAAGGTTGTTTTCCATTCATCTCCTTCTCTAATATGGATTTGGTGATATCCACTCTTCAAATATATCATTGTAAAATACCCAACTTCACTCAAACAGTCCATAATGTCATCCATCCTTGGCAAGGGAAAGCTATACTTGATAGTAATCTTATTGGTATCCCAAGAGTATGTACACATCCTCCATTCTCCATTTTTCTTTGGTTCTAGTAGTGCAAGTACAAACATAGACCCAAACTCTCTTGAATCAACTCTTTATGCAACAAATCTTGCACTTGTCTATTCAACTCTTTACTCCCTGTTGGAGTCATCCTATGAGCTACCTTGTTTGGAAAAATAGCTCCGAGAATTAGATCTATTTGATGACTTATCTTTCTTATTAACGGTAATCCATTAGGAACATTATCAGATATAATATCTTGAAACTCATCCAACATATCTACAATCTTCATAGGTACATCTTTTAATTTCACTTCATTAACTTTTGGGATTAAATCAAAACACATAAGCTCACGCTTCATGGCTTCTAGAAATTTCCTTCCATCAACTAAACATATCATTGCATTGCTACATACCTTTTCATTTGTTGCCTTTAATGGCTTAATCTTGTTGCAAATTCTATCCTTTGCTAAAGAATAGGTATTTGCATACCCATCATGTATTGCATGGCAATCAAATTGTCAAGGTATTCCTAACAAGATGTGATAAACATCCACAAACATAATATGTCCTTTTGCAACTAAGAAATCCAATAAGGATTTTGATGCCTCCTCTCCATCTTTAAATTATTAACCATTTCCTTTAAAACAAGGTTATCAGAACTAGCACCATCTATAATGACATTGAAAAATTTACCATTAAACTTTCATCTGGTGCAAAACAAATTCTGCATTTACATTGGTTCCTTCTCATCATTAAGCAAGGCTCTTCTGGTAATGAGAACCTCTCCTCTTTCAACATCCTCAAAATGTGAAGACTTAACATCCTCATCCACATGTGTAACTCATGCATTGCCCTCTGTTGTCTTGTTTGTTCTTCCTTGAAGTTGGGAATACTCATAGGCTCTATGTCCGTATTCTCTGCATTGGAAATATGTTCCACAAAAACCTCCTCTTTCTAGTCCTCCTCTTCTTCCTCTTCCTCTTTGATCACCATTATTTTTATCACAAGGATGATATAAATTATTTCCCTCCTAATTATGATTTCTACTAGAGTCATCATTCCTCTTTTGGTCATCATTTTGGCCTCCTAAAGATCATCCACCAATCTTTCCACCATGACCTCTCCCATTTTGCTTGTTCTCAAATTTCTTGTCTAGTTTTCCTTCTACCTTCAAGGAAAATTGATATGCATCTTCAATGGTAGACATTCTTACTGTTATCAAGTCTTCTTGAATACTGGGCTTCAATCCATGTATGTGTAGACACACAAAATTGTTCGATGCTTGCAAGTTCCACTAATTACGAATTATTCTTCTATTGATTAAATAATTCTTTAATTATTTAATTAATCATCTATTCTTTTGATTCTTAACTATTCAATCTCTTCATCATTTTAACCATTTCCCTAATATTAATTAAATAATTTATATTATTTAATTAATTCACATGTATTTAAGTAGTCTTTACTATTAATTAAATTCAATTTCATTCTCCCATAATTTAAGTAATAATTATTAATTATTTAAATTATCTAATAAATTTCCCCAGTTAAATTAATTCCTCAAAATTAATTTAATCAATTTCAACTAATTTCATATCATTTCTAATTTCTAATTAATTTCATATTCTCCCAAAATTATTTTTTTAATTTAATCTCTCGAAAATCTAAAAAATCAAATTTACGAGTTCAACAAAATTTTAAAATTGCAAACATCATTTGAAAATAAAAAATCAATTCTTTTCCCAAAAATACATTTTGGAAACTCTTATCTTCAAATTTTAAAAAATCTTCTCAATCTCATCTTCTCTTCTTTTTTCCTAAATTAACTAGATTTGCTTTTGAGTTTAAATTGGAAATAAATCTCAATGTTTGGAAGTTGGCCAAAATTGTCCAATCTCTAATTATCTCGACCACTCATTCTGATTTTCTCAATTCAATTTGGATCGTCCATCCAATTTTGAAAATCTATATAAACCTACCTTCTTTCTCATTTTAAAGATCCCAATTTTTAAACCATATCTAACTTATGCATGGTTCTCTTCTCATTTTTATGCAATCAAGTAATCACAATCATATTATTTCTTGAATCTCTAAGTTGGGATGCTATCTAATTCAGTCCTGAGTGCCACACATTTGAATCCCTAACAAAGTGCAGAGAAGCAATAGAAGTAGATAAGCATAGATAAGAACTGTTTGTTTCATTTGAGTTATTTATTTCAGTTCTTGACTTATTGCTTTGATTCTATTGTTTGTATGGTTTCTTATTATTAGCATTCTAGTTCTATTCATGATTCAGTGCTACTAATCTTGATTTCTTGAGCATGTGAAGATTCTCCTATGACAGTGTGTAACGAGCAATCTTCTCCTTGTTAGCTTCAAAATGACCCATTCTAATAAGGTCTCAATAGAACTCTTATGTATATTCTTGGACATATTTTCCCACTTACTTCAAGCCTTGCATTTTCTTCAACAAATCAAGCTCATAGTCAAGGGGAATAAATTGTGACTTTAGTTTGTCCACCATATGATGTCATCTTGTTATCTTCTCCTTTCCTCTTCTATTTCTCTTCAATTGAACTTCTTTCCACCAAATTTTAGCATGACCTTTCAGCTTGACATTTGCAAACCTAACCCTCTCAAGATCTTCTACTTCTTCATACTCAAAATACTCTTCCATATCATTGATTCAATCAATCAAATCTTCTAGATTTAGATTTCTAGAAAATTTGGAAACTTCAATCTTTGGCCTCCTACGATCTGAGAAAGGACCCTCAAAAACATAACCTCATCATGATTTTTGATCGCTTCTTTCTCTTCTTCAAATTGTCCTTCTTCATATTCATCCTCACTTTCATCTCTTGCTCTAATATTTTCTCCTATTCACAACGTCTCTTGTAGTACTTTCACTTGTCTCTATAAGGCTCTAAAACCCTCTTCTATCACACCATGGTTCCTTTGTGGAAGTATTTCTCCTCACTTATCTCTTAGATGCACAACCACATTCATGGTGCAAATTACTTCATGTTCAACGATCTATTTACACACTCAAGAAATTCTAGTTTGATACCACTCGATGAAGGGCCACACCACCCTTACCAACTCATAACCAAAGACAAAATAACATAGAGACAAAGAGAGAATAAAAATGCTTCACAAAGCATAGATTTGATAATACTTGAAGATGATGACAATGCTTCCAAATGCTTGAGGATGAAATCCTTACAACTTCTTTGAAACAAATCACTACACTTCTTATTGCAGTAAAGTATTAAATTAAATATGTTAATTAATTAACTTTACCCCCTTCTTAAGATTTCCCTTTATGCACATGCATTAGTCATTTAATAATTAAATTAATTATTACATGCACATGCATTAGCCATTTAATATTTAAATTAATTATTACATGCGCTTTTCCCTCTTAGGGTTTTCCCTTTTAGGTTTTTGATCTCCTTTTATAAGGATTGATCCATTGTATATTTCATATGGTTTTTCATTCAGGAAATATATTATTCATATTTCCAAAGAAAAACCCTTGCCCTCTTCTTGTCTCTACCTCCTTGTGACAGGTTTTTGTATGTAGGTGTTCTTCGGGTTTTATGGATTTGTATTGCTAAATCCTTCATGGTATCAGAGCTTGATCTGCTAAAACTTGTTCGTGTTTGAAGGAAACAAAGGTAAGAGGATTAGTTGGTTCAGATCGGCACTTTTTAAGGTATTTTTAATGAAATTAGTGGATTACTATTTTTGGTTCACTTTGGGCTCAAACGGACCTCATTGTTGAGCTTCTAGCACCCAAAAACCCCTATTTCAACATAAAATACATCCAATTTGGACAACGTTGCAGGGAGAGACAAAAAAATTGCCCTAGGGTCGTACAGTTGTGCATGCATCCCAAGGAAAAAATTCACACATCTCAAGGTTTTTGGCTATTTTTTTTTTATAAAAATGTGCTCCGCCACCATCAGCGAGCTATTCGTAGCGGTAACCGTACGGTCATTGTCAGGATCACCGTAGCGATCACCGTTGGGATCCCGCAACGGTCACTATCATGGCTAATCATCAGTGGTTAAGCCACTAACCCTCTTTGCTTAGTGGCTAGTCACATACTATGGCAGGAGGCTTTTCTTTTTGGCCCCTCCAAAAATCAATTTGAGGATTTTTTTTGCTTCAGGAGCCCCTTGCACTAAAAATGGCGTAACTGGAGCTACATGCATATTTTTTCGACAAATGAGATATCACTAGAAAGATGGTTTTGAGCCCAAAATTCTCATGAGGTGTACTCTATATTTTTATTCCATCCTACTTACTTTTTATGATGTCAAAGCTAAATGATCATTTCTGCATTTTGGGGGGCATAATTTTCTCAAATTAGCTCCATTTTTTGATCCAAAAGAAGAGTTAGAAATATATTCTTGAGCACTATCCAGATCGATGCCATTTTTTATCAGAATTTTTTCAAGGTACACATGATTCATATATGAAGCATTTATTATTTTTTCTTGTATAAGAAAATATTTCTAGCTTCCGGGGTTCGGTTATTTGCATTGTGGGGGGTATTTTTATTTCTTATTTTTGTCATTTACTTCAGTAGACCATATATACATCAAAACAAACCCCTTATAGAAAATATGGCCGAGACCTCTTCTTGTCTAGAACTTCTGACCCCACATAATTATCACACATGGAAAATCCTGATGACACAACTTCTCCATTCAAAAGGGTTGTGGTGTTGTTTAGATGTAGTGCAACCAGTATTAACCAGGCCCTTTGAGGTCATGCAATATAGGAACAATATGGATGAGGCTATGGGGTTGATTTCTTTACAGGTTTCAGATAGTTTGCAGTTTTGTTTTGATGGGTGAAATACCCCTCAAGAGATGTGGGCTAAGTTTAAGAACTTATTTAGTACCATCAATGAGTTCAGAGAACTTCAGATTGAGGCAAAGCTTCCCTCCCTTGTACCCGATTCTTTTCCCTCCATTGAGGACTTCCTAATGAAGTTAAAATAATAGAGATCTCTATTACATGGATATGGAAAGCAAAAGACTAATAAAGAGTGTATTTATTTGATTATAGCTTCGAGGAAAATTTTAGATTTTCTCTTCTACCTTCCACTCTACCATGGATGATTTGGGACCTAGATTCACCATGCCCACTTTTGAGGTGTTTTGTGATTGTTTGACTAGAGAGTAGGGCAAACTTACCCAGTTGGACTCTCTAATAGGATCAAAGAACCAAGCATTGGTTGCCCAACCATCCAAGGGAAAGCAGAAGCAAAAGCCCAAGCCCAAAATAGATTTAGTTGGTAGTGAAAATTCCTCCAAGTCACCTCAAAAATCTGATCCCAAGAAATCACTCCAAGGGAAAAACTTCTAAGTCTGGTGAGTCCTCCTCCAAGACTACAAAGTACACAGGTGATCCTTGTAGTTTTTTGGGCAAGGAAGGGCATCAAGTTTCTAGGTGTTGGAAATGACTTGAGGCTCTAGAAGAATCCATGCAACAACATAGTATTGCTTCTCCAATCCCTCCACCTTCTCCCTCAAGGAAAGGACATGCTCTTTCTACTTGAGCTTCATCTTTCACTACCTCATGGATCATTGATTTAGGTGCTTCACCCAATATGTCAAACTCACCTATATTGGTTACCTCACTTTCTCAGAGTGTTACTACACATATTGCAGTTGGTGACTGAGCACTACTTTAAGTTATTGGTTCTGGAACTATTTCATTGGATGGTGGTTCTCTACAAGATGTTCTTTTGGTTTTGGCCATTTCTACGAACCTCCTATTTTTTTATCAGATTTGACATTCTGGCTCTAATAAGATACATGAGTTCTCACCACATGATGTGGTTATTCGAGACCTCCATATCCTGATTTGGTTATTGGGAGTGTTGATTCATAAAATCACTTATACAGGTTTGATGGCTTCGAGAGCTCTGATTCTACTAGTGTTCCTCTTGTTGCTCATACAGACATAGTGAGAAAGCTTTGGCATGATCATTTTGGCCATGTCAACTATAGATATCTACAATATATGAGTACATAGGAGCTAGTGATTAGGCTACATCAGATCTCTTGTACTGACAGTGTTTGACATGGTTGTGTTCTTGGAAAACATCATAGAGGTCCCTTTCTGATGAGTAGATCCTCATGTGATATAGCACCTTTGATGTTGATCCATAATTATCTGATGTCATTTCCCACTAATTTTTTTGGTGCCAGATATGTACTTAACTTCATAGATGATTTCTTCAGACACACATGGGTGTACTTCTTGAAGTACAAGTCTAATGTCTTTGATTTATTTCAAATATTTAATACATTTATAGAGAAGCAATCTGGTATTTTTGTCAAGCATATACACACTGACAATGGGGGGGAATATGTGAATTAGTCTTTAAGTGAATTTTGCACTGAGCATGGTTTACAACATCAGTTAATTCCTCATACCCCTCTGTAGAATGAAACTGTAGAGAGAAAGAACAAAACATTATGGGAGATGGCCAATTATATGCTATAGTCTCAAGCTATGAGTGCTTCATTTTGGATTGAGGTTGTCAATTATTCCAACTATATTCATAATTATATGCCTCATAAAGCTTTATGACATTTGACTCCTGAGGAGGATTGGACTCATGTCAAGCCTGATGTTTCTACATTCTGATTTTTTGGTAGTGAGGCTTGGTCATTTATTCCAGATGCTCAGAGGAAATTCATGGAGAGGAAGAGTCGACCACTCATATTTTTTGGCTATTGTTAGGATGTGAGGGCATACAAGTTGTTTGATCCTGATTCTAGAAAAGTCTTATTTTGACGAGATGTTCAGTTTGATGAGCGTTGTCCTTCGATGGATCCTCTATCATCAGCTTCTTCTCCACTACATAGTACTTCATCTTCTCCTCTACAAGATTCTATATCCTTTGAGGAAGATTTATATGATGTTCCACCTTCCCCACCCCCACCAAATGTTTAATGCATGCCCAAGTGGGCTTGTGATACTGTCCATATAGCTGGAGTTTTGGTAGGTGATCCTTTAGATACTCATCGCACTCATGATCAGATATTTGGTACTGGTTTATTGAGTCATGCTATTTCAGATGATCCTCAAAGTTTTTTAGAGGTGACAAGTCATCCTGAGTGGGATAGGGCTATGGATGAGGAGTACTCTTCTTTGATGAAGAATCACACTTGGGATCTTTGTCCTCTTCTGAAAGGAAGGAAGTTGGTTTGGTGAAAGTGGGTGTACCATACCAATTTTATTGCAGATGGTTCTATCGATAGGTATAAGGCATGCCTTTTTGTGAAGGGATTTTCACAGGTGGAGGGTATTGATTACTCTCATACCTTTGTGTTGGAAAAATGGCCAGCACTCCCCTCAGGATTCATGACATAGCTTAACCGCCTCTTGTATCTTCTATAAGTCTAATGGTTGTATTAGGCATTAACAGGTCAATCTTTTGGTGCAATGACAACCACTACTTGTAACAAGTGGTATCAAAGTTTGGTCACAGGTTCGAATCCCCTTGGCTAATGTTGAGGGGGAGATTGTTGGAAAAATGGCCAACGCTCCCCTCGGGATTTGTGACATGGACTAATTGCCTCATGTATCTTCTATAAGTCTAGTGGTTGTATCGAGCATTAATAGGTCAATATTTTGGTGCAACAACAACCACTACTTGTAACACTTTGCTCTTGTCATCGAGATGAATTCTATTTGCCTTGTACTTGTTAGAGTTTTTTCTTCCAGGATCAAACTTGGTAAATGTATAGGCTTGATTCTCATATTTAAGGGCTCACAAGTTTAACAAGAAATAGTATAATTGATGAGGATTGGATAAGATCCTCCTTCCTCTTCGAGCTCCACAGGACTCAAATGGGTATTGCCTATGATAGTTCACTATTTTTCAAGTAAAACTCAATGGTGGATTGATTTCCTCACTGTTATGCTATTTATGCTTTAAAAAACCTTAATGAAAGATTACTTTGTAAATAGCTGAGAACATCCTGATATAGAGCACAATAAAAGAAACTATAAATGTAATAGCATACACTAGTGATATAAAGACATTCATCCTTCTTCTTTTTTCGGAGTTCAACTCAAGGAAGGATAACCTTTTGATTATCTCTTAAAGGAATCACCAATATGAACTATACCACCTAGATACAGTTCCTTCGAAACATATAGGAAATTCTTAAAAGTAAAAGTACTGGTAATGAAATAAATTTTAGTGTTTTAAAGATCATGAAAAATAACTTGCAAGAACATAGCTATCTTGGCCTCAATCTGATTTTCTTTTCCTTTGAATAATGGGAAAATGGCCTTAATCTGATTTATTTCTTCACCCACCTGCAGGACAACCTTTGGAATATCTGCTCTCAAAGATTGCACAGATGCCAATCTTTCAAAAAGTGGTGCCTTGACTGCCACGTTGTATAATAAGCATTTAAAATTTGAAACAAAATTGTTTACCTCCACCTGCAACTCAGGTAATTTATTATAGGCAATAAAAACTAAATCTGCCTTATGCTTTAATGCATTAATTATATGCTGCAAAATATTCAAAAGAGCTTATAGGATAGCCTCATTTCTTTCTAATTTCACCTTCTCTATATTTGCAGCAGCCTCTTCTTCATTCATACCTTTATCCTCTGGCAATGCAGGTTGTTTTGGCGGGGTAGGGGTAACTACAAGTATATTTAGTACTTGTTGAGTCAAGTCTTCTACAATTTTTTCTAATACCTTTTCTTTCATTATATGCAGATCCCTATCTTTCACCAGTGCACTATAATTATTCAAAAGGGCACCATATCTCTCTGATAACCACTTTGTTTTATCCTCATTTAGCCTTGCAAAATGAGTGAGCACTTGAGATATTTCCAAATCCCCTGTATTGTGGATTGACCACACAACTTTATCACCATTCATTTGTTCCTTAACATTCAAAATTGATGGCTTTTGATCCTTGGGGTACAAGCTCGAGATAGCTAATGCTTGACTTTTTGGGTTATACCCAAATCCTTTGATAATGTCCCCCACTTATGTCTCTGAAGACACAGTTATATCATCCCACCTTCTTATTTGATCAATGATGAAGGAAGAGGCTAAGTCCCATCCAGGTACAAGTAACATATTGCTAGCCTTTACCAGCTATCTAGCTTCCTCTAGGGTGATAGTCTCAAATTCAGGGTCATAATCTCTCAAAGTTTGAACTGCCTCATCAGGCACTTGACCTTCTTTTGTAATCTAGACATTTGAAGCAACTTGCTATTGCTTATGCCATAACAAGAAGCTCTTGAATTCATTTGACTTGATAAAATCATCATCTTTCAAGAATGCATCTTGTTCCAACATCCTTTCATCTTGGCATAGGGCCAAGGGCAACTCAATTTCTTCTACCACCATCTTCTATTTTCTATTTTCTTCTCTTATTTTCTTTCTTAATTGATGGTCATAAACCCTTTTTCCAGTAAAGGGGGCTCCCACTTTGTCCTTTTTCTTCTCCATAGTTCTCACTTGGGAAGGCTCTCCAACAAGAAACTTTTGCTTTTTTCATGGAGACTCATTTGTATCTTGAGAACTTTGTAATTCTATCAGATCAACAATTACATTTCTTTCAGCACCATGTTCTTCAATCAATGGTTGCTCCATAGTAGGGGGGCTATACACTGGATAACCACCATCACTATCCTCTTCACAATCTGATTCAGAATATTTTTCTTCTCATCCTCCTTATGATCAATTTTATCTTCAAGAGATCTCATCAAAGTATTAAAATTGGTCATCATTTGCTCCAATCTTTGAAGGTAGGGGAGTGTGGGGAAGAATCCTCCAAAAGTCAAACCTTTTCTCTTCACTTTCTTCTCCATGGAAAACAACTCAGTGAGTTGTTGGGCTCTTTTAGCTACTTCTTCATCTTCTAAAATATTTCTTATTACATCCTCTTCAAGACATTCTTCATGCCTTTTGTTGATTGGAATGCTAGGAGTATAGTACTTCCTAGCTGAAACAATAAAGTCTTCTGTGTCAACATATCTAGGCACAACAAAAAGCATCCTAAATTGCCCTAACCAATCGTTCATCTGACTAAAAGCATTCTTTCCAATTGTAAAATTATGCACTCTAAAGTGCCTTGGAGTGAAAGTTCCCTTCTTGTGAGGGGCTAAGTGCTCTTTATCAATCAACATTAGTTGCCAGATGAACTCTAAGAAAGCAATTCTGGGAGGAAAAAAGAATGGTAGAATGTGGGGTGGCTAAGGGCACCCATAGACTCTGATCATTGTATAAGTATTTCCATAATAAAAATCCCCCCAGTTGTGACCTTTGGTCCAATTACTAATAAAATGTTGAGGCCTTATCAATTTTAAAACTTTTGTTGCCAACCTCGAGAGATTCAAACCTAAATTGAGGAGAATACGTTGCACCATCCACTTTTGGAATGCACAAAAATCACAATCTGGGGATGTATGACTCCAAGCCCTAATCCAAAATTACACTAGATTTGGGTGCCCTTTCCACATCATTTGTGGCCTAAGGCCCTCCATGTTCATTATATCATAGTTGAAGAATAAAATAAGATGTATTAAAGGGAATAATGCATGAACCTTGGTATTGTAGAGCCTTGCTCACAATTCTTCAATGCCTCTAATCCTTCATGCATTTTATTGATAATATATCCAATGTAATCATATCCCTTGGTCACAAGAGAATTTTTTGAATCTAACACCAACATCAGGAGATCATAAGTAATCCTTTCTACCCCACCATCAACCCCTAAGACTCTGCACAATCCATATGCAATATACTTTGCGTAGAAACAAAGGTGTTTGTAAAAGAATGGGGTTGACCCAACCACTACTGCAATGTAATTCCTATTTCCCCAGGGGACATGATTTTGAATTTCCTCTGCCAGCAAGACAGACTCTCTAATATATCTATTGGCTTGAGCTTGCAAGTTAATTTTTGTTGCAATAGGAACTTGAATGCTAAAAGCCCTCATGAAAGAACTTCAGTCAAGTGTAACTAGAAGTGAACCATCACCCTTACTGATTGTTTTGGATAGGGGATCATACCTTTGGGCTAACACAATCAACATGTCTACATCTAGGAAGACATTAGGAACAATTAACTTAGCTAACCTTGAAGTCCAAGGGTTTGAAATAGGGACTGAGCTATCAAAATTCTTATAAAAATAATAGAATAAATACATTCTAGTGATACTAGGAGTCTTAGCATCTCTACAATATGCAAGATCATCAATAAAACATTCATCACTAACCTTCTTGTTCTATGATGACCTAGGCAAAAAGGTAAGGAATTCATCTAAAAAACTCTCCTTAGCTTTCTCCTTAGCACCCTTGCTGGTAGAAGCTCCACTGGTTGTTGCTTGACTCATTTTAACTGAGAATTAAAATCCTTTTGAAAATTTTGAACTTACTGAACCTTGATTATGCTCTAAAACTCTCAAGAAATCTCATAATTCTATCACCTTTGCTCTTCAGAATGCTTTGTAATTCAAAATTAATGATAGCTAACTATATTTATTCTAAAGAATTAAATGCAACAGCCGGTTTGAATCTCAAAAGCTGGAAATCATGTCACTTCTACCATCACTTGGCATGCTTTGAACTCAATTCACTAGCCGTAAGTTGAGAAAATGATAGGTAAGAAGGATTTAATTTTCTAGCGACCTAGCGACTGAACAGTTCCTCACTATCACTAAAAGATTTGGCACTTTTTAAATAGTTTTAGAGATTTTGTGAATAAAGGGAAAACCTTTAGTTATTGAATGATTTTATTTATCTTGAGACTATTAATATGATTTAGAACAATAGAGAGGGGGGTTGAATCAATTGTTCTCAGGTCTAGATGCGTAAAACAAACTTTCAAACTCTTCAACAAATCAGATCTAACATCCAACAGCTACTCGGTCATTACTGATTATATAACAGAAACATATAACAGTGTAGTCCACTATCCAATAGTATCTAACTTGCAAAACATAGAAATGTTCAAACCAAAAAATTCACACAAGTATTGACACCAAGATTTATAGTGGAAACCCAATTTGGGAAAAACCACTTTGTAACATGTTACTGATATTTTCACTCTTCTGAAGTGAGCTCTGTGAAAAGCCAACCCTGTCAAAGGTTATAAACACACTGTCAGGTATGACCTGGTTAAAGGATTTAAACCACTCTGTTAAAAGTGTGTCTTGTTATAAGACTTACATACATTCTATTAGATTGCAACCTTGTTCAAAGGATTTATACAAATGAATGTTAGGTCAACCTCTATTAAAAGGATTTTGACTGATACAATGGTTAGAAAGTAACAGTAATATTGATCTGAAAACATACAACTCACTTTAAAAATATCAGATCCAATTCCGTACACATATTCTGGCTTACTGACTATGATTCATTTCCATCTCCATCACTGATATGCTCAGAAGTCCCTTCTAGCAATCACAACACTTCTCCTTCAACCTTTTCTACTTATACAGTCAATAACAACAACAACATCTCTTTTGCATCACACTTCAATGCCCTCCTATTCAACCTCATGCTTAGGTTTCCTTAATACTTCCTCATTTAGGTCGATACAACTTTTGTTGCTTAATCTCCTCTGTAGATCTTAGGGTTAGGTCAGATTCCTCAAATCCTTCCATCTTTATGTTCTTCGTCCATCCTTCTAGAAACATCTCAAATCTCCTTATAGATTTACAATAAAACATTTTACAGTGCATTCAATAATTTCTTACAATCAATAAATAAAGTCAACACGATTTACATAATCCAAGAATTCAACAATGTCAGTCTTCTCTGGATAGCTCGATTGCTACTAAAAAATGTTTCCTCAGCTAATACTGTCTTCCTCGATAATTAACCGATGTTCAGTCAACACTGATTTTACTCGGTATATACTAGCTTGGTCAACACTAACATCACTCGACTTAAACTAGATTTATTCACTTTTTCTTAGTTAAGCCTACCAGTTTAGTCTTCCTTCTTACTTAGATAAACAATACATTATCTTATCATTATGCCACATAGTCAAGTACCCATTGAAGTATCAAGATAACTACACCTTTCCTTAGGTGCTATTGTTACCAACCTTGCCACAACCTTCGAAACAATCAAATAGATATAGTACTTTCTTACATAGCAACAGTCTTACCAGTTAAGGTTTGACATCAATGACAATACAACAATTGCTTCAATTGTAGTTTCCAACAGAGATGTAGTGACTATAGTAAGAAATTATAGTCGTTGAATGATTTTAACTTTATTGAATTTATTTGGAGATTGAGTGACCTTTGAATATTTCAATTTTTTATTCCGAGACTTGGTGACTACAACCTATCTCTTAGTCGCTGAAGGATTTATCTTTTATTAATTCCATCCTGAGACTTGGCGACAACCAGCTTCCTTAAGTCTTATCATCATTTTATTTTCCATTGGGAGGCTTAGCGATTGCAGTGAATCTCTTAATCGCTGAATCCTGTTGACTTTTCAAACTTTTTCTTGAGACTACCCGACTTACCCATCTAGAGATTCAGCGACTGAAGATAGAAAACCCTTGATTTATTTCTTCTAGAGATTCAACGACTAAAGTTAGGTCTATTTATTGCTTATCACTTCACTTACCTTATCGACCAATTAGGGAAGGACACATCATAAAATCCACCAAACTGGATCCTCATATTTTATCAACTTTTTGTCCTCGATCAACATTTAACCTTTAATCTTTTGGCGATTGCATGACTGAAGACATCTCCCAATCACTAAATATCTTTACTTAACTCGGGTTTGATCTGGAGATTGGGTGACAAAGCAAATCTCAAGATCACTAAAACCTTTTCTGAATCATCTAGTTGGAACATTCTGGTAGTAGCTCTCTTATCAAAAAGGTATTTCATTTTTTTGATGCAATTTAACATTGTCCTTTTGACTATCTCTTCTTATTTAATCCAACTCAACCAACTCCATAATTCTATCCTATATTGGCTCTAAAATATCCAACTCTTCATCTTGGATAAACTTATATACAGGAAGCATGTTATTAATAGGAAATCTTGACTGTAACCCATACACCATTTCAAATGGAGATTTCCCTGTGGCTTTCTTTACTGTAATTCTATCTTCCTATAGAGCAAGTTTCAACTTTGAATGCCAGGCTCTCTTATTTTTTTCCAATGTTTTCTTTAGAATTTTTAGGATACTTTTGTTACTGGATTCAGCTTGTCCATTTGCTTGAGGGTGATAAGGAGATGAATAGGATGTCATTATTCCATTCTCTTTGCAGAAATCCTTCAATTCATTTGACCTGAAGCACATTGCATTATCAGTGATCAATTTAATGGGAACACCAAATCTGGTCAGAATATTATCTAATAGAAAATCAATCACTATTTTACTTGATTCCCTTTTGGTGGGAATAGCTTCTATCCACTTTGTGAAGTAATCAGTTGCAACAAGTATCCAACTATGTCCACCACTAGTTTCTCAGCAAATTCTCTTATAAAGTCCATTCCCCATAAGGAAAATGGTGCTTCTACAACTATTGGCTTCAATAGTAATGCTCCTAAATATTTTAACTTTGAAGAAAACTTTTGACAAACCTCACACCTTTTAAAAAATTGGAAAGAGTCCTTGAATAATGTAGGCCAACAATAACCAGCTCTTAAAATCTTATGAGCAGTGGTCTTTGTAGAATAATGCCCCTCACAAACACCAGCATGCATTTCATTCAAAACCTTTTCTGCTTGGTATTTGTCAAGACAAAACAACAATATTCCATCCCTATTTTTCCAATACAAATCCCCTTGTATCAATGTGTACTTCTGAGCTTGCAATCTTAAAGCTCTTCTCTGATTATCAGTCATATGTTTTGGATATTTAGCATTCTTGATATAATAGACAATATCAGTATAATATGGTTGTCTATCAATGCTTGTTATTATCAAATCTAGTATCCCCTCATTATTAACTTGGACCAAGTCCATGTTTTCTTCAGTCATTAACTTAGCAAGACCTAGTCCTCTCAATAATTTAGTAATATGGATTTCCAAGTTGAATTCTTGGATCCTAGTGATCCACTTGCATGTCTTACCAGTGACCTCTAACTGTGTGAGAACATCTTTCACTCCTGTATGAGGAACATATGCAATAACTTTATCACATACTAAATAAGGCTTGAAATTTTTTACAGCTTTTACTAATGCATATGCTTGCTTCTCCATCATTTCATAATTTAGTTCAGTAGCCTGCAAAGACTTACTAAAGAATGCAATTGGATGCTCAAAATTTTCTTCATCCTTTTGTAATAGTACAACAGCAAGAGTATGAAATGATGCAAAAGAAAATAATAAGAACGACTTGATGTAGTCAGGAGATTTCAACACTGGTGCCTCTTGAACAACCTTTTAAATCTTGTCAAAAGCATGTTGTGCTTCAATAGTCCATTGAAACTTTACTTCCTTTTTGAGCAACTTAACTATTGGCTTCACAATCTTAGCAAAGTTGGCAATAAATCTTCTAACAAAATTAATTTTCCCCAAAAAGAACTGTACACCTTTGATTTTTTTGGAGTAGTGACCCTCTAGATGGCTTCTACCCTTTTTGGATCAATCCTTACTCCTTCCTTAGATACAATGTGTCCTAACAATTTTCCCTCTTTGACTCCAAAGTTACATTTCTTTGGATTCAAGGACACACCATACTCCAGAGCCTTGTTAGAAATATTTTCAAGATGAGAACAATGATCTTCAGCTTTTTCTGAATAGGTAGTTATGTCATCTTGGTAAACAACCATAAACAAATCTATATACTCTTTAAATGCAACATCCATGGCTCTTTGGATTGTTGCTCCAACATTTCTAAGACCAAACGACATTCTGACATATACATAAGTTCCCCATGGAGTGGTGAATGTAGTCTTAAATTGCTTAAATTCTTTTACTAACACCTGTTTGTAACCTGAAAAACCATTCATCATAGATAATAGTTCACAACCAATAACCTTATGCAACATTGCCTCCATATTAGGCAAAGAATAATTGTCCTTTAGAGATGCAACATTCAGATTCCTAAAATCCACACATAACCTAATATCACCATTTTTCTTTCTGACTGGGACTAAGTTAGAGACCCAAGTTGAGTGCCCTATGGGCTGAATTATTCCTGCATCACTCAACTTAACCAGTTCTTGCTGCATTTTAGGAGCCAATAGTAGATTAATAGGTCTTTGTTTTTGTTTGAATGGCTTAACATCTAGCTTTAATGGCATCTCATGTTGGAAAAGGTCCTCTCTATAGGCTTTCAGATCATCATAGGACCAGACAAACACATGCTTGTGTTTTCTTAATAACTTTATCAAATTACATCCTATTTGAGGATCTAAGCCTTTTCCAATATAAATCATCTGAGGTGTGTTATGTGATCCCAAATTCACTTCTTATAAATCTTCAATCTTAGTATTACTATTTTTTAACATGTGATCATTATGACTACTATATAATACTTTCAGTTCTATTAAACCTTTGGGAATATAATTTGTACTCAACTGAATTATTTCATTTCCCAAAACCATATCTTTATCATCCACAACCTCAACCAAAGTATTACAATCTATGAGCTAATCTTCATAAATGTCAAGGCAATGGACAAACTTTAAAATATCTTGGTCATCTTCAAAAACCTACCAATTGTAAATGTTGTCTGGAACAACTGGCCTACTTTTAACTTCTACTATTGACACCCTAGTTAAAGTTAAATCATCTTTCTTTAGAGCAACATTAGCTAATAAATATGCCATAATGTTCTTAGATCTTTCTACCCACCTAATGTTAAAGGCATCAAATAGTTCTATCTGATCCCAAATAGCATGTTTGTAAAATTTCAATCTATCATTTTTCACAACATATTTGGATCTAACTTGTGCCACCACAAGCTCAGAATCACCATAAAATTTTAAACACTTTATTCCATGTTTTATAGGAATATTCAATCCTAAAGACAATGCTTCATATTCAGCAGTGTTGTTTGTACATTGAAAAGTTAATAGGAAAGAGTACTTAAATGTGGTACTTGATGGAGATATGAATAAGTCTCTAGCTCCTGAACCTTCTTTTGAGCAAGCTCCATCAAAATACACCTGTCATAATCCATTTTTTTGTCTTTTTAATTCCGCAACCAATGGGTCTACATCTTCTTCTTGTGGAATAATTTTTCCACTGTAAAGTTCTCCATATCAATATCCACACAACAATTCAAATCATCAGCATCACTTAATCCAATCATGTGTGGGGTCCTACTCTCTCTAGACACTTTAATATTATTTCCATCAATATTGAAAGTTGCAAAGGACAAATCACACTGGATACTACCTCCCATTGAAGGACTCCATTTTCTAGATAGTAGCATTCCATACTAAAGTGGGATGTCGACCACTAAGACACTCATAGTTAGCAGCCTATTTGGATAACCTGCCAACCTGTAGGTAAGGCTTTAATAGTACCAAAAATTGGTACTTCTCTTGAATCCATGGCCTGACATCTCCCATGAGGTGTGTCAACTTTCAATCCTAGGGACTTCATCACTTCTGCAGGCATAACAGTATTAAAAGCTCCTGAATCAATCATGCAGTTCTTTAAGAGCTTCCCATTTACAACTAAAGATAGAAAGAAAGGATCAACTATCCTTGATACAGTACTGAAAACATTTGTATGCAGATAAATTTGAGGAATCTCAAAGATGATTTCCCCATACTGATTTTAATTTGAGTCATTCACAAAAGCAACCAATTTGTTAGCCTTAGCGGTTTTTTGGGTATCAGTAGGAGTAACTCCATTCACCCAACATAAGGCTTTCTCTTTGTGTTCCTCTATTCTCATCATTCCTAACAAAGGAACCTTGACAGTGATTTGTGACAACAACTTGCTCATTTCAACTGGAATGTACATTCGGTCAACTATGTCTTGCTTAATGACAATAACCTCTTTTATTTTTTCATGTTCAAATAGGCTAGGATGATCTTTTCTTTGGGTTTTAAATTCCTTCGGGAAAGAACAAATAGCCTCCTCAAGAGGTTTAGACTTTACTTTGTAGGTCATATTTGGGGTAGCAAACGTAACATTCGTCTTTACCTTAGTTTTACAGCCAACCTCAGCAACTTTCTGTTTATCTTGAGACTGTTTTACATCCTTCTCTGATTTCTTTATGAATATACTATTTAACTTATGGTTTGGATCACCTACCACTCTATTTCTCATATTATAGTTACTTTTGGCTTGCGTGACCACATCTGCTGTAATTTTTGCAATCTCCTCATCAGAAGGCCTTCTTAACACAATAGACCCATCATCTTTCAAAGTGTTACACTAGACACTATCTAATTAATTATCTTATTCATCAAAAAAGACCAGCTGATGGTAGACCTCATTTATGACTTGGGAACTAAAAACATTTTGACCCTCATACTCTTTAGTGGAGTCTATTTCATCATAAATACATGAAGAAGTCATGGCACATCCTTGATCATCATAAGACTCCTCATCATTATTTTCTTATTCTCCATCTGTAGAGATGCTTTGAGCAACTACACAGTAATAAGGGTCATGAGGTGATTGACAAACAATGCACCATGGAACATCATCAATCATGTTTACTGAGTTTTTGTGTAAGCGGTCAGGAATTTTATCACTTGATTTATCCCTTCTTTCAGGGAGTATTGGTTTTCCATCCTTCCATTGAGTGTTGTAAGGATAGTTCTGCATTCTTGGTAACTTGTTGAAATTATTGAAAGATGGTCTATCATTTCCTGGCACTCTATTATTTCTATTCTCACCAAGCTTCAAATATTTTATAGCTTTCAAAATTTGTTTCAAGCTATCTTCCTCTTTTTTTTTTGCATCAGATCTTCCTGGTTCCTTTCCATTTGAAACTTGAGGTTTTTAATCATCCCTTCTTCCCAACTTTCCTGATATCCTTCTATTGCTCTCTATGTTAATAGCCAAGTTGTAAGCTTCTGCAAGGTTTCTAGGGTTTTTGTCTCTCAAAAGATATCCCATTTTTGAATCAAAAGCATTTAAATAGGTGACCAAACATATTTTGTCATCCAACAAGATAACTTGTAACAACTTATGCATGGCTTTCTGAAATCTGACATTAAACTCAATAACACCATCATTTTGGTTTTTCTTGATGTTATTGAATTTGTTCAACATGAAGCCTTCATTGGTCTTTTCACCATACTGTTCTTTAAAACAATTCTTGAACTGATCCCAAGAACCAATACTGGCATGAGGTAATCCCCTAAACCAATATCTAGAATCCCCAGTTAGGGAATTAACAAAGAGTTTCATTATTACATCATCGGGTTTTATGTTATAGTCATCTATCACATCCATGAAGTTCTTCAAGTGTTCCTCACAAGTGATGGCATTACTGCTAGTGAACTTTGGGAGTTTTTTCCTAATTTCACCAGGAATGGGGTTTGGATATCCAAGGATCCCATGAAAAAGCAATTGCTTATATCTTTCATGGATAGATCATGTCTGGGATGGACTAACACCTTGAGATGTAGAAGTTTGGATATTTGAAATAGTGGAAATCTTAGGGACAACCGAGGAAGGGATAATTTTGGCATTAATTAAAACATTTGCACCTTGCACTAAGGAATTGGAAACTATATTAGTAGGTCCCAAAGATTGTCTAATAAATTCAATCTTTCTTTTCATCTCTGCTACAATAGCCTCTAGCTCTGCCTTTTCTAATTCTTTAGCCAATAGTTCCTGTTCTCTTTTGGCCTTTTCTAGATCAACATCTAACCTTGCTGCTTGATCTAAAGAGTTTTTGGTAGGATTGGGTTCATTAATTGAAACTCCTACAACTTTTTGTTTACCCTTATCCTTGGGATTTCTTATTTCATGTATTTATTGGATAATGCATTGTTCCTTTGTTTGTTCTAATATGGGAACATAATTTATAGCTTCCCAATCTAATAATTGTTTCTTCAATTGTTCAACTCTTATCATAGCATGTCTAATTTTTTCTTCTTTCTATTTCTCTCTATTTTGCCTCATTGCAGCTTCTTCCTGGATCCTTCTCTCTAATTCAAACACCTCTTCAAAAATTTCTTCAGAGTTTGGGAGGGTTGTTTCAAATGATGTTTTTTGGGCAAGGAATTCCTCTTGGTGGTCATCAGTCATTTGGAGGTCCTGAGGCAAAAAGGAACCAAGGGGGCAAGGAGGAACAAAGCCTTGTCTATTCCTACTTTGGCTTCTAGATCTTCTATTATTTCTAGGAGCAACTCTTTTGTGATGTGCTTTCCCTCCATCTCTCTCAGAGGGATAATAATAGTCTTCATACTAATTTACACCTAAATCATCTACTTCCTCATACCCTGACGTATTTCCTTCTTGATTTGTTTGAATCGGATCCTCTGTCCTCATATCTCCTTTTTGTTTCCATGTGAAAGACATGTCATTGTTATTTCTCTCCTTCCCATTTGGCCATGCCTTGAGGTGGTCGGAATTTATCCTTCTAAATTTTCTTCTAGATGTTCTTTTTTCTAGGATCTTGTATTTCTATGGCTCATTGTAAAACAGTGAATCCTTTATACAACTCTAGTTCATAAATTTTTAGAGAGTCACCACCCAAGTAAGTTGGCAATCAGGTGATACTATTCCTTGAGAGAGCAAATGTATAATTTCTAGATGGAAAGGAAAGATTGAGAGATAAGGGAATAACTTTGTTCTTCAATGGTGATCGACTAGTGTGAAGTAAGCAAGCCAGGAGTCAAAATCAACTTGAAACCTGCATTTCTTGTTTAATTGCAAAAAGATTCCCTAGTGGAGTCACCAGTTTGTTAGAGCTTTTTCTTGCAGGATCAAACTTGGTAAATGTATAGGCTTGATTCTTAGATTTAAGGACTCACAAGTTTGACAAGAAATAGTCTAATTGATGAGGATTGGATAAGATCCTCCTTCTTCTTCGAGATCCATAGGACTCAGGCAGGTATTGCCTATGATAGTTCACTATTTTTCAAGTAAAACTCAATGGTGGATTGATTTCCTCCCTGTTATGCTATTTATGCTTTAAAAAACCTTAATGAAAGATTACTCTGTAAATAGCTGAGAACATCCTGATACAGAGCACAATAAAAGAAACTATGAATGTAATAACATACACCAGTGGTATAAGGACATTCATCCTTCTTCTTTTTCGGAGTTCAACTCAAGGAAGGATAATCTTTTGATTCTCTCTTAAAGGAATCACCAATATGAACTATACCACCTGGATACAGTTCCTTCCAAACATATAGGAAATTCTTAAAAGTAAAAGTACTGGTAATAAAATAAATTTTAGTGTTTTAACAATCATGAAAGATAACTTGCAAGAACAAACACTAAACTAGTGCCTAATCCAATGGGCAAAAAGAGTCTAAATGTAAATCAACAAGGCTGCCTTAAAAGAAATTCAATAGTATAACTTACAAACTATCTACAATATGAATAGAATGCCTTACAAACTATTCTGTCAATCCAATATTACTATCATCAAAAGATCTACAAATATGTTTACTCTCTGAAATTGACAATGAGGGTTTTAATTTTCTCCTTGAAAGAAACTCACAATCAATTAAACAACTTGCTTGACAACTGGTATATTTTAAATGCCTTACAAGTAAAACATACGAGAGTAAAACATAAAAAGCAAAGAGACAACAATAATATAAGATAGAAATTGCAATGTATTTGTATTAAAATGTACCTGTCAATTACATACAAAATCTCATGCTCAGAAGCTTAGACACAAAATTTAGAAGTCTTCTCTGTAGCAATTGTATTCAATTTTTTAATTATCTTTCAATCAGAATCCTCAAAATGAGGTTACAACTTATATATAGTCTAACCATCTTGGAATCCTCTTATGAATGAGGATGCAACAAGCTCCATATAGTTAAAACCCTAAACCTAGAAATCATAAAAGACAAATTACAAGAAATGCCCTCAGGCGGTGGAAAGACAAAAACTTTTTGGATTGTTCTGCTCTTTGCTCGTTGATAATTTGACACCTTTGTCTGTCAGTATTCATGATAGCTTCTTTGAGTTATTGCAAGATATGGTGACCGCCATTCCAACTAACTTACACCATTCTTAATTGATATCTTATCATCGAGTGGTCAGGTGTCAGGTACTCCAGGTGTCCTCTTCATTCATCATCCAAGATATCAAAGTCAACTACAACAGATTTTATATTCTTGGGCCTTGTGAGCTCATCCCATGCAGCTACTTCCTCTTCTATTGGCCATTTAAAGCTCTGAACATGTTGTAATTGTGCCTTTTGTCTTTCCCATCTGGCATTCGTTATTAGCTTGACATCTGTCATGAATTTGTTAAATTCCATCTCAACTTTTATAGCCTCATCCAGAGTAGCATTAAATCTTTCCATATCTGAATCATTTTTCTCATTAATAAATGCCTCTTTCTTAGGCAATAGGAGATCAAAATCTAATCTCCATTGAACCAAACTCTTTATTACACCATCTTCACCCCTAATTGGAGGAATACACTTGTTGAAATTTGAGCTGAACATAGCTATCTTGGCCTCAATTTGATTTTCTTTTCCTTTGAATAATGGGAAAATGGCCTTAATCTGATTTATTTCTTCACGCACCTCCAGGACAACCTCTGGAATATCTTCTCTCAAAGATTGCATAGCTGCTAATCTTTCAAAAAGTGGTGCCTTGACTGACCAAGTTGTATAATAAGCATTTAAAATTGAAACAAAATTGTTTACCTCCACCTGCAACTCAGGTAATTTATTATAGGGAATAAAAACTAAATCTGCCTTATCCTTTAATGCATTAATTCTATGCTGCAAAATATTCAAAAGAGCTTGTAGGACAACCTCATTTCTTTCTAATTTTACCTTCTCTATATTTGCAACAACCTCTTCTTCATTCATACCTTTATCCTCTAGCAATCTAGGCTGTTCTGGTGGGGTAGGGGTAACTATAGGCATATTTAGTACTTGTTGAGTCAAGTCTTCTACAATTTTTTCTAATGCCTTTTCTTTCATTATATGAAAATCCCTGTCTTTCACCAATGCACTGTAATTATTCAAAAGGGCACCATATCTCTCTGATACATGCTTTGTTTTATTGTCATTTAGCCTTGCAAAATGAGTGAGCACTTGAGATATTTCCAAATCTCCTGTATTGTGGATTGACCACACAACTTTATCACCATCCATCTATTCCTTAACATTCAAATTTGATGGCTTTTGATCCTTGGGGTACAAGCTCTAGATAGCTAATGCTTGACTTTTTGGGTTATACCCAAATCCTTTATTAATGTCCCCCACTTGTGTCTCTAAAGATAAAGTTATATCATCTTGCCTTCTTATTTGGTCAATGATGAAGGCAAAGGCCAAGTCCTACCCAGGTACAAGAAACATATTGCTAGCCTTTACCAGCTGTCTAGCTTCCTCTGGGGTGATAGTCTCAGATTCAGGGTCATAATCTCTTAAAGTTTGAACTGCCTCATCAGGCACTTGACCTTCTTCTATAATCTGGACATTTGTTGCAACCTGTTATTGCTTATCATTTGACTTGATAAAATCATCATATTTCAAGACTACATCTTGTTCAAACATCCTTTCATCTTGGCATAGGGCCAAGGGCAACTCAATTTATTCTGCCGCCATCTTCTGTTTTCTATTTTCTTCTCTTTTTTCTTTCTTAACTGGTGGTCAAGAACCCTTGTTCCAGTAAAGAGGGCTCCCACTCTATCATTTTTCTTCTCCATAGTTCTTACTTGGGAAGGCTCTCCAACAAGCAACTTTTGCTTTTTTGATGGAGGCTCATTTGTATCTTGAGAGCTTTGTAATTCTGTCAGATCAACAATTACATTCTTTTCAGCATCATGTTCTTCAATCAATGGCTACTCCATAGTAGGGGGGCTATAAATTGGATAACCACCATCACTATTGCTCTTCACAATCTGATTTAGAATATTTTTCTTTCTCCTCCTCCTTATCATTAATTTGATCTTCAAGAGATCTCATCAAAGTATTAAAACTGGTCATCATTTGCTCCAATCTTTGAAGGTAAGGGAGTGTGGGGAAGAATCCTCCAAAAGTCAAACCTTTTCTCTTCACTTTCTTCTCCATGGAAAACAACTCAGTGAGTTGTTGGGCTCTTTTAGCTACTTCTTCATCTTCTAAAATATTTCTTATTACATCCTCTTCAGGACATTCTTCATGCCTTTTGTTGATTGGAATGCTAGGAGTATAGTACTTCATAGCTGAAACAATAAAGTCTTCTGTGTCAACATATCTAGGCACAACAACATGCATCCTAAAATACCTTAACCAATCATTCAGCTGACTAAAAGCATTCTTTCCAATTGAAAAATTATGTACTTTGAAGTGCCTTGGAGTGAAAGTTCCCTTCCTATGTGGGGCTAAGTGCTCTTTATTAGTCTGCATTAGTTGCTAGACAAACTCTAAGAAATCAACTCTGGGAGGAACAAATAATTATAGAATGTGGGGTGGCTGAGGGCACCCATAGACTCTGATCATTGTATAAGTTGTTTCATAATAAAACCCCCCCAGTTGTGACCTTTGGTCCAGTTACTAATAAAATGTTGAGGCCTTATCAATTTTAAAACTTTTGTTGCCAACTTCGAGAGATTCAAACCTAAACTGAGGAGAATAGGTTGCACCATCCAATTTTGGAAAGCACAAAAATCACAATCCGGGGATGTATGACTCCAAGCCCTAATCCAAAATTGCACTGGATTTGGGTATCCTTTCCACATCATTTGTGGCCTAAGGCCCTCCATGTTCATGATATCATAGTTGAAGAATAAAATAAGATGCATTAGAAGGGAATAATGCATGAACCTTGGTATTGTAGAGCCTTGCTCACAATTCTTCAATGCCTCTAATCCTTCATGCATTTTATTGATAATATAGCCAATGTACTTATATGCCTTGGTCACAAGAGAATGTTGTGAATCTAATACCAACATCAGGAGATCAAAAGTAATCCTTTTTTCCCCACCATCAATATCTAAGACTCTGCAAAATCCATATGCAATATAATTTATGTAGAAATAGAGGTATTTGTAAAAGAATGGGGTTGAACTAGCCACTACTACAATGTAATTCCTATTTCCCCAGGGGACATGATTCTGAATTTCCTCTACCACCAAGATAGACTCTCTAATATATTTGTTGGCTTGACCCTGTAAGTTAATTTCTGTTGCCATAGGAACTTGAATGCCGAAAGCCCTCATGAAAGAATTTCGGTCAAGTGTAACTAGAGGTGAACCATGACCCTTCCCGATTGTTTTGGACAGGGATCATATCTATGGGCTAACATAATCAACAACTCTATGTCTAGGAAGACATCAAGAACAATTAACTTAGCTAACCCTGAATTCCAAGGGTTTGAAACAAGGACCGGGCTATTAGAATTTTTATAAAAATAACATAATAAATACATTCTAGTGATACTAGGAGTCTTAGCATCTCTACAATATGCAAGATCATCAATAAAACATTCATCACTAACCTTCTTGTTATGTGATGACCTAGGTAGCAAGGTAAGGAATTCATCTAAAAAATTCTCCTTAGCTTTCTCCTTAGCACCCTTGCTAGTAGAAGCTCTGTTGGTTGTTGCTTGACTCTTTTTAACTGAGAATTCAAATCCTTCTAAAATTTTTGAATTTACTGAATCTTGATTATGCTCTGAAACTCTCAAGAAATCTCATAATTCTATCACCTTTGATCTTAAGAATGCTTTGTAATTCAGAATGAATGATAGCTAACTGTATTTATTCTAAAGAATTGAATGTGGTGGCCCCTCTGAAACTCAAAAGTTGGTAATGATGTCACTTCCATCATTACTTGGCATGCTCTGAACTCAATTCACTAGCCGTAAGCTGAGAAAATGATAGGTAAGTAGGATTTAATTTTTTAGCGACCTAGCGACTGAACAGTTCCTCACTATCGCTGAAAGATTTGACGATTTTTAAATAGTTTCAGAGATCTGGCAACTAAAGGGAAAACCTTTAGTTATTGAATGATTTTATTTATCTTGAGACCTAATGACTATAGTCAGAAATCATAGTCGCTGAATGATTTGAACTTTATTGAATTTAATTGGAGATTGAGCGACCTTTGAAT
Source organism: Chamaecyparis obtusa (assembly GCA_027943335.1). NCBI lineage: Eukaryota > Viridiplantae > Streptophyta > Pinopsida > Cupressales > Cupressaceae > Chamaecyparis > Chamaecyparis obtusa. Next base: position 273,703 of record BSBK01008200.1, read on the forward strand.
ATTTCAATTTTTCATTCCGAGACTTGGTGACTACAACCTATCTCTCAGTCGCTGAAGGATTTATCTTTTATTAATTCCATCCTGAGACCTGGTGACAACCGGTTTCCTTAAGTCTTATCATCATTTTATTTTCTATTGGGAGACTTAGTTTATGTAGTGAATCTCTTAATCGCTGAAGCCTGTTGAATTTTTAAACTTTTTCTTGAGACTACTCGACTTACCCATCTGGAGATTCAGCAACTGAAGATAGAAAAACCCTTGATTTATTTCTTCTGGAGATTTAGTGACTAAAGTTAGGCTTGTTTATTTCTTATCACTTCACTTACCTTATCGACCAATCAAGGAAGGACATGTCACAAAATTCGGCAATCGAATCCTCATATTTTTTGAACTTTTTGTCCTTGGTCAACATTTAACCTTTAATCTTTTGGTGATTGCACAACTGAAGACATCTCCCAATTGCTGGATATCTTTACTTAACTTGGGTTTGATCCAGAGATTGGGCAACATCGCAAATCTCAAGGTCGCTGAAACCTTTTCTTAATCATGGTTTAATTCGGAGACCCTGTGACTACCACTCGATCAAATTTATATCAACGGCTGGAAAATGCTTGCTGGTCACCTCTTCCTTAACTCACCATCATCTGGTGACCACATGACTAAAGACATCTCTCAGTCGCTAGACATTTCTTTTAACTCAGGTTAGACCTGGAGATTGCACAGAAACCTTTATTCTCTAAGTCGCCAGAAGATTTTCTTAACCTCGGTTAGATACTGAGATTAAATGTCAATCGTTGATCAATCTTCCATCCTACAGTCCTCACTAAGTCGCTATACTTTTTATGACTTAACCATTGTATCAAGAGACTTAGAGATAACTGTGTCACTGGATCGTTGAATGCTTGGAACATAACTACCAAGATCAAGAGAACACATGATTGTTGAAACCATTGGGTCGCTGAATAAAAAGACTAACCACTTGAGAACTTGGAGACCTGGTGACCAAGGAAAATAGACCACTATATTTCATTAGGAGACTCAGCAACCAAAGAGGAAACTCATAATCGCTAGAAATTATATCACTTTATTATTTCATTCAGAGACCGCCCGACTGAAGGTATTTTAATCTGGAGAATGGGCGACTATAGTTGCTTTTGAAAATATTTATCAGTGTAGTCGCTAGATCTCATGATGCTCATTCATAAACTTGGTGACTGAAGACAATCATTAAGTCATTAGAAGACAAGGAATATTCTTTTATCTTAAGGAGATCGCGTGAAAAAAGGTTTTTTGGTAATCACTAGACTAAAAGGAATATGCTGAAACTATTATGAGACTAAGCGACTAGCGAGAGATATAAAAGCACACATGCCTAAAGGGTTTGTTAAGTGATTCAAAAAGTAACAGCTGAATAGACTTGGATAAACAATTTTAGGGCTTTTTTGGATTTTCAAAGTCACTGAGACCTAGCACTTAGGGTTTTTCACATTTCTCAAGAATTTTGAGCTCTGGGATGGACAAAATGTAGGAGACCAAGTCATGAAACACAGAGAAAACCTCAAAAATCAAATTTTTGAAAGGACAACTCTAGAAAGCAGAGAATCTAACCAATAATGGCTCTATCTAAGGATGTTTAAATGCAAATTTAAGCAAGAACCACATATCTCTGGGACAACAGACCAAAACCAACAAACCTACAATAAGAAAGAAACACACAACCTAAAGGGAAACACACTTGTACAAAATTTACATGAATTTACATGTGCATAAGAACCAAAATTCTAATTGAAAATGAGTTTTAAGAATTGTCCATGCACTGGCAACTCAAAAATTTCCCCATCCATATTCTTCAACAAGTAGGAATCCTTTCCAAAAATTTGATGGATTATATAAGGGCCAAGCCATAGTGACTCAAAATTTGTATGCTTTCCCTTATCCTCTACTCTGATATTCCACTGGAGCACTAAATCATCTGGTTGGAACTTTCTGGCAGTAGCTCTCTTGTCAAAAAGGTATTTAATTTTTTTGGTGCAATTTAACATTGTCCTTTTGACTATCTCTTCTTATTTCATCTAACTCAACCAACTGCATAATTTTGTCTTGTATTGGCTCTGAAATATCCAACTCTTCATCTTGGATAAACTTATATACAGGAAGCAAGTTATTAATAGGCATTCTTGATTGTAACCCATACACCATTTCAAATGGATATTTCCTTGTGGCTTTCTTTACTGTAATTCTATCTGCCCATAGAGCAAGTTTCAACTTTGAATGCCAGGCTCTCTTATTTTTTTCCAATGTTTTCTTTAGAATTTTCAAGATACTTTTGTTACTGGATTCAGCTTGTCCATTTGCTTGAGGGTGATAAGGAGATGAATAGGATGTCATTATTCCATTCTCTTTGTAGACACCCTTAAATTCATCTGACCTAAAGCACATTGCATTATTAGTGATCAATTTAATGGGAACACCAAATCTGGTCAGAATATTATCTAATAGAAAATCAATCACTATTTTACTTGTTGCCTGTTTTGGTGGGGATAATGTAGGCCAATAATAACCAACTCTTAAAATCTTATGAGTAGTGGTCTTTGCAGAATAATGTCCCCCACAAGCACTAGCATGCATTTCATTCAAAACAACAATATTCCATCCCTATTTTTCTAGTACAAATCCCCTTGTATCAATGTGTACTTCTGAGCTTGCAATCTTAAAGCTCTTCTTTGATTATCAGTCATATGTTTAGGACATTTAGCATTCTTGATATAATAGACAATATCAGTATAATATGGTTGTCTCTCAATGCATGTTATTGTCAAATCTGGTATCTCCTCATTATTAACTTGGACCAAGTCCATGTTTTCTTCAATCATTAACTTAGCAAGACCTAGTCCTCTAAATAATTTAGTAATATGGATTTCCAAGTTGAATTCTTGGATCCTAGCGATCCACTTGCATCTCTTACCAGTGACCTCTGACTGTGTGAGAACATCTTTCACTATTGCATGAGGAACATATGCAATAACTTTAGCACATACTAAATAAGGCCTAAAATATTTTACAACTTTTACTAATGCATAGGCTTGCTTCTCGACCATTTCATAATTTAGTTCAGCAGCCTGTAAAGACTTACTAAATAATGCAATTGGATGCTCAAAATTTTCTTCACCTTTTGTAATAGTACAACAACAATAGTATGAAATCATGCAAAAGAAAATAATGAGAAGGGCTTGCTGTAGTCAGGAGATTTCAACACGGGTGCCTCTTGAACAACCTTTTTAATCTTTTCAAAAGCATGTTGTGCTTCAATAGTCCATTGAAACTTTACTTCCTTTTTGAGCAACTTAACTATTGGCTTCACAATCTCAGCAAAGTTGGCAATAAATCTTCTAACAAAATTAATTTTCCCCAAAAAGAACTGTACACCTTTCATGTTTTTTGGAGCAGTGACCCTCTGGATGGCTTCTACCCTTTATGGATCAATCCTTACTCCTTCCTTAGATACAATGTGTCCTAACAATTTTCCCTCTTTGACTGCAAAGTTACATTTCTTTGGATTCAAGGACACACCATACTCCAGAGCCTTGTTAGAAATATTTTCAAGATGAGAACAATGATCTTCAGCTTTTTTTGAATAGGTAGTCATGTCATCTTGGTAAACAACCATAAACAAATTTATATACTCTTTAAATACAACATCCATGGCTCTTTGCAATGTTGCTCTAGCATTTCTAAGATCAAAAGGCATTCTGACATATACATAAGTTCCCCATGGAGTGGTGAATGCAATCTTAAATTGCTCAAATTCTTTTACTAACTCCTAGTTGTAACCTAAAAAACCATCCATAATAGATAATAGTTCACAACCAGTAACCTTATGCAACATTGCCTGCATATAATTAGGCAAAGAATAATTGTCCTTCAGAGATGCAACATTCAGATTTGTAAAATCCACACATAACCTAATATCACCATTTTTCTTTTTGATTGGGACTAAGTTAGATACCCAAGTTGAGTGCCCTATGGGCTGAATTATTCCCACATCACTCAACTTAATGAGTTCTTGCTACATTTTAGGAGCCAATAGTGGATTAATAGGTTTTTGTTTTTGTTTGAATGGCTTAACATCTGGCTTTAATGGGATCTCATGTTGGAAAAGGTCCTCTCTATAGGCTTTCAGATCATCATAGGAATATGCAAAAACATGCTTGTGTTTTCTTAATAACTTTACCAAATTACATCTTATTTGAGGATCTAAGCCTTTTCCAATATAAATCATCTGAGGTGTGTTATGTGATCCCAAATTCACTTCTTCTAAATTTTCAATCTTAGCATTACTAGTTTTTAACATGTGATAATTATGACTACTATATAATGCTTTTAGTTCTATTAAACCTTTGGGAATATGATTTGTACTCAACTGAATTATTTCATTTCCCAAAACCATATCTTTACCATCCACAACCTCAACCAAAGTATTACAATCTATGAGCTGATCTTCATAAATGTCAAGGCATTGGATAAACTTTAAAATATCTTGGTCATCTCAAAAAACCTTCCAATTGTAAATGTTGTCCGGAACAACTGGCCTACTTTTAACTTCTACTATTGATACCCCAGTTAAAGTTGAATCATCTTTCTTTAGAGAAACATTAGCTAAGAAATCTGCCATAATGTTCTTAGATCTTTCTACCCACCTAATGTTAAAGGCATCAAATAGTTCTATCTTATCCCAAATAGCATGTTTGTACAATTTTAATCTATCATTTTTCATAGCATATTTGGATCTAACTTCTGCCACCACAAGCTCAGAATCACCATAAAATTTTAAATACTTTATTCCATGTTTTATAGCAATATTCAATCCTAAAGACAATGCTTCATATTCAACAGTGTTGTTTGTACATTGAAAAGTCAATAGGAAAGAGTACTTAAATGTGGTACCTAATGGAGATATGAATAAGACTCTAGCTCCTGAACCTTCTTTTGAGCAAGCTCCATCAAAATACATCTGCCATAATCTATTTTGTTGTCTTTTTAATTCTACAACCAGTGGGTTTGCATCTTCTTCTTGTTGAACAAGTTTTTCCACTCTAAAGTTCTCCATATCAATATCCACACAACAATTCAAATCATCAACATTACTTAAATCTGTTAGAGTAAATGGTTATTTTCCATTTCACTCTTGACTTAAGTTTACTTAGGTGAACTTATTTATTATGAGGAATTATTCTTTTTTGGATATTATTAGGAGGATATTGTTGTGGTCATACTTTGACTCCAACTACTCCTAAGATGTGGTTGAGTCCATGTGATCCAACTACTTTATTTGGTAGTTGGTTGAATCCAACTACTCTTCTAGAGAGGATGTGGTTGAAGGTTGACTCCAACTACTCCTACTAGCTCTTGCCTATATAAACAAGCTAGCTCTCATGTATTTTTAATATGGGAGATATATTATATATCTCTTACTTTTGCATCCTCTTAATGCTATTTTGCTTCTATTATTTGCATTACTCTCTTGGAGACTAACTCTATGTTGATATTTTGATTTCATATCATTTGCATTCATAGTTTAGATATCTACTCTTTGCACTAGTTTTTTGGGTTAATAATCTTTTCAGATTCTAACATGGTATCAAAGCTTTTCTATGTGCAAGAGTAGATTTTAGTTTCCATATTTGTGAGATTTAGAGGGGCTAATAAATTTTATTATAGTTTTCAAAAAACCCCATATGCTCTTCTCTCGCATCTTTGGATGATCTTTAGAATCAAAAAAGTTTGATGGAAATTTTTTTAATCTCCAGGGTTTTGCATGTGTTTTATGAAATCTGGGTGATTGCAGCATTTCTGATTATACTGGAAACATTTTTAGTTGTTCTAACACATCTAGAAGGCTTGAGAAAGTCAGATTCAACCTTTGCATGTCATTTTTTGGTTGCTGGGGCCATTTTTTTATAGCAAAAGGCATCTTGTTTACACAGGGTCAACATCTTTTCTAGATCATCAAGAAAAATACCTTCTGGGTTTTGTTCGCAGCACGGAAAAACCATTTGGGTATATTTCAGATTTTGTATATAGTTTGTATATTTTGTAGAATCAAGCTCAAAAAGCTACAATAATACCCCTCTGCATTGGCAGTTGCAAATTTGGAGATAGTTTTAAAATGCTCCATTCTTGCTCATACGAACTTCGTTTCTCACGAATTTTTTTTGATCTTGGCTATTTTTTTGTTCTCTATGCACTAGTGCAGATGTTTTTTGATTTTGATGTAGAGATTTTTTAGAAATTGTAGATTCTCATTTTGGGAACTTTGAAGGATCATAACTTTCTCATACGACCTCGTATTGAGGTGATTCTTTTTTTAAAAGTGCATGATTTTTTGAGTATATTGAAGTAGTGCTATTTATTTCTTTGAGTACTATGCCAAAAATTTATTTTCAGCATATGCTCTTTGTGAGAGTTTTGTAATGCATTGAAATCAAGACCACTTAGTATTTCTTGCTAGTGGTAGTTGTAAATGCACTAATATAAAGTGCCAAATCATATTTTCTTGGGTGGTTCTTCAAATTGAGTGAAAGGGGGGGGGGGGGGGGGTTGTCTTGGTTCAGTTTTCTTCTTTTTAGCATTTCTTCATCATGGATCAAACAAATGTGCCCATCCTAACTCCATACAATTACTTTGAGTGGAAATCGCGCATGTCAATTCACTTAAGGAAAGCTGGATTAAATAGGATAACTATGGGACTTGAAATTGAACCTGCTAAAGAAGAAGATAAGCCTAAGTGGCTTAACAAATGTGATGAAGCATATGGAACATTGTGTTTGTCTGTTTCTCCTTATTTACTCTTTCACATTGAGTCCTTGAGTACACCAAATGAAATCTGGACAAAGCTAGGAACACTATTTGGTACACAAGATTCAATGAGGGGTCACATGTTGGAGAATGAACTAATAAGTTTAAGTCCAGGCAATTTCAACACAATCCAAGATTTCTTCACTAAATTGAAATCACTAAGGCTGCAGTTAAAACAATGTGGAATTGAAAAGAAATATGAACAATTGATTCTTAGTATTCTCTCTAAACTAAGCTCAGAATATTCTGTGTTTGTTTCTACCTTCTATGCTACTAAGGGTGCACTTGGTACTCAATTCACCATGCCATCTTTAGATGATTTTGTTGTCAATCTCACTCGGGAACAGGACAAGCTAATCCAGATGAGCACTCTTAAGTCCTCTAAGTCACATGCTTTGGCTGCCAACCAAGGCACAAAAGAACAAAAAGGACAAAATAGTAATAACAATAGTAAGGATAAGAAACAAAAGAATAATAAGGAGAAGAAGGATCAAATATCATTTGCTTCAAAAGCAACTAATGAGTCCCAATTTTCCAAAGGTGACAAGCCTAAGAAAGAGAAGGTCCAATGTGCTTATTGTAAAAGACCTGGTCATGATGAACATAAATGTCTGAAGAAAAAAATCGATCACTTGACACACATTCTTGAGAAGAATAATATCAGTGTTCCCGAGTCTATCAAACAAAGTTCTAATGAGGGGTCTAATAGTGAGGGGAAAGGAAAGGGCAAGGCCCTTGTTGCAGCTACTTCTTCACCATCCACTTGGGTTCTTGATTCAGGTGCTTCACACCACATGGCTTCATCTAAGGAAGAATTTGCATCTTTGGAGCCATGTTCTATGCCTTCTATTTTTATGGGTGATGACACTCCTACTCAGGTGTGTGGGAGAGGGTCTGTTGATGTTAGGGATGGAACATTCAATGATGTTCTTTATGTGCCCTCATTATCAACTAATCTCCTATCGGTATACCAGATCACTCACATAGATTCAAGAAAATGAGTTGAGTTCACTCCTGATTCAGTGGAAATTCATGAGTTACACAGTGGTTCTACAGTTGCAGTTGGGAGAGTAGATCATCAGTCATGACTCTATCTATTTTCTCACTTTGTTCCCGATTCTCCTTTGACTACTTTTCTCACTTATTCTAATGATGTGAGTAGATTATGGCATGAGCGGTTTGGCCATCTAAACTTTTGCTACTTGTAGCAACATAATCAGCAAAGCATGGTCACAGGGCTGCCTTCAGTTTAGTTTTCAAGTAGTGTTTTCCAAGGTTGCATTCTTGGTAAGCATCCTAAGGAAAAGTTTGACAAAGGTAAGGCATGGAGAGCTTCACATATACCGGAGCTAGTTCACATTGATGTGGCTGGCCCATTTCAACATCCTTCTTTTAGCAAGACCCGATATGTCCTTACATTCATTAATGACTTTTCTCGATATACTTGGGTGTACTTTCTCAAACAAAAGTCAGAGGTATTTGATCAATTTCAGGATGTCAAAACTTTTGTAGAGAAGCAATCTGGGAAATCCATCAAAGTTTTGCACACTGACAATGGTGGTGAGTATGTCAACCATCGGTTTGAGAAGTATTGTACTTTAGAGGAGATTGATTTACAACATTCAGTTCCATACAATCCTTAGTAGAACGATGTTGCAAAATGAAAGAATAGGTCCTTGAAGGAAATTACAAACTGCATGATTCACTCTAGATCTCTTACACCACAGTATTGGGTAGAGGCCATCAAATGTGCTTTTTATATCCAGAACCATGTTCCTCACCGAGCCTTGAAGGGAGTCACTCCTTTTGAAGCTTGGACCAGTCAGAAACCATCAGTTAAGCACTTTTGATTTTTTGGTTCTCCTGCATGGGCCCACATTCCTGCAAAGAAACACAAGGCCTTGGATCCACAGAGTAGACCTTGCATATTTGTAGGTTATCCTGATTGTGTGAAGGGTTATCGATTTCTCCACCCTACTACACATGAGTTGTTCATTGAGAGGAGTGTTCAGTTTGAGGAGGGCTCTTCAAGCTTACTTTCTATCACTTCTCAAACTCCTTCTACTTTGACATTGGAGTCACTTGGAATACATGACAGATATTCTGATGAGTCAGATTCACCTGAGCTATCTTCTACCTCTACTTATGATGCAGAGAGTAATTCAAAGGACTCACCTCCTTCCTCTCCTAGTCATCATTCAGAGGTTGATGATTCTCCTCTAGAATCTCCATCCTCCAGTCCACTTTGGGCAAGACAGACCTTGTAGTTTGCAGGTGATTGGGTTGGGGATCCATCAGATACTAGGCAGACTCGTTCATAGTTTGAGGATTCTCCACATGTCTTCATTGCTACTACCTCAGATCCATAGTCTTTTCATGAGGCTTGTGGTATTCCTGAATGGGATACAACTATGTAGGAGGAGTATAGTTCCTTGATGAGGAACAACACTTGGGATCTTGTCCCTCTTCCTAAGGGAAGAAAACTTGTTTGATGTAAGTGGATCTATCAGACAAAATTTTCCGTAGATGGGTTGGTTGACAAGCATAAGGCTTGCTTGGTTGCCAAAGGATTCTCCCATGTTCCTGGGATTGATTACTCTTAGAATTTTGTGCCAGTTGCCTGAATGAATTCCATCCAACTTGTTCTTGCCATTGCTATAGCTAATCACTGGGAAGTACATCAAATGGATGTGAAGAGTTCTTTTCTTCACGGTGAACTTCGGGAGGAGATCTACATGGAGAAACCACAAGGTTTCATTCAGGATTCTTCACTTGTGTGTCATCTTCAAAAGTCTCTCTATGGCCTCAAATAGGCTCCTCGGGCCTGGTATGCCAAGATGGACTCCTTCCTTCTATCAACTGGGTTCACTCGGTGTCATTCTTACCCCAATGTCTACATTCTACAACAGGATGATTCACTCCTATTTTTGGTTCTATATGTTGATGACCTATTGATCATAGGGAGTTCTTCATCCACCATTGGGGTTGTCAAAATTGCCCTTCATGATAGGTTTTTGATGATTGACTTGGACTTGTTACATTACTTTCTCAGGATTGAGATCTTTCGGTCTTCTTCTGGGATCACTATCACATAGTCCAAGTATGCTCTAGATTTTCTCTCGAGGTTTCATATGGCTGACTCTAAGCCTACACCGACTCCCTTTCTTTCTAGAGTCAAACTTGAGGCTCATTATTCTTCTCCACTTGTTGATGGTACTATGTACTGACAACTTGTTGGGAGTCTCATTTATCTGACTCATATGAGACCTGGCATTTCATATGTTGTAGGCATGATCTCTTGATTCATGCAAGAGCCTCATGAGCTGCACTGGAAAGAAGCCAAGTGGATCCTTCACTACATTCAGGGTACTCATAGTTTTGGGATTCACTACACAATAGGTATTGAGCTTGACTTGGTGGGCTACATAGATTCAGATTGGGTGGGTGATTCTTAGGATCGCAAGTCTACTTCAGGTTACAACTTCTCACTTGGTTTTGGTCCTATTTTTTGGTCAAGCAAGAAGCAGTCTACTATTGTTGTATCTTCTACTGAGGCTGAGTATCAAGGGGCTATGAATGCCTCCACTGAGGCCATTTGGCTTCAAAATCTTCTCACTAAGTTTGGTATCTAGATCAGATGACCATCAGTCATATATTGTGACAGCTAGAGTACCATTCAGATCTCACAAAATATGTTCCATCATCAGCGGACCAAACACATAGAGATCCACATGCACTACATTCGAGAGCTCATCCATGGCCATGTCATTGACCTTCACTATTGTTCAACTTCTGAGTAGGTTGCTGATATCTTCACCAAACCATTCACTGAGAGTAATTTCCTTCATTTGCATGCTTTGCTAGGGGTGCATGTTGTTTCATCTTCTAGGGGGCTTCTTCCTCTCACTTGGAGTCCTGACTCTTTCCTTCCTTTGGGGTGATTCTTCATTGTATATATATGATTTATGTCATAATGGGGGAGTTATGATTACTCCTACTATTCATTCATCTTGCTTTCTTTACTCTCTTTTGGAGAGGAGTTTTCTCCCACAGGGTTTTTCTCCTTTTCTCCAGTTATGAGAGGATGTTTTTAGTTGTACATGGGTACCCAAAATGGCTTTATTGTCGGGCCCCATAAGCTATTTTGTTCTCCCTAAGTTGCACTTAAGGGGGGGTGTTAGAGTAAATGGTTATTTTCCTTTTCACTCTTGACTTAAGTTTACTTAGGTGAACTTATTTATTATGAGGAATTATTCTTTTTTGGATATTATTAGGAGGATATTGTTGGGTCATACTTTGACTCTAACTGATCCTAAGATGTGGTTGATTCCATGTGATCCAACTACTTTATTTGGCAGTTGGTTGACTCCAACTACTCCTAAGAAGTGGTTAAGTCTAACTACTCCAACTACCTTATTTAGTAGTTGGTTGACTCCAACTACTCTTTTAGAGAGGATGTGGTTGAAGGTTGACTCCAACTACTCCTACTAGCTCTTGCCTATATAAACAAGCTAGCTCTCATGTATTTGTAATATGGAAGATATATTGTATATCTCTTACTTTTGCATCCTCTTAATGTTATTTTTCTTCTAGCATTTGCATTACTCTCTTGGATACTAACTTTATGTTGCTATTTTGATTTCATATCATTTGCATTGATAGATTAGATATCTACTCTTTGCACTAGTTTTTTGGGTTAATAATATTTTCAGATTCTAACAAATTCAATCATGTGTGGGGTCCTACTCTCTCTGGACACTTTAATATTATTTCCATCAATATTGAAAGTTGTAAAGGACAAATCACACTGGATACTACCTCACATTGAAGCACTCCATTTTCTAGATAGTATCATTCCATACTGAGGTGGGATGTTGACCACTAAGACACTCATAGTTAGCAACCTATTTGGATAAGCTGCCAACTTGTAAGGTAAGGCTTTAATAGTACCAACAACTGGCACTTCTCTTGAATCCATGGCCTGACATCTCCCATGAGGTGTGTCAACTTTCAATCCTAGGGAATTCATCACTTCTGCAGGCATAATAGTATTAGAAGCTCCTGAATCAATCATGCAGTTCTTTAAGAGCTTCCCATTTACAACTAAAGATATAAAGAAAGGATCAACTATCCCTGATACAATACTGACAACATTTGTATCCAGATAAATTTGAGGAATCTCATAGATGATTTCCCCATACTCATTTTCATTTGAGTCATTCATAGAAGCAACCAATTTATCAGCCTTAGTGGTTTTTTGGGTATGAGTAGGAGTAACTCCATTCACCGAACTTAAGGATTACTCTTCATGTTCCTCTATTCTCATCATTTCTAACAAAGGAACCTTGATAGTGATTTGTGACAACAACTTGCTTATGTCAACTGGAATGTACTTTGGGTCAACTATGTCTTGCTTAATGACAATAACCTCTTTGTTTTCTTCATGTTAAGAGAGGCTAGGATGATCTTTTCTTTGGGTTTTAACTTCATTTAGGAAAGCAAAAATAGCCTCCTCAAGAGGTTTAGAATTTACTCTATCGGTCATATTTGGGGTAGCAAACATAACATTCTTCTTTACCTTAGTTTTAATGACAACCTCAACAACTTTCTGTTTATCTTGAGTCTATTTTACATCCTTTTTTGAGTTCTTTATGAATATACCAGTTGGCTTATGGTTTGGATCACCTACCACTCTATTTCTCATATTATAGTTACTTTTGGCTTGTGTGACCATATCTGTTGTAATTTGTGCAATCTCCTCATCAAAAGGCCTTCTTAACACAACTGACCCATCATCTTTCAAAGTGTTACACTTGACACTATCTAATTGATTATCTTCTTCATTAGAAAAGACCTTCTGATGGTAGACCTCATTTATGACTTGGGAACTAAAAACATCTTGACCCTCATCCTCTTCAATGGAGTCTATTTCATCATAAATACATGAAGAAGTCATGGCACATCCTTGATCATCATAAGATGCCTCATCATTATTTTCTTGTTCTCCATCTGTAGAGATGCTTTGAGCAACTGCACAGTAATAAGGGTCATGAGGTGATTGAAAAACAATGCACCATGGAACATCATCAATCATGTTTACTGAGTTTTTGTGTAAGGGGTCAGGAGTTTTATCACTTGATTTATCCCTTCTTTCAGGGAGTATTGGTTTTCCATCCTTCCATTGAGTGTAGTAAGGATAGTTCTACATTCTTGGTAACTTGTTGAAATTATTGAAAGATGGTCTATCATTTCCTGGCACTCTATCATTTCTATCCTCACCAGGCTTCAAATCTTTTATAGCTTTCAAAATTTGTTTCAAGCTATCTTCCTCTTTTGGTTTTGCATCAAATCTTCCTGGTTCCTTTCTATTTGAAACTTGAGGTTTGTAATCATCCCTTCTTCCCAACTTTCCTGATATCCTTCTATTGCTCTCTATGTTAATAGCCAATTTGTAATCTTTTGCAAGGTTTCTAGGGTTTTTGTCTCTCAAAAGATATCCCATTTTTTAATTAAAAGTATTTAGATAGGTGACCAAATATATTTTGTCATCCAACCTGATAACTTGTAACAACTTATGCAGGGCTTTCTGAAATCTGACATTAAACTTAACAAAACCCTCATTTTGGTTTTTCTTGATGTTATTGAATTCGTTCAACATGAAGCCTTCATTGGTCTTGTCACCATACTATTCTTTAAAACAATTCTTGAACTAATCCCAAGAACCAATACTAGCATGAGGTAATCCCCTAAACCAATCTCTAGAATCCTTAGTTAGGGATTGAACAAAGAGTTTCATTATTACATCATCAAGTTCTATGTTATAGTCATCTATCACATCCATAAAGTTCTTCAAGTGTTCCTCACAAGAGATGGCATTACTGCCAGTGAACTTTGGGAGTTTTTTCCTAATTTCATCAGGAATGGGGTTTGGATATCCAAGGATCCCATGAAAAACCAATTGCTTATATCTTTCATGGATAGATCATGTCTGGGATGGACCAGCACCTTGAGATGTAGAAGTTTGGATATTTGAAACACTAGAAATCTTAGGGACAACCGAGGAAGGGATAATTTTGGCAGTATTTAAAACATTTTCACCTTGCACTAAGGAAGTGGAAACTATATTAGTAGGTCCCAAAGATTGTCTAAAAAATTCAATCTTTCTTTTCATCTATGTTGCAGTAGCCTCTAGCTCTGCCTTTTCTAATTCTTTAGCCAATAGTTCATGTTCTCTTTTTTCCTTTTCTAGATCAACATCTAACCTTGCTACTTGATCTAAAGATTTTTTGGCAAGATTGGGTTCATTAATTGAAACTCCTACAACTTTTTGTTTACCCTTATCCTTGGAATTTATTATTTCATGTATTTCTTGGATAATGGGTTGTTCCTTTATTTGTTCTGAAATGGGAAAATAATTTATAGCTTCCCAATCCAATAATTATTTCTTCAATTGTTTAGCTCTTATCATAGCATGTCTAATTTTTTCTTCTTTCTCTTTCTCTCTATTCTACCTTATTGCAGCTTGTTCCTAGATCCTTCTCTCTAATTCAAAGACCTCTTCAAAAATTTCTTCGGAGTCTGGGAGGGTTGTTTCAAATGATGTTTTTTGGGCAAGAACTTCCTCTTGGTGGTCATCAGTCATTTGGAGGCCCTGAGGCAATGAGGAACCAAGGGGAAAAGGAGGAACAAAGCCTTGTCTATTCCTACTCTAGCTTCTAGATCTTCTATTATTTCCAGGAGCCACTCTTTTGTGATGTTGTGCTTTTCCTCCATCTCTCTTAGAGGGAGAATAATAGTCTTCATACTAATTTACATCTAAATCACCTGCATCCTCATACTCTAACATATTTCCTTCTTGATTTGTTTGAATCGGATCCTCTATCCTCACATCTCCTTTTTGTTTCCATCTGAAAGACATGTCATTGTTATTTCTCTCCTTCCTCATTTGGCCACGCCTTGAGGTGGCCAGAATTTCTCCTTCTAAATTTTCTTCTAGATGTTCTTTTTTCTAGGATCTTGTATTTCTATAGCTCATTGTAAAATAGTGAATCCTTTATACAGCACTAGTTCATAAATTTTTAGAGAGTCATCACCCAAGTAAGTTGGGAATCAGGAGATACTATTTCGAGAGAGAGAGAAAATTTATAATTGGCTAGAAGGAAAGGAAAGATTGAGAGATAAGGGACTAACTCTGTTCTTTAATGGTGATCGATTGGTGCAAAGTAAGCAGGCCAGGAGCCAAACTCAACTTCAAACCTGCGTTTCTTGTTTAATTGAAAAAAGATTCCCTAGTGGAGTCGCCAGTTTTTTAGAACTTTTTCTTGCAGGATCAAACTTGGTAAATGTATAGGCTTGATTCTCAGATTTAAGGACTCACAAGTTTGACAAGAAATAGTCTAATTGATGAGGAATGGATAAGATCCTCCTTCTTCTTCGAGATCCATAGGACTTAGGCGGGTATTGCCTATGATAGTTCACTATTTTTCAAGTAAAACTCAATGGTGGATTGATTTCCTCACTATTATTCTATTTATGCTTTAAAAAACCTTAATGAACTATTACTCTCAAAATAGCTGAGAACATCTTGATACAGAGCACAATAAAAGAAACTATGAATGTAATAGCATACACCAGTGGTATAAGGACATTCATCCTTCTTCTTTCTCGAAGTTCAACTCAAGGAAGGATAACCTTTTGATTCTCTCTTAAAGGAATCACCAATATGAACTATACCACATAGATACAGTTCCTTCCAAACATATAGGAAATTCTTAAAAGTAAAAGTATTGGTAATGAAATAAATTTTAGTGTTTTAAAAATCATGAAAGATAACTTGCAAGAACAAACACTAAACCAGTGCCTAATCTAGTGGGAAAAAAGAGTCTAAATGTAAATCAACAGGGATGGCTTAAAAGAAATACAGTAGTATGCCTTACAAACTATCTGCAATCTGAATAGAATGCCTTACAAACTATTATGTCAATCCAATATTACTATCATCAAAATCTCTACAAATATGTTTAATCTCTGAAATTGACAATGCGGGTTTTAATTCTCTCCTTGAAAGAAACTCACAATCAATTAAACAAGTTGCTTGATGACTGGTATATTTTAAAAGCCTTACAAGTAAAACATACAAGAGTAAAACATAAAAAGCAAAGAGACAACAATAATATAAGATAGAAATTGTAGTGTATTTGTATTAAAATAGACCTGTCAATTCCATACAAAATCTCATGCTCAGAAGCTTAGACACAAAATTTAGAAGTCTTCTCTGTAGCAATTGTATTCAATTTTTTTTATTATCTTTCAACTAGAATCCTCAAAATGAGGTTACAACTTATATATAGTCTAACCATCTTGGAATCCTCTTATGAATGAGGATGCAACAAGCTTTGGATAGTTAAAACCCTAAACCTAGAAAGCATAAAAGACAAATTACAAGAAATGCTCTCAGGCGGTGGAAAGATAAAAACTTTTTGGACTGTTCTGCTCTTTGCTCGTTGATTATCTGACACCTTTGTTTATCGGTATTCATGATAGCTTCTTTGCATTATTGCAAGATATGGTGACTCCCATTCCGGCTAACTTACATCATTCTTAATTGATATCTTATCATCCCTGTGCTCTGAGGTCAAGTGTCAGGTACTCTAGGTGTCCTCTTAATTCATCATCCAAGATATCAAAGTCAACTACAATAGATTTTATATTCTTGGGCCTTGTGAGCTCATCCCATGTAGCCACTTCCTCTTCTATTGGCCATTTAAAGCTCTGAACATGCTATAATTGTGCCTTTTGTCTTTCCCATCTGGCATTCGTTATTAGCTTGACATCTGTCATGAATTTGGTAAATTCCATCTTAGCTTTTATAGCCTCATCCAGAGTAGCATTAAATCTTTCCATATATGAATCATTTTTCTCATTAATAAATGCCTCTTTTTTAGGCAATAGGAGATCAAAATCTAATCTCCATTGATCCAAACTCTTTATTACACCATCTTCACCCCTAATTGGAGGAATAATACTGTTGAAATCTGAGCCAAACATAGATATCTCAGCCTCAATCTGATTTTCTTTTCCTTTGAATAATGGGAAACTGGCCTTAATCTGATTTATTTCTTCACCCACCTGCAGCACAACCTCTAGATTATCTTCTCTCAAAGATTGCACAACTGCCAATCTTTCAAAAAGTGGTGCCCTGACTGACCAAGTTGTATAATAAGCATTTAAAATTGAAACAAAATTATTTACCTCCATCTGCAACTTAGGTAATTTATTATAGGCAATAAAAAATAAATCTACCTTATCCTTTAATGCATTAATTATATGTTGTAAAATATTTAAAAGAGCTTGTAGGATAGCCTCATTTATTTCTAATTTCACCTTCTCTATATTTGCAATAGCCTCTTCTTCATTCATACCTTTATCCTCTAGTAATGTAGGTTGTTCTGGTGGGGTAGGGGTAACTACAGGCATATTCAGTACTTGTTGAGTCAAGTCTTCTACAATTTTTTCTAATGCCTTTTCTTTCATTATATGCAGATCCCTGTCTTTCACCAGTGCACTGTAATTATTCAAAAGGGCACCATATCTCTCTGATAGCTTCTTTGTTTTATCCTCATTTAGCCTTGCAAAATGAGTGAGCACTTGAGATATTTCCAAATCCCCTGTATTGTGGATTGACCACACAACTTTATCACCATTCATTTGTTCCTTAACATTCAAAATTGATGGCTTTTGATCCTTGGGGTACAAGCTCCAGATAGCTAATGCTTGACTTTTTGGGTTATACCCAAATCCTTTGATAATGTCCCCCACTTGTGTCTCTAAAGACACAGTTATATCATCCTGCCTTCTTATTTGATCAATGATGAAGGAAGAGGCTAAGTCCCACCTAGGTACAAGTAACATATTGCTAGCATTTACTAGCTATCTAGCTTCCTCTGGGGTGATAGTCTCAGATTCGAGGTCATAATCTCTCAAAGTTTGAACTGCCTCATAAGTCACTTGACCTTCTTCTTTAATCTGGACATTTGAAGCAATCTGTTGTTGCTTATGCCATAAAAAGAAGTTCTTGAATTCATTTGACTTGATAAAATCATCATCTTTCAAGAATGCATCTTGTTCCAACATCCTTTCATCTTGGCATAGGGCCAAGGGAAACTCAATTTCTTTTGCCACCATCTTCTATTTTCTATTTTCTTCTCTTATTTTATTTCTTAACTGGTGGTCATGAACCCTTGTTCTAGTAAAGAGGGCTCCCACTCTATCATTTTTCTTCTCCATAGTTCTCACTTGGGAAGGCTCTCCAACAAGCAACTTTTGCTTTTTTTATGGAGGCTCATTTGTATCTTGAGAACTTTGTAATTCTGTCAGATCAACAATTACATTCTCTTCAGCACCATGTTCTTCAATCAATGGCTGCTCCATAGTAGGGGGGCTATACATTGGATAACCACCATCACTATCCTCTTCAGAATCTGATTCAGAATATTTTTCTTTCTCCTCCTCCTTATCATCAATTTGATCTTCAAGAGATCTCATCAAAGTATTAAAATTGGTCATCATTTGCTCCAATTTTGAAGGTAGGGGAGTGTGGGGAAGAATCCTCCAAAAGTCAAACCTTTTCTCTTCACTTTCTTCTCCATGTAAAACAACTCAGTGTGTTGTTGGGCTCTTTTAGCTATGTCTTCATCTTCTAAAATATTTCTTATTACATCCTCTTCAAGACATTCTTCATGCCTTTTGTTGATTGGAATGATAGCAGTATAGTATTTCGTAGCTGAAACAATAAAGTATTTTGTGTCAACATATCTTGGCATAGCAACATGCATCCTAAACTACCCTAACCAATCATTCAGCTGACTAAAAGCATTCTTTCCAATTGTAAAATTATGTACTCTGAAGTGCCTTGGAGTGAAAGTTATCTTTCTGTGAGGGGCTAAGTGCTATTTATGAGTTTGCATTAGTTGCCAGATGAACTCTAAGAAAGAAATTCTAGGAGGAACAAATAATTGTAGAATGTGGGGTGGCTAAGGGCACCCATAGACTTTGATCATTGTATAAGTCTTTTCATAATAAAAATCCCCCCAGTTGTGACCTTTGGTCTAGTTACTAATAAAATGCTGAGGCCTTATCAATTTTAAAACTTTTGTTGGCAACCTCGAGAGATTCAAAGCTAAATTGAGGAGAATAGGTTGCACCATCCAATTTTGGAATGCACAAAAATTACAATCCAGGGATGTATGACTCCAAGACCTAATCCAAAATTGCACTGGATTTGGGTGTCCTTTCCACATAATTTGTGGCCTAAGGCCCTCCATATTCATGATATCATAGTTGAAGAATAAAATAAGATGCATTAGAATGGAATAATGCATGAACCTTGGTATTGTAGAGCCTTGCTCACAATTCTTCAATGCCTCTAATCCTTCATGCATTTTATTGATAATATAGCCAATGATCATATCCCTTGTTCACAAGAGAATTCTGTCAATCTAACACCAACATCAGGAGATCAGAAGTAATTGTTTCTGCCCCACCATCAACCCCTAAGACTCTGCACAATCCATATGCAATATACTTTACATAGAAACAAAGGTCTTTGTAAAAGAGTGGGGTTGACCCAGCCACTCCTGTAATGTAATTCCTATTTCCCCAGGGGATATGATTATGAATTTCCTTGGCCACCAAGATAGATGCTCTAATATATCTGTTGGCTTGAGCCTGTAAATTAATTTCTATTGCCATAGGAACTTGAATGTTGAAAGCCCTCATGAAAGAACTTCGGTCAAGTGTAACTAGAGGTGAACCATCACCCTTCCTAATTGTTTTGGATAGGGGATCATACCTATGGGCTAACACAATCAACAAGTCTATGTCTAGGAAGACATTAGGAATAATTAACTTAGCTAACCTTGAAGTCCAAGGGTTTGAAATAGGGACCGAGCTATCAGAATTCTTATCAAAATAATGAAATAAATACATTCTGGTGATACCAAGAGTCTTAACATCTCTACAATATGTAAGCTCATCAATAAAACATTCATCACTAACCTTCTTGTTATGTGACGACCTAGGCAGCAAGGTAAGGAATTCATCTAAAAAATTCTCCTTAGCTTTCTCTATAGCACCCTTGCTGGTAGTAGCTTTGTTGATTGTTTCTTGACTCATTTTAACTGAGAATTCAAATCCTTTTGAAAATTTTGAACTTACTGAACCTTGATTATGCTCTGAAACTCTCAAGAAATCTTGTAATTCTATCACCTTTTCTCTTCATAATGCTTTGTAATTTAGAATGAATGATAGCTAACTATATTTATTTTGAAGAATTGAATGCAGCGGCCTGTCTGAAACTCAAAAGCTAGAAATCATGTCACTTTTTCCATTACTTGGCACACTCTGAACTCAATTCACTAGCTGTAAGCTAAGAAAATGATAGGTAAGTAGAATTTAATTTTCTAGCGACCTAGTGACTGAACAGTTCCTCACTATCGCTGAAAGATTTGGCACTTTTTAAATAGTTTCAAAGATCTTGCGACTAAAGGGAAAAACTTTAGTTATTGAATGATTTCATTTATCTTGAGACCTAGTGACTATAGTCAAAATTCATGGTCGTTGAATGATTTGAACTTTATTGAATTTATTTGGACATTGAGCGACCTTTGAATATTTCAATTTTTCATTCTGAGACTTGGCGACTATAGCCTATCTCTCAATCACTGAAGGATTTATCTTTTATTAATTCCATCCTAAGACCTGTTGACAACCAACTTCCTTAAGTCTTATCATCATTTTATTTTCCATTGGGAGACTTAGCAACTATAGTGAATCTCTTAATCGCTGAAGCCTGTTGACTTTTCAAACTTTTTCTTGAGACTACCCGACTTACCCATCTAGAGATTCAGCGACTAAAGATAGAAAAACCCTTGATTTATTTCTTGTGGAGATTCAGTGACTAAAGTCAGGCCTATTTATTGCTTATCACTTCACTTACCTTATTGACCAATCAGGAAAGGACACGTCACAAAATCTAGCAACTGGATCCTCATATTTTTTCAACTTTTTATCCTCGATCAACATTTAACCTTTAATCTTTTTGTGATTGCATGACTGAAAACATCTCCCAATCATTGAATATCTTTACTTAACTCGGGTTTGATCCAAAGATTGGGCGACAAAGCAAATCTCAAGGTCACCGAAACCTTTTCTGAATCATGGCTTAATTCAGAGACCCCACAACTACCACTCGATCAAATTTATATCAACAACTGGAAAATGCTTGCTACTAACCTCGTCCTTAACTCACCATCATTTGGTGACCACATGACTAAAGACATCTCTCAGTCACTAAAAATTTCTTTTAACTCAGGTTAAACCTAGAGATTATGCAGCAACCTTTATTCTCTATGTCGCCAAAAGATTTGCTTAACCTCAGTTAGATATTGAGATTAAATGTCAATCATTGATCAATCTTCCATACTACAATCCTCGCTGAGTCACAATACCTTTTATGACTAAACCATTGCATCAAGAGACTTAGAGATTACCATGTCACTGGATTGCTGAATGCTTGGAATATAACCACCAGGCTTAGGAGAACACATGACTATTGAAACCACTGGGTCACTGAATAAAAAGACTAACCGCTTGAGAACTTGGAGACCTGGGGACCAAGGAAAATAGACCACCATATTTCATTAGGAGACTCAGCGACCAAAGAGGAAACTCATAATCGCTTAAAATTATATCACTTTATTATTTCATTCAGACTATCCGATTGAAGGTATTTTAGGGAATATAAGAAGATAAGGAATATTCTTTTATCTTAAGGAGATCGGGTGACAAAAGGATTTTAGGTAATCGCTAGACTAAAAGGAATATGCTGAAACTATTACGAGACTAAGTGACTAGCCAGAGATATAAAAGTGCACATGCCTAAAGGGTTTGTTAGGTGATTCAAAAAGTAACAGTTGAATAAACTTGGATAAATAATTTTAGGCCTTTTTTGGATTTTCAAAGGCACTACGACCTAGCACTTAGGGTTTTTCACATTTCTAAAGAATTTTGAGCTCTAGGATGGACAAAATGTAGGAGACCGAATCATGAAACACAGAGAAAACCACAAAAATCAAAATTTTGAAAGGACAACTCTAGAAAGCAGAGAATCTAACCAATATTGGCTCTATCTGAGGATGTTTAAATGCAAATTTAAGTAAGAACCACAGATCTCTGGGACAACAGACCAAAACTGACAAACCTACAGCAAGAAAGAAACACACAACCTGAAGGGAAACACACCTGTACAAAATTTACATGAATTTACATGTGCATAAGAACCAAAATTCTAACTGAAAAAGAGTTTTAAGAATTGCCCATGCACTGGCAACTCAAAAATTTCCCCATCCATATTCTTCAACAAGTAGGAATCCTTCCAAAACTTTGATGGATTATGTAAGGGCCAAGCCATAGTGACTCAAACTTTTTATGCTTTCCCTTATCCTCTTCTCTGACATTCCACTGGAGCACTAAATCATCTGGTTGGAACTTTCTAGCAGTAGTTCTCTTATCAAAAAGCTATTTCATTTTTTTGCTCTAATTTAATATTGTCCTTTTGACTATCTCTTCTTATTCATCCAACTCAACCAATTGCATAATTCTGTCATGTATTGGCTCTGAAATATCCAACTCTTCATCTTGGATAAACTTATATATAGGAAGCAAGTTATTAATAGGCAATCTTGACTGTAACCCATACACCAGTTTAAATGGAGATTTCCCTGTAGCTTTCTTTACTGTAATTCTATTTGCCCATAGAGCAAGTTTCAACTTTGAATGCCAGGCTCTCTTATTTTTTTCCAATGTTTTCTTTAGAATTTTCAGGATACTTTTGCTATTGGATTCAGCTTGTCCATTTTCTTCAGGGTGATAAGGAGATGAATAGGATGTCATTATTCCATTCTCTTTGTAGAAATCCTTAAATTCATCTGACCTAAAGCACATTGCATTATCAGTGATTAATTTTATGGGAACACCAAATTTGGCCAAAATATTATCTAATAGAAAATCACTCACTATTTTACTTGTTGCCCTTTTGGTGGGGATAGCTTCTATCCACTTTGCGAATTAATCAGTTGCAACAAGTATCCAACTATATCCACCACTAGATTTCTCAACAAATTCTCCTATAAAGTCCATTCCCCACATGGCACATGGTGCTTCTGCAACTATTGGGTTCAATAGTAATGCTCCTAATCATTTTAACTTTGAAGAAAACTTTTGACAAGCCTCACACCTTTTAAAAAATTGGAAAGAGTCCTTGAATAATGTAGGCCAACAATAACTAGCTCTTAAAATCTTATGAGCAATGGTCTTTTTAGAATAATGCCCCCCACAAACACCATCATGCATTTCATTCAAAACCTTTTCTGCTTGATATTTGTCCAGACAAAACAACAATATTCCATCCCTATTTTTCTAGTACAAATCCCCTTGTATCAATGTGTACTTTTGAGCTTGCAATCTTAAAGCTCTTCTCTGATTATCAGTCATATGTTCTAGACATTTAGCATTCTTGATATAATAGACAATATCAATATAATATGGTTGTCTCTCAATGATTGTTATTGTCAAATCTGGTATCCCCTCATTATTAGATTTGGACCAAGTCCATGTTTTCTTCAGTCATTAACTTAGCAAGACCTGGTCCTCTCACTAATTTAGTAATATGAATTTCCAAGTTGAATTCTTGGATCCTAGTGATCCACTTGCATCACTTACAAGTTACCTCTGACTGTGTGAGAACATCTTTCACTGTTGCATGAGGAACATATGCAATAACTTTAGCACATACTAAATAAGGCCTGGAATATTTTACAGCCTTTATTAATGCATATGCTTGCTTCTCCATCATTTCATAATTTAGTTCAGTAGCCTGCAAAGACTTACTAAAGAATGCAATTGGATGCTCAAAATTTTCTTCATCCTTTGGTAATAGTACAACAGCAATAGTATGAAATCATGCAAAAGAAAATAATGAGAAGGGCTTGCTGTAGTTAGGAGATTTCAACACGGGTGCCTCTTGAACAACCTTTTTAATCTTGTCAAAAGCATGTTGTGCTTCAATAGTCCATTGAAACTTTACCTCCTTTTTGAGCAACTTAACTATTGGATTGACAATCTCAACAAAGTTGGCAATAAATATTCTAACAAAATTAATTTTCCCCAAAAAGGACTATACACCTTTGATGTTTTTTGGAGCAATGACCCTCTAGATGGCTTCTACCCTTTCTAGATCAATCCTTACTCCTTCCTTAGATACAATGTGTCCTAACAGTTTTCCCTCTTTGACTGCAAAGTTACATTTCTTTGGATTCAAGGACACACCATACTCCAGAGCCTTGTTAAAAATATTTTCAAGATGAGAACAATGATCTTTAGCTTTTTTTGAATAGGTAATCATGTCATCTTGGTAAACAACCATAAACAAATCTATATACTCTTTAAATGCAACATCCATGGCTCTTTGGAATGTTGCTCCAGCATTTCTAAGACCAAAAGGCATTCTGACATATACATAAGTTCCCCAAGGAGTGGTGAATGCAGTCTTAAATTGCTCAAATTATTTTACTAACACCTATTTGTAACTTGAAAAACCATCCATCATAGATAATAGTTCACAACCAGTAACCTTATGCAACATTGCCTGCATATTAGGCAAAGAAAAATTGTCCTTCAGAGATGCAACATTCAGATTCGTAAAATCCACACATAACCTAATATCACCAATTTTCTTTCTGATTGGGACTAAGTTAGATACCCAAGTTGAGTGCCTTATGGGCTGAATTATTTATGCATCACTCAACTTAACCAATTCTTGCTGTATTTTAGGAGCCAATAGTGGATTAATAGGTCTTTGTTTTTGTCTGAATAGCTTAACATCTGGCTTTAATGGGATCTCATGTTGGAAAAGGTCCTCTTTATAGGATTTCATATCATCATAGGACCAGGCAAACACATGCTTGTGTTTTCTTAATAACTTTATCAAATTACATCTTATTTGAGGATCGAAGCCTTTTCTAATATAAATCATCTGAGGTGTGTTATGTGATCCCAAATTCACTTCTTCTAAATCTTCAATCTTAGCATTACTAGTTTTTAACATGTGATCATTATGACTACTATATAATGCTTTCAATTCTATTAAACCTTTGGGAATTTGATTTGTACTCAACTAAATTATTTCATTTCCCAAAATCATATCTTTACCATCCACAACCTCAACCAAAGTATTACAATCTATGAGCTGATTTTCATAAATGTTAAGGCACTGGATAAACTTTAAAATATCTTGGTCATCTTCAAAAACCTGCCAATTGTAAATGTTGTCCAGAACAACTGGCCTACTTTTAACTTCTACTATTGATACCCCAGTTAAAGTTGAATCATCTTTCTTTAGAGCAACATTAGCTAAGAAATTTGCCATAATGTTCTTAGATCTTTCTACCCAGCTAATATTAAAGGCATCAAATAGTTCTATCTGATCCCAAATAGCATGTTTGTACAATTTCAATCTATCATTTTTCACAGCATATTTGGATCTAACTTGTGCCACCACAAGCTCATAATCACCATAAAATTTTAAACACTTTATTCCATGTTTTATAGCAATATTCAATCCTAAAGACAATGCTTCATATTCAACAGTGTTGTTTGTACATTGAAAAGTCAATAGGAAAGAGTACTTAAATGTGGTACCTAATGGAGATATGAATAAGACTACAGCTCATGAACCTTCTTTTGAGCAAGCTCCATCAAAATACATCTACCATAATCCATTTTGTTGTCTTTTTAATCCTGCAACTAGTGGGTCTGCATCTTCTTCTTGTGGAACACGTTTTTCCACTCTAAAGTTCTCCATATCAATATTCACACAATAATTCAAATCATCAGCATCACTTAGTTCAATCATGTGTGGGGTCCTACTCTCTTTGGACACTTTAATATTATTTCCATCAATATTAAAATTTTCAAAGGACAAATCACACTGGATACTACCTCACATTGAAGCACTCCATTTTCTAGATAGTGGCATTCCATACTAAGGTGGGATGTCGACCACTAAGACACTCATAGTTAGCAGCCTATTTGGATAAGTTGCCAACCTGTAAGGTAAGGCTTTAATAGTACCAACAACTAGTACTTCTCTTGAATCCATGGCTTGACATCTCCCATGAGGTGTGTCAACTTTCAATCCTAGGGACTTCATCACTTCTGCAGGCATAACAGTATTAGAAGCTCCTGAATCAATCATGCAGTTCTTTAAGAGCTTCCCATTTACAACTAAAGATAGA
Organism: Chamaecyparis obtusa; assembly: GCA_027943335.1. Taxonomy (NCBI): domain Eukaryota; kingdom Viridiplantae; phylum Streptophyta; class Pinopsida; order Cupressales; family Cupressaceae; genus Chamaecyparis; species Chamaecyparis obtusa. The sequence continues at coordinate 299,910 of BSBK01008200.1, forward strand.
AAGAAAGGATCAGCTATCCATGATACAGTACTAACAACATTTTTATCTAGATAAATTTGAGGAATCTTAGAGATGATTTCCCCATATTGGTTTTTATTTGATTCATTCACAAAAGCAACCAATTTATCAGCCTTAGTGGTTTTTTGGGTATCAGTAGGAGTAACTGCATTCACCCAACTTAAGGATTTCTCTTTGTGTTCCTCTGTTCTCATCATTTCTAACAAAGGAACCTTGACAGTGATTTGTGACAACAACTTGCTTATGTCAACTGGAATGTACTTTGGGTCAACTATATCTTGCTTAATGACAGTAACCTCTTTGTTTTCTTCATGTTCGGAGAGGCTAGGATGATCTTTTCTTTGGTTTTTAAATTATTTTGGGAAAGCAAAAATAACCTCCTCAAGAGGTTTAGGATTTAATCTATAGGTTCTTATTTGGGGTAGCAAATGTAACATTCTTCTTTACCTTAGTTTTACTAACAACCTCAACAACTTTTTGTTTATCTTGAGACTGTTTTACATCCTTTTATGATTTCTTTATGAATCATTGTTTTACATCCAATTCATTTAAGATGCACTATGTTGGAGGATTAGAAGGCCTTTTTGGGCCTGGTCATAGAAAAAATCCCGGTGACTATTTCTACAGAGTTGGGAGCCTTCACCAAGGAGGCTATAAGGATGGTGTTGGGATGTGAATTTCTAGAGAATGAAAGTAGGTATAGAGTTAACACCGACATTTCATCTCGGTTCTTGACATATCTTTTGGACATGGGGGGAAAAGGTGGACATCCTCATGCTACTGAGGAAAGTTTTCAGAGAATAGTACCTCGACGACGATGTGAATGTTATCGTACTTGCATAAATTAGGTTTGGAATTCCTTGGGAAATTGATTTGTCTAGGCTTCTACAACCAGGGGTAAATGTACCCAGGTAACCATTTCTACTCAACCTTGATGTTAAGAAGCTCACTCATCATCGATGGCTAGAAAAATTCTATGAGATTATCCTCTCTTCAAAGTTCCACACAAAAGGAAGGGAGCTGAATAGTTCCTAAGTCTACCTAGACTCTAGTTTTCCTCCCTTTGGTGCTAGTAGCTTACCAGGGTTTTTGCAATGATGTACATTGTAATCATGTATGTCTAAAAAAAAATATGAAATTGTTTTAAGAAATTCCAAGTTCTTTTCTTCTTTTTTTAATTATAAGAATCGTTAATAGATATGGGCATCAATGAATTGAAAAGAAATTTTTCCTGATATAGTAGAAAAAATTTGTGTTGCACTTTTGTTTCATGTAATAATTAAATGTTTTCAAAATTTATCATGTAATGGTGACTAGTTCAAACTTCATGGATAAGGTATTCTCGAATGCATGAATTCTAAGTGAATATAGTTAATGATTATATTCATTAGTTTGTATTAATATTTTAAAATCATCACAACTGTTGGATTACGAGAGATGAACAATTGAAGTTGTATTTCAAAAGTATTGTGGGTTTCAAAAACCTTTTTTGCAGACTCATTCAGAAAATGTGACACGTGTAATTTTTTGAAAAGATTACGTATCATGTGAAGATAAAACATAAACAGATTCCAAAATTTTGGTTTAAATGATACATTTAATGAAAGGTTTTTAACATTTCTTTTTTAAAAACCTATCGACTTGTAGCAGCAAAAAGCTAAAAACAATTGTTGAACCGTCACCGAAGATTTCAAGACTGTAACTTGTGAGAGCCTCAGTCATTCTAACTTCTATCTATCCAGATTTCAAAATTTAATTTTGGGTAAGATATCTAGCCTGATGCATCCCAATTTTTTATGTCAAAAATTTAGTTAAACTTGATTTTGAAATTTAGTTCTTGCAAGTACAAAGCCATTCTCCAATTGGAGTTTTCTTAAATTAGTTAGTTGTTATATGTGATTTTGTTAGTAAATATCTATGATTATGTGATTTTGCATTCTTCCGAAGAACATTGGGGAAAGCAAAAACTCAAGGCCAAGGGTATGTAGATGGGAAAACTTTAATAGACTTGAGAAAACTAGTAGAAATCCCTTGTAACTCTTGTAGCTCCCTTCTTTGGGGCACTATAGTACATTGGTATCTAAAATCCCCTTACACAGACACATAATTCTCCATTTTCAATGATCTTTAAATAATTATCAGGATTGTCCAAATCTGTTAGTTTTCACCAGTGATCAAATTTTTCATCGAATAATTTAGGGTCATTTCGGTAGAGATTATCGAGGGCCATGCATGACATTTTATGCAACTGAGCATATTATGCAATATACATGGCTCTTTGCTGGGATTTTTTCATAATCAACGTCATTTCTTCTAGCATGGGAAGAAGAGATGCTAAAGTCAAAAGTGCCTCTATATTGCTTAACCTCCGAAGTAGGTTGCCACATCTATGATTTTCTGCATTGTCATGATTTTCATACATCAGACCAATCAAAGATTGATATTCAAAAAAAAATCAATGCGCTGGTCCATCCAAAGAGATCCATCTGGTATCAACATCTTTAAGAAGCTTGTTTCCATTGGTAATTCCATCAGCAAAGTGCTAAAATTCCCTAAAATGTTTGGGACTTTGACAAAAATATGAGTACAACTCTCTTACTAAATCTTCAACCTTATTTACTAAAGGAAACTCCTTCACAACTCTAAAAGCAAGATTCATCTTGTGGGCCATACAATGAATGCCAACAACATATGGTGAACAAGAAGTCTACATCTTTGTGCAAAGACCATTCCTATGACCTTGCATTACTAAAGCTCCATCCGCTCCAACATAGATCAACTTCTTCTCTATTGTTAATTCATCCATAGCTCCATATTCAATTAAATGGCTCTTTACTAATTGAAATAAGGTTTCTAATGTCGCATTGTCCCTCAATTTTGCAATAGTTAGTAGATGTGGTTGGTGGACATTATTATGTATAGTATAAACATGCATGCATACCCACGATGTATTATCTATTGCCATAACTTCGTCTAAGGATGATGCAATAAAGGTTGACTCTATTTTTCTTTGTACATCCTCTATTTCAACTTAGGCAATACAACTTGTCTATTCCCATCCACTGTTTATTGACCAATGAGTGATAGGATGGTTAAGAACTTTCAGAAAGTGTAACAAACCACTCATTTCTAGACAGTCTGTCATTGGACGCTCTCTACTCAAAATATGGAAAACATTACTTAATTGAACAACTTTTCCACGTTCTTATACTTCACTTGCTTTTGCAAAAATAGCATTAATAGAACCTTGAACTTCACCAAGATTCATCTTAAATTTATGAGACAAATAATATTCCTCAGTATTCCTTTTATGTTGACATTGTTCCTTTGTTTTATATCTTACCACTTTTATTTCCTTTCCATCTACAGTTTCAGTGTCATAAACTTTACCAACATGTTTCTCTATGGTGTCTAGTTTAAGCTACAACCTCTTTTCCTTTTTATACTTCCAACTACAAATCATACATTTGCATTCTATTGGTGGCTCACCTACAATTGGATTGTCCACAGGCTCAATGAATGGATACTTTGTCATCCAATCAAATTTAAATCTCCTAGACATCTCCCATTGGCGATCAATTTTTTCTTTTGATTTTCCTCTCCCTTTAGTGTTACTGTTAATTGAACCATCATCATCACCAAAGTTGATCGAATCATCCTGGTACTGGTTATTTACTTGAAATTCTTCTTCAAGGTCATCTTCATCAGAGATATCAGGTTCTGCAACTTCATCACTAGATTTATTAGGTTCCCCAATTTGTCGAATAGACTCCTGTGTAGGTTGAGAACCTTGAAATTGTATAGATTCCTCTGATGATGTACCTTCCTCACTTTGACCAACACCATTGCGTCTACCCCCGTCAAAGTATGAAGATATATTTTTGCATTTTATTTGCCTCTCTTGGACTTCTCCACCTTCAATAGTCATCTTCTTGTTTAAATTTGACTAAGACATCTCCAACAAATTAAGGCTGCAATAAAATTTTAGTTGTATAAGATACTACGGACTCATTCCAGTTCACTACCGATCGCAATTGTGAGCTTAGAATCAACTGAATTTTTGTACTACTAAATCTCTTGAAACTATCCTTATATACAAATGCTTATTTTGAATTTTGATGAAGCGGCTAACTATTGCATATGATAACAACTAATATTTGGTGAACCCCGCATAATTTCAAGTAATTGACTAGGCCAATAGGACAGGAATTTAGGACATGATTATGTATAATGCATGATGAATTAGGTCCTAGTGCAAATAAAACTTTCACTTGGGACAATGGGCCTTTGGTGAATGGCGATCCTTGATAAATACACCCTTCCTTAATCTGTGGTGAATAATAGTAAAATATAGTATAGAAAAATGGGTAAACAACCTGACTATTGTAGTGAAATTACATACAAATATTGGTGAGAACGTCGACCAATATATGTGTCTTTTATAAAAATTTGGGTGAATTGGTCAACCTCTATACTATGCACTTTTTTGCCAATTTGTATAGGTCCGATGGGACATATTTGCCAATTGGCAAATAATCACCACTAAAAATATTCCTGATATGGATCAGCCTCAGGGTTTTGTGCAGGACTCTTCTATGGTGTGCAAACTTCAAAGGTCTCTATATGGTCTCAAACAAGCCCCTAGGGCTTGGTATGAGAAGATGGAGTCTTTTGTGCTAGCCTCCCACTTCACACGTTGTCATTCTGATCCTGTGGTGTACATTCAACATCATGGGGATGATCTACTGATACTTGTGCTATATGCTGATGATCTCATCATTACATGTAGCTCATCCTCTATGATTTAGAGTGTTCAACGTGCATTGAGAGAGCAGTTTGAGATGACAGGTCTTAGACTTCTACACTATTTTTTGGGCCTATAGGTTATTCAGTCTTCGAATAGGATTTCCATACTCCAGCAGAAGTATGCTCTTGATATTCTTCAGAGGTTCATCATTCTTGATTGCAAGTCTACTCTCACACCTTTTCAGTTGGGTGTTGTTTTATATACCACTTGCTCTACTCCTATAGTGGATTCCACATTATATAGATAGCTAGTGAGTAGTTTGTTGTACCTGACACACACTCGTCCTGATCTTTCCTTTGTGGTTGGCCTTGTCTCTAGATTCTCACATGAGAGTCATTGGTAAGCATCCAAATGTATCTTAAGGTACATTTGAGGTACTACTTTTTATGCCATTTACTATACATCAAGGGATCCTCACATTGTTGGTTACATAGACTCAGATTGGGCTGGTGATATTACTGATCGGAGGTCTACTTATGGATTTTTTTTCTATCTTGGTTCTAGTCCTATCACATGGTCTTCCAAGAAGCAGATAACTCATGCATTATCATCTGCAGAGGCAGAGTATCAAGCAGTTGTGCTCACTATTCAGGAGGTTTTGTGGCTTTGATAGTTGATGATAGAGTTTGGTTTTCCTCCTGATAGTCCCACTATTCTTTGGTGTGACAATCAAAGTGATATACACATTTCTCGCAACCTAGTTGAGAATCAATAGACTAAGCACATTGATCTTCATATGCATTTCATCGGGCATTTGATTTAGGATGACTCTTTGAGCTTGGAGTACATTCCCACTTCTGAGAAGGTTGCTGACATCTTCACTAAACCTTTTTCATCACCGCGATATCTTCAGTTGTGTTCTATGCTTGGGGTGAAGGAAGTTTTCTTTGGGGGGTCTCAGTGATGAGGCCTTCCTTCCTTCTATTTCTATCTCTTCTTGGAGTAGGGTTTTTTACCGTGTGGTTTTCTCCATTTTTCCATTTTATAGAGATTTGGTTGTGTTGGGTACTTCATCAGGTCATGTTTTTGGGACCCATTTTTTGCTTTCAGAAGTGTAGATTCCTTTGCTTTATTCTTGCATTGTTCGTAGTTGCATTATTGCTCATCATAAGGGGGGTTGTTAGAGTAAAGTATTAATTTAATTATGTTAATTACATTAACTTTACTCTCTTCTTAATATTTCCCTTTATGCACATGCATTAGTCATTTAATAATAAAATTAATTATTACATGCACTTTTACCTCTTAGGATTTCCCCTTTTAGGTTTTCGATCTCCTTTTATAAGGATTGATCCATTGTAAATTTCATATAGTTTTTCATTCAGGAAATATATTCTTCATATTTTATGAGCAAACCCCTTGCCCTCTTCTTGTCTCTACCTCCTTGTGACAAGTTTTTGTATGTAGGTGTTCTTCGGGTTTTGTGGATTTTTATTGCTCAAATCCTTCACTTCTTACAATATGAGATCATTAAAAACACTCTCCAAAAAAATAATCAAATAATCGCACAAGAAAAACTTAAGAAATGCAAGAGAAAATGTTGAATATTTATTATTCCATTGGAAATAAATATTCCACCACTTCTACAAATATCAACCAAGTTGGCTTTCAAATATGCAAGCTAGAGCTTACAAGCTTTCAACTTCTTAAGGATGCAATCCTTTCTTCTTGAGGATCTTACAAAAACTCCAACCAACCTTTAGTACAATTGATTTCCATGAGTATATGTAGCGGTTCCCACCCAAGATATTGCAACATAAGCAATGTGGGATAAAAGGTAGGTACAACTACCTTGCTACAAATATTAAATGCATGATGTAATTAATAAATGTCTAAAGCATTTTATTAAATAAGGAACTCTCCACACACTTTTAAAATGCCACCTATGCACCCTTATAAATGATAAGTTACAAAAAGTAACTTTAGTATAAATTTAATTTAATTTAATTTTCTTTTATTATATTTTTATCATTTTCTCTCTCCCTATTGTTTTAAATTTTATTTTCTTTTATTTGGTGATGCAAGATTTCTATTAAACCTTGAATTCTTCTACATCAACTATGCTTCACTTGGTTATCCTTTTTTGATGGGTTGACTAGCCTCTCATAGCTCTCTCTCTCTCTCTCTCTCTCTCTCTCTCTCTCTCTCTCTCTCTCTCTCTCTCTCTCTCTCTCTCTCTCTCTCTCTCAATTTTGGATTTGATGAGGGCCAAAGTCGGTTGGGGGTTTTGTGTCTCCTTGTTTTATTGACCTTTATAAAAAAAAAATCTATGCATTGATCTGCATTACCATGAGCATGAGGTTGTATCATAGGAATGCTAAAGTGGGAGCCAAATGTACCATCCTAAAAAGTTAGCACCTATAACTAGATGCTATATTAGGCCCCATTTTGGTGATTTTGAGATTTCATGTTCGTTATACTTGATTCTACAACTTGGATCCACTTATTTTGGCATCTTCCTTTCATCCCCAATTCCCCATTTTAGTTTGGGCTCATTTTCCTACATACAAAATGCCTTGGGTGTTCTATACTAAAGTATACAATATCTTGGGCATTCTATACCTTGTTATTTGAGCGTAAAATTAAATGAGAGACATATTGTGCTATTTTGGTGAGAAATTAAGATTTTCAGTTGGCTCTTACAAGTTTTGACTTCTGAAATATTGTGAGAGGTATATACGTGGTCTATATCTCCTCATTTTGGTAACCATGATCAAGGTTTCAAGTGATCTACAATTTCACATCCAAGCATTCAAGATCAAGTCTCAAGCATCCTAAAGAATTTTGAAGGCAATTTTCTTCCTTGTAATAAGCTTCTCTCTCATGATGGCTAAGTAGAGGAGTTCCCAATCAAGCAAGAAGATCCTTTGTCCATCTACATGCATTTCATTCATCCATTCTCCAAGGCAAGAGTCTATCAAGCATACAAACATTAAAGATATTGGAGAGGCATTTATAGACCTATGCATTTGTGAAAGGAATCCTTGATTCCTTCCTATATTTGAAGGTTTGACAACCACAATCAAGCAATATACAAGAATCTTCACGAATTTGTGCGATCTCAATATTTATTCATGAAGGTATACATATTTATGAGGTAGATCTAATATTTACCTTTACATTTACATGTTTTCCTTTAAGAAATTTCATTTACATATCAAGTTTGATTCCTTAACAGGGGCTTGACCAAGGAAAACCCTTTTTAACCCAATAATTTACTATTTTTCTGTGTGTAGGAACATGTGATGAACCTATCATCACAATTCTGGAAAGTACAAGATCCAAAAAACTATCCTAGAAAATTTCAGACAAAAGTGTAAGTTATACGAAAGCCAACACATTCTATACCCGGGTATACAGTGGCCAAGGTGTTCTATACCCTCAAAATATGCTTCAAACTAAAACTATAGGTCATATTTGTTCTCTAGTTGTTGTTTCAAGACACTACAAGTTACTCTCTGACTTCTATTATTCTGTATATGTCGAATCTTGTCATTTTTTCTTACTGAGCCATCTATCTTGTATTAATCATCCATATCCCCTCAAATCCAACTCATCCCAATTCATTATTAGCAAATGATCATTGACTGATTTAGTACTTAGTTCCTATTTGAACCTAGTGGGTAATCTTCCTTCTAACTGCACAAATAGGAAAATATGGAATAGCCCACATACCATTCCCCCATCACCATAATTTTTCTTATTATACAAATAATAATTAAAAAAAGGCTATTGAAATCAGAATAATTAAATAAAATCTATATTTTAAAATTATTAATTAAATGTAATTTGGATCCTAATTATTATCAATAGTTATGGTTAAGATTAGAGTTAATGATATAACAAGAATTATGATTAGAATTATTCTATAATTAAATAAATATATTAAAAATAATAAGGATGTGCAAAGGTATCCTGGGATATAAAGTGGTAAAAAATCTAATTTTCTGGATGTCGATGTGGGAAAGAATGTGTAGAAGAATGACATCAAAATCCAGAGCACAAACAAGAAGCAAGGAGTGAAGTATAAGGACATGCATAGAGGTAAGAAATACATAGGTTCCTAGAAGGGTGGAAAATACATAGTGGATGGAGAAGGGAAAAAGTGTTACTCAAATTTGGATTGGCCTCAGTACATTAGGAATCACCAACTTCTTCTCCTCCCTCTCTCACCTTCAATCTATTAGGGTCGACTGAAGGTGAGATGCATTCAACTAGAGGTGAGCCTTCCATCTTGGACCTAAAAACCCTAGCAACATCTAAAAAAATAGTCAAACCTTTTCATGAGTGCAATGTTTTTTTTATTTAGAGCTGATTTTTTTAGCTAACCCTATTCATGAGTGCCTTGTCCTTTAGCCACCTTTGGACCTGCCCTGATCCCCTATTGCAAAGTTTTTTGATCAAAATGGTGGTTCTATCTTTTTTGTTGGGGAATTTGAGGTGTTTTTATTTGGAATACCTCAGACCACTAAAAGGGGGAGGGGGTGAATTAGTAGTCTATAAAACTTAACTCATCTAACAGATAGAGACTTAATCATAATAGCACCACAACATTTTATTAGTTCATTAAGCACCAAAGTTATAGCATAAAAAATATACCAAATCACGACATAAAATAATTAGAGATGCACACAATATGACACCAATATTTGAGTGGAAACCCCTTAAAGGGTGAAAAACCACTATGAATGATCATTTTTATTAGGCCCCACTAACCAAAACCTCATTGGTTGCATTTATGCCTAATTGGAAAAGGTCTCATAGATCACAAGCCTCACTAGGCACAATTTTAGAGCACCAATTTTAGGAGCAACAACCCCTACACATTACTTTCAGAAGGAATAAACAAACTATTGAGGTTTCCTCGGTTTTATTACATAATATCATGTTCACTTCCCTTTTAACAATGACAATTTGAAGCTTAATAAACTTCTTATGTAAATTCAAAGAAAAAACATTGTAACACCTCACTCTTTGCACAATAGACTTTGCTTCAATACAACATCTCCATTATATCAAATTTATAGCAACAAACTTGTAAACACATTACAACTTTACAATAGTTGTGCAAGTATTGTGTTTTGTCATTACCACCGTAACAATAGATGCATAGAATCAAAATTCATCATCTCAAAAGAAGTCAATAAATTTGTAGAGAAAAACAACAATCATTCTTTGATCACCAAATACATATCTTTGTTATAGCATATGCACTCATTTCAAACTTCAAACATTTTCTAATAAACTCTTGGTACTTTTTACAACATATTTAATCTACCTTGCATTCTCTCTATCTACTCACCATCTATATTCTCTCTTTCATCCTTTTCATTCATCATTATCTCAGATGGAGTAATCTATCTTATCTATATCAACTAGTGTCCATTCAACTTCTAGATAAAATAATTAATTATTGAAATGTGTCCATTCAACGTCTATAAAAAATAATTAATAGATCTACTATTGAAACCTACATGGCCACAAGACTCTTTAATTGATAATTATTAAGATTTGAAAATATCAATAGTTGTCAATTCATCTTTTGTTGAGAGCTGTTGGTTTTGACTTGACTGGAAAACACGTCGTGTTTTTAATGGTAAACAGATTTTGTGGCAAACACACTATGTTTTTAATGCCATTGAAAACCATCTAACGATCCTAAATTTGCTTCATAAACATGCCAATATCAAATGCCTCGAAATTCATTAACTTGATTGTCTCTAACATGACTTTACAACACATATGATCCTCTTGAAATCCTCAATACCCCAACTTTGCATCATGTCACCATGTTGCCATAACTTTGCATCCTATCACCATGTTGTCATGAACAACATTGATACACACATTTTCATCTTGTCACTATGTTTCTATGAACACCATTGAAACACAAAAACACTTCCCAAGACTTATCATCCTGATAAGGTAGTATAACTAGTGAAGAAATTACAAGCATCTCACTAACAACACTCCAAGGCACCACCTTTTGAAATCAATGAAAAATATGCCAAAGCCAATAGTTTTCTTTGGAAATCCAACACATTTTTCATTTCTCATGAATGTATCAATGTGATTACAGTCGACATTGGATATTTCCCTTTGATTTTGAGATTTATGCAAAGGTGTCTATATTTTTATTTGGTCCTTAAATTGGGTTCGACACTACCTATAGTATTTGTCTACCCTTATGGTTGAAGCATTAGATTTTGGATTTTTTATATTTCCATTTAACTCAATTCTAGATTGAAATTTTTTGGATCAAAATGATCCATGGTTTTTTGGACGATCAAGCCTCCTTTTAAATCTATGGGCCCCATTTTTTACTCAGCCACTGCCAATATCATAAGTCCTCTAATATAAATTAAGCTATAAACATTTCCCTTGGTTAGTGAAATGTTGATCTTATTAGTAACCTAATCCATCAAGTGGGCTCCTTTGTTAAGCTAGACAAAAAATAAGTGGTTCCTTAGTGGAGGTTTATTATTTCATGTGCTATGGTAGACATATCTAAACCACTTTCTCATTCTATCTATGTTCACTCTTATTTTGGGTTCCTGGACTCAATTTTTAAATTTTGAAGGGATTCCTTTTAGATGATTCTAATGCATTATATTGGTTCATTAAATTAAGGCTTGCATTCTCTAGTGATCGCATAGAACTAGGTATCTTAGCCTTAAAATGAGGATAAAGAAGTTTGGATCTCTAGATGCTAATTTCATATGAAACAATTATGGTAGGTTTATGAAGCCTCAACCTGACTAAGGTCCAATCAAGTGTGGCCTATGGAACCTTTACTTTCAATGTAGCCTAGGAAATTTTTACTTCATTTGCAACCTATGGGGTCATTACCTCCTTATGTTGTTCATATTCATAATAACATGTATGATATTCCATCTAACACGGAGGAGGATGATTTTGAGTTAGAAGGTACCTTTCCTTTCATGTAGTATCTGGATGATATGGATCTAGATTATTTCCATCATGTTATTATCTTGGCTCCTCTATATAAGTGTGTGGTTTCTCAAACTATGAGTGATAAATATAAAATATATTATGGAGTTGTAAAGAAGAAAAAAGGGAGGAGTTCAAAGGCTAAACAACTTTTTATAGAAGACAAGGAAACCATTGAGGAGATTTTCCAGTGGACAATGGATGCTCTCCTATTTGGAAAATAAAAGATTTTTTGTTTGTTTTTTTTGGCTTGGAGATTTTTTTGTTTTCTTCTTGTAGTGGGCTCCTCTTGTGGGCTAGAATCCTTTACCTTTCTTGTAGTTCTTTTAAGGATTATCTTATTTTCTCTTTGCTTTCTTTTTTTCTCTTTCTCTTATGCTTATCTACTTCTAAATAGTGTGGAAGGTTTGATGTAATTTTTATTTTATTAAAAGGGAGCTAGCCTTCTCTCCATAGTCTAAGAATTAAAAAAAATAAGCTAAAAAGGAAAGTAATAGCCACAACATGGAATTTGTTTAGTGTTTTATTCATTTTAGTAGAAATTTAATATATTGATAAGTGATATAATTTTGTATTAGGTTTGATGTATTACTTGATCTATTTTTAGTTTTATTTTACTCTCGTTCATAGTAATTCATTTATATTTTATGTCTATTTATTCACATTTCATTCCTATTAGCATTGATTTCCATACATTCACTCCTAAATTTGAGCCAGTACCTTATCCTTATGAATCATTTATGTGTGAACCAAGATTGATTTAGGATGATTCCAAAAAGTGCATTAAATAATATTTGAGTTCTAAGATTTAAAAATTTAAAATTAAACCATAATGACCCCTTCTACTAATTGTTATGAGATATTTTAAGAAATGTTTCATGCAAGGCATTTTTATGTCACAATATTTGAAGACATCCATTACACAATCAAAATTACAAGGGATCCTAGAGGAGAATAATTATTCCATGCTTCAATTTTGAAGTGTAATGAAAGAATTATCTTTGTATCATCATACAGATCATATACTTGTCTATGAATGTTTTCTTGAATGTTTCTGGTGCAAGAGCACCTAAGGGTCCTAGAAGGCCTACCATGCCTATGAGGCATGGATAATGTAATCAAAGTCATTTGTGACTTAAAATAATGTAATAAGTGCACTAATAGGGCCCATGTGATGGATTAGTTGGTTATAGGTACAATTAGGCCAAAATACAATCCTTTTAATTGGTGGGAATAGTTAAAAGGTAAAATGTTAAAAGTTAGCAAATTTGAATTTAAATGCTAACAACTAGTTAGGTTTAAGAGGTAGTTTTGATAGGTCAGTCGGTTATGAACGGGTTTGGATGATAAATATGTTTGTAATGCATTAAACATACCTACATAAGGCTATCGAACACAGGAATAGCCAGAGGTTGATGTATTGAATCAGATTTTATAATAAAGAAGTCCAAATTTCATGCAATATTGTACAAGTTTCTAGGTCTATTGTTTATAGATCTATTTGTTATTGATACTATGCAATAGAATTTTCTCTAATGTTCTGATAAGCATATATATCCATTTCAATTCATTTGAGTGGTTTCTCAATCTATTTTACTATTCACATATTGATTGATCTATAAACAATATTTGGACAAGGTACAAGGGTTTGAGAGTCTTAAAGAATTAAAGACCCATTCTACTTTTTGTTTCTACTTTTCCTTGTAGAATGGGTCATGAACATTGTATTTTAATGCCTACTAATAGATTTTGATGCAGGAGTGATCATTGAATAGATGATTGATGCCCTAGTGTGAAGTTGGTTGTTGAAAGGGGATACATAGATGGTGTTGTGATGAATATTGTTGGATATTGCTAATGCATTGGAGAGTTTGTTGATACATTTAATGTGTTTAATCACTATCTAGAGTGATGTTGGAATTGTTGTTGTTGTCATTCGTGTTTTGTCACTGATGTCAACATATGTTTCTATGAAGAGAACAGGTTGGTTATTACATTGTACGGATACTGTATGGATATTTCAGAACATGTGAAGTCAGTTGTGTGTACTAGAAGGTGTTGTGATCTTATATCTAAGATTGCATGATGTAATATTGCATATTGGCTGAGTTATAGAAGATTTGGTGAAGACTGGTTACTGGATAGTGACAATGGAAGTTGACAGAGTAAGTCTCTAAGTTTTGGGTATATCTTACAAGGGATGAGGATTTAGTGTATGCGAGCTTAAGGGATGTCAGATAGTATACTGAAGAATGTTTGTAGATCTTCGTAAGGTACCGAAAGAAGGATGATAGTAGCTATGGCGTGTGTTCTGGAGAAGACCTATTTGGAAGCTGACTTCAAAGTTGTAGCATGTATCATGGATGGCGAGCGCGAATTATGGATGTCGGTCCTTAATTGTTGAATTTTAATTATTGTATACTTGTTTTAGATATCGTGTGTATCTTAGCAAGGAGTTATGTAATTATTTATGTAATAGGAAAGCCTAATTGGTCAACCTAATTATTTATTTTGTAATAGGGTATATATGTAAGATCTTTTCTTTTGAAAAGATATGGAGAGATTGTATGTGATGTAAAAGAATAATTGATGTACTTCATTGGACTTGATCAATAGAAGATAGTTTCTATCAGACAGTTCAAGGATTATGTATTTCCTTACATACACTTGAGTTGTGAACAGTGAATTCTGAAGGTGGACATAACCTTATTTGGGCAATGAGCCCACCTCTTTTCTTGACTCCTAAAAGGGTATGTCCTCTAACAAGGACTATGTACTGTAATGTTGTAATCAGCTCCTAATAGGGCTAGATCTTCTAACAAGGATACTATAATCTTAGTACATCATTAGTGGGTGTTAATTCCCATGAGGGTTTTACCTTTAATAGGGCTTCCTCGACAACAAATATTGTGTTATTGTGTTGGCATTCATTGTGTTCATTTGATTTGATATTTCTTCTATTCAAAGTTTAAAGTTTAATAATCTGTCATACAACTGATTCACCCCTCCTCAATTGTATTAGTGGACTGTTATTCCTAACAAGTTTGAGAGTTATACCTTAACAAGGGCCACTTTTCATGATGGAAAGTATGTAGCTATGTTGAAGACATGGTGTTAGCACCCCTAGTTAATTGTGTATGTGTTTAGAAGGCCTAGATCTAGGAAGCCCTAGTTTTATGTACCTTAAAAGGAGGGTTTGGTGATTGGGCATGTAAATGAATGTGGAAATACTTTTAACCTTAAAAATCCTTGGTTTTGGATCATGTATTAAGATATTTTCATGGTTTGGAAACTTGGGAAGTTTATTTGTTTGTAGTTGCTTTGGAAAAGTGGGCTAATTAGGCCTAGTTGAAGGGTTGCAGGGTATTGGTCCAGGAAGTTGTTCCAAAAGGATATCTGGAAGTGAAAAAAAAAAATTTGGTGTTTTGGGAAAGGTTGGTCAAAAGTGTGGATTACCCGATTTGAAAGGCTACTAGGATTAGGCCTAGTTAGTGCCCAGGTAAGGGTTTATTAACAAACAACTAAATGGGTATTTGTAGTTTGTTGAAACATGATGAATGGGGTATGTTGAGCCCTTAGAAGGATTTGTGACAAGTCATTGAAGTTGGGAACTCAATTTGAGGGTTTTGAGGAGCCTAGTGAGGGTGAAGGGTAAGTAAACCTTGGAAGTCGGAACCATAAGTTGAACAAACCAAATAGATTTGTGTTTGAAGTTGGATTGGACTAGTAGCTCTGCATCAGTTTCTCATAATTATTTTTTCAATCCACCACAAGGTTTGACCTAGGAAAATTCTTCAACTATGGAGTCAACATGTTCCTAAATGATGTCTCTTGACACTAGTTTGAAAGAATTACATGTCTCAAAGATGAAGATGAGACGATCTTGTATCGAACTATCTATCAAATCATTTTTACATGGATCCATTCAATTATATGCTAAGATTTTCTAGAGTGGATATTATCATGTACCTAGTAAAAATCTTATACCTTGTAATTTTATATATAGAGGACATGTATTCATATGTTAAGTTAGGTCAGGTAGTGTCATTTTTATAAGTTATCTATAATGGGGATCATGTTCATCTCATTAAATTTTAAATTTACATTGGCATTTAATAGATGCATCTATTAGGAATTAATATTTACTTGGTAAATTTAACTTCTTCTTTTGTCCCTTCTAAAAATGTTCCTAGGGAATCCCTACAAGTCCTTTGTCCCTTTTTCAATTCACTCACACATGGGGTGTTAGATGGCATTCCTAGACTTGGAATTTATTTTGTAACTCCTCCCTCTCACCTCTATATATCCAAGGTATCTCTATGTTTCTACTAAGTTGATGTAGCATTTATATGCTAGTTCTTTATATATCTTTCTCTCATTGTACTTTGTCTAGGATTTTTCCATCTACATAACATTCAGGGTTTTTCTTTGTTTTTCCCCCTCATAAATCTTGTGTCTCATTCTTATATATTGGTGTGCATGCTCTTCATTTGGCCTTCTAAATGGTGACATTTACTTTTAAATTATTTCTCTTGATTAATTTATTTTTTTATTTTCCATATTATTATTCTTTCAACATCAAGGTAGTTTCTCATGCTACATCTCAACTTTCCTATATAAGGTTCATTGAACACTTGTAAAAGGCATAATTTCTTTTGCAAGTGATCCTAAAGTTTGTAGCTCCTACATCATATTCAAGTTTCTAAAAGATCAATTCAAGATGTGAGAATAATCTATATTAGCTTTAAGATATATAGATTCTAAGGAACACATTCAAACAAAGTTAGTATACTTCATTGAAATGGTGAATATATTATGCCTGGCATTAGTTACATGGTGCTCTCATTGATCCTATAGCTAAGACATTTTATTATTTTATTTAATTATTTGAATTATTTAAGTTTCAATTCCAATCCCAATTGTACTGTTTAGGCTAATTATTTATTAATGAATCATATTTATTTAATCATCCTTTGATCATTTATGCAATGCATTTTGTTTACTTGTAATATTAGAAGAGGTGTTTATGATTCAAACATATAAAAAAATATTTAAAAATGAAAATAAAGATAATTGTAGAGGTAAAAATTACATACCCTATGGGTGGCTCCTCTTCTACGACAAGAGTGATTAGTGCTTTATGACTCAGGAAGGTCAAGGAACCATGTATTTAGTATTGAAGATGAAATGAGGTAAAGGTGCAATAAATACTTCCCACACCAATCTATGAGAAGAAGTATATGCAAAATCTAAATAAATCAAAAAATTACAAAGAAACAATCACAAAATAAATATACCATGACTTATATAGTGAAAACCCTTTTGAAAGGAAAAACATTGTACTCCATGGAAAATTGAAATATATTATTTTTTTAATCAAATGTTCTAGTGCACTTGTATATTCCAAGTCTTTATAATAGTATTAAAGATCCAGAGTAATTTTGATAGCATAAAAATACATATGAAACTCATTTTTGAACTCCATCTCACACACCTAACAAATAAGAGAAACAATATACTAACCCATAAAAAAATAAATATATAACCATGAGCTAAAACCACTACAAGTTTCATACGCAAAAACCTAGGTAAAAATTCAACATCCAAATCCCAAGATGAGTCCATGGCTAAAAATAACACATTCCTTCCACCACCATAAGATCATCATAATCTACTATAATAATCACCCCTCATATTTATTTTTTCAACATTTTGCCAAAAATAACAACAAAGATATGCTATTGTCACAAGGTCTAATATAATTAATCATTGTGCATACATATGGTGCTAATTTATCTTTATGGATGATCATCTATAAAAATTTCATTACATTGAACCAATGCACACATAACATATCCATATAAAAAATGCCACAAATATGGTGATAAAATTGATTGTTGCAGGTTTGAAACAAAGTGAAGGATATGTTTCAAGTCTTTTAATA
This sequence comes from Chamaecyparis obtusa, assembly GCA_027943335.1. Lineage (NCBI taxonomy): Eukaryota > Viridiplantae > Streptophyta > Pinopsida > Cupressales > Cupressaceae > Chamaecyparis > Chamaecyparis obtusa. The sequence goes on from BSBK01008200.1 coordinate 317,630, forward strand.
ACCTTTTGCAAGACAATGCAATCATTAAACATCAAAATACACCACCCATAATGCATATGACACCTCATTGTGACTTAGAATGTAATGCACTTTAAACCAAATAATCTTCAAACAACATAGTTGCCAAGGGTGGGCAAGAGATAGGGTTGTAATGAGATTTATTGCATCATCATGTGCATTCAAACACCCCAAAAAATCCCAATTTGTCAATATTGAATATCAAATATTAAATTGCACACAAACATGTGTCAAGGCAAAATAGCAAACAACTACATGTTTATTATAATTTAGAATCACTTCTAAGCCTATATAACACCCCTTTGTTCGCATTCGAATCCTGTAAACACAACTCCAAAAAATCAACCAAGGTAAGGTCACATCTAATCACCCCAAATCAATATGAAAAATACCTCATTCAAGCAATACTTAGGATGAAGAAGGTTCATACCCAGCTCTAAGCACCAAGTATGGTGCCATGACTCCACATAGATAATCATTACAATAACAATAATCGAGCAAGAATCTCTACACAAAGACTCACCTAACCATAAAAGGACACTTCAATATCAATCTTTTATGATCTAAAAAATGAACAACACTTTTCCTTACATAAGAGTGATGTGACTAACTAGGGCAAGCCTCCAAAACCCACCAAACATGACGAAATCAAATTGAAAATACATATCAACACTTCAAAATCTCTAAAAATAATCACTAAATATAAACCCCAAAATCTATAATCAAAATACTATACAAATTTTCATTTTCTAAAACCCTAAATCTACAATATTATGAAAAGAATGGTAATTCCCGAGTGCAACAAATTAAACCAACTATGGATTGTCTTCCAAATCTAGAATTGTTGATCTAATGAGGCTTTTCATTGTCAATGGTAGATAATTTATTGAAGTTGTTTAGTTGGATTAAAATCCACGAAAGATTAGATTTTGCAAAATCCACTTGACCACACATCAAAAGAGTGAACATGGAATAGATATAATCAATGAATGTGTTTCATTTTCAATAGAAGATGAGAGCTACAACAAAGTCTTGATGCAGAGTACCGCAGGCTATAACCTAGCTTATATTTATTTTACTTTATCCAATGCAATAACATTAAAATGTTTTGAATATTTTTAATACTGAAGACTATGGTTAAGATATTGAAAGCTTATCAATTATTAAAAGTGTCTACTAGTTTAGTGGTGAGTCATGTTGTAGGCATCCAAAAGGTGTTGAGTTCAAATCTTCTTCAATACAAACAAAAAATTAAAAAATTAAATTGTTTGTTGTTCATATCTTGCACAGGGTTTGCATTGACCATGTTACGTGAGTGGGGGGCCTAACTGCTCAAGCATCTTTGTGCATCTTTGTGAATGTTGTTTTCAATGAATTCTAATCCTTGTTAATTTGATCCATGGAGAGGTTTGGTCTAGTAGAACCCATTCATATGTTGAATCCATAAGTTATTCAATGGCATCTCTAAATGTCATCTTAATAGATTTAGCAACCTAGCAACAAAGGCGAGGAAAGCTCCAAACATGATTTCTATAAGATCGGGTCTACAATTATCATGATCAGATTGAAAAAAGCATATAAATTATCTATGGAATTTTTATATTTCGATTTATATTCTAAGGAAAAATATCAAATCAAGGCAGATGATTTTGAAGAATGTCAAACTGATTTAGAACAAAATTGACATCATTTATCGATCATTAGTTTTAGAGCTAAGCTCCTCTACTGTCTTATTAATTTTAATCTCTTTATCAAATCTTAATTATGTGTTGCGTTAGATGAGTAAGCATCAAATTGTTATCATTTCTTGATTTTAATTGCGTTGAATGAATATTCAAGCATCAAATTGTTGTCATTTCTTAATTTTAGTTTGTATTTGTGATTAGGACAATATATTACCTTACATTTATAACCATTATGTTGGAATATTGGGAGTTTAAAATAAAGAAGTTGACAATAATCTCCTCAAAATTTTCCAAATGGTCCCAAGAAATCATGATAGTGAAAAATTAAACAACTTCAATAAATTATCTGCAATTGACAAGAACATGCATTTTAACTTCAGCCTAAATTAAAAATAACACATTGATATGACCAGATCAATGAATATTAATTTTGTTTTAAGAGCAGCAAAAATCAGCATGCATATCAGTATCTGCACTGATACCATTTTGTACGCTTGAAATACCCTCCATGATAGATTGACTTCAGAGCAAAAGAAACAGACAAAGTAAATGAAGTCCACATTCAGCATTAATACAAATACATGCCTGACATCAGGTTTGTAAAAGTAAATCCATAAAAAAAAATTAATTTATAAAAATATGTCAGTATATATAGATGTTAGTATCTTTGTTTTTATATAATGATTTGAGAAACTGCAAGCCTCTTTAGATTAAGCATCCATTTGGAGAAATTTATAATTCAATTAATAAAGTCAATTGTATAAAATATTAAAACCATCTACCAAGATTTAACAAAGATTTTTTTATACGAGCGTCGCAAAAATACAGTAATTTTTTTGCAATTTTTTTGTGGTTTTCAACCACAAAATATGCAGATCATGAAGAACAGATGTTGAAAATTTCACGAAAATCTGTTGTGTTTTCTGATTTTTTAAATTTGATCAGTAATACATTTTGTAAGGAACTTAACTGTGTCCTTTTATATACACATTACATATATTTTCCATTTTCAATTAAAGAAACTTATCATCATATTTCTTGGCTCTTCAAAGATTCTACCTCCTTTATCATCATCTCAAGCTCTTCATAGCTTGCAGAGGCATTAGAAGTTCCTTCTAGGGAATTTATAACAGCACCCAATTTTGTAACAGAGATTTTTCCATCACCATTGGCATCAAAATGCCTGAAAACCTTCTCTGGTTCTGCTAAAATCTCAAAACTTGGAGACGAATCTGTGTTCTTCTGGGCTGGTTTAACAATATGACTTTTGTTGTGTCTAGAGGGAGTGGGCAGGAGTTTTTAAAACAATCTTACAACCTTGCCAAAAAAGAGTTTGTGAAATGGCAATGTTGGAATCTATATTCCTATTCAATAATCCTTAGCTTACTAATTAAAGCTTTTTCTTCAATGAGTGGAGGAGGAATAAAAGACGGTGAGAAAGACAAACAAATCTTCTTGGCTCCTCAAGCCATTCAAAAATAAGATTTCAATGAAGTTTCACTGTTTTCTTGCACCGGCCTTGTCAGTAAAATAGACTAGTCAATGTTCCATAAATAAGTGAGCTTGTCGTATATGATCCACCTGGTAGAAATTCATTGGTTGGCCAATCAAGGTTGATAATTGTAAAAATGACCAGAATCATATTGCCATTTTTACTTCTAATCATCATTGAGAGGTACCATTTTCACTCATAGCCATCATTGAGGGTAGTGGCTATCCAGTCACTAAAATTGGTTTTCTTTATATAATTTTTTATAAATTTTTGAAAAAAAAATTAAGTGTTTCCCTCTCGTATGGTTAACGATTTTTGTGGTTGCATAGCCGCTGCCATCATTGAGTGGTAGAGAGAGTAGTTTGTTGAACCCAATCCAACTTTTGAATTGGAAAAGGAATAAGTGGCTAACACTCTTGAACTCTTTTTAGAGGGTGGTATCTATGGGCCATGAGAATGTACTCATCCATAGAGTATAAATATAAAGGAAACTTATAAAAGACACTAAGACTAGGACATGTGCATTATGCTAGTCCCTTAACCATTTGTTCTTTAAAAAAGGGAAGGATCAAAGCCCACAGATTTGAGTATAGGGGACCACCATAAGAAATGGTGGTCATTAAGATATAAGGAAGGGTTATTATTAGGACATTGGAAAGCCTCATTGATTGATTGAAGACAAAGTAATGATGATAGTTCTTAATATCCAATCAATTACTTAACAAATTATTAGGGTCTGTTTGGGTGCTCGAATACCAAATGCCAATTCCAGTCAATTTTGGAAGATGCTACAATTTTGGAAGATACAAATCCTGAAAATGATTTTCGGAATATGGGTTGACCCGTTTGGTTCACCTGAAAGATGACTAAGAAGATGCATAAGGAATTTTAATTTCTTTAAATATGGTGTGTTCATATGATAAGTTTCTTCTAGACAATATTCATTATAATTTATCCTCTATCTACTCAAAGAGGAGATGACAGACATGGCTCCCAAAAGTACTAAACTAGTTTCACTAAAAACCTGGGGAAAGGACTACAAAGATAATGCCAATGAGCATGGTGTTGTTTGGCTACTACAAAGGTATACATCCATGTTCTCCTCCTTTGTCTAGACTACTGCCTAAATGAGATATGTTGAGACCTAAACAAATTCATTGTAATGGATTATTAAGGGACATGAATGTTCATCATCTTCCTAAATAACTCATGTTGCTCTTGAGTATAAGGTCTAATAGATTTCTCCTATGTCTTTGCCTCTCTAACGCCTCTTTGACATTTCAATTCCCTTTTTCTTTTTTCTTTTTTGTTTCTTGTTCCCTTTATATCATATCTCGCTCCTTTGTTGTGCATTCTCTTGCCTTTGTATAATATTAGGTTGTTCTCTATCTTTTAATTAAAGTTCTCTATCTAACTTTATTACTCATTCATTTCCCTTGCAACAATTCTTGTTGCCTCTCTCTCATCCTTTTTTCTCTATTTGTTAGTTTTGACTCTCAATTTTGTTCTTTTTCTTTTGCTTCATCAAAAGGTTCATGTAATGATCTACAACGTGAATTTAAGATTGTCCACTCAATCAAATTAATTTATTCCCCATGTTCTTCAATTTTCCCTTCACAATGTGAATAAGAAATTTAAGGAATCATCTAATGTTTGAGTTAGTTTGACCTCCTAGTAAGCAATTTATTTTTTCCTGACTACAATCTTGACATTGGCTAGAATTTCCATCATAATTCTTATTTGTTCCAAAGTCTATATCAGTATCTTTGGCCTCACAACCTCCACAATGCGCACAATAATGTGTCATTTAGACATATTCAATGTTCTTTGCATAGATATCAAGGAAATTGTTTATTCTGAACTTCATGTGAATTTGAATTAATTCTCAAATTCATAGTCACTTCCTTTAACCAATATGGTTGGCTTGTTCGAGTGAAATAATAAGTCCATCTTGTTGATAATCATGCTAAGTATCATCCCTACTAATACCTACTTGACCCTCAAAATAAGTTTTTTTTTTCACATTATTGATTTCCTCTATCACTAGTTAAAGTATATCACGAGGTATTTCCTCCCTTGCAAGGACTAATAACAAGTTGGCATTCACTTCTAATTTTGAAACATCAAGCCTTGAAAGACTTATAATGTTCCAAACTACAAAAACTTGATCTTGCACAGTAAACTAAAATATGTCATTAGGATGAAAACTTAGTGCAAAAGAGAAATTCAGGGCACACCTAATAGACCACCTGAGAAGCCAACTATATTATATGTTATCATGATATAAGGATATTCATGTGATATAGTGTATTCTTAATGTTGCATTATTGTCCCTAAGAGTTGTGAAACTCATTTTCTCTAAAATTTAAAATTTTATATACAACAGGAAACAAGGACAAGCAAACAATAAACCAAGGCATACTAGATATTACAAAAATAGTGAAAAAAATTATTAAAATAACAAAAAATAATGAAATAATAAGAAGAATAAGGGAAGACAAAGATATTAGTAAACCTCCATGTAATTGAACTCCAAGTGAAAAATTGTAGTTGAAACAAGAAAAATATTTAAGACTACTTGGGAGCTTGTCAAGAAATCCTTAAGCCCTTAGTTTGGTCTCGAAAAAGAGATACGAAACTAAAGAGAAAGTGTATTTAGCCTTTATTTTTTAAAGATACTCTTTCAAATGGAAATAAAACATTCTTACAAGGCTAATAAGGTGGAACAATACATTGGAATAAATGGACTGGGCCATTTATCAATCCAGTCTTAAGCGGATCTCCCTTAGTCAAAATTGCTTGTAATTTATTCACTATTGTTCCCCATGTGCCTATAATATGTTGCAATTGCTATAAAAAATTCAATGTTTAAATGTTTAGATTTTAGGTTGAAATGTTTTTGTTTGTGCAAAGTTTTGGAGTTGTTGAAGTTTCCCTACCAACCATGTCATTTTGATCACATCAACTTCCCTTTATTCCTTATTAGGTGTTTGACTCTCAACGTATCATGCCAACACTCCTAAGTCTCACTCCCTTGACTTTATCATACCACTAGAGTTCCCCCTCCCTAGGTACTTGATATTAGGTGATTGTGAACCCAAACGCCAACAGTTTTCAATATAGTTCACCATCAGATTTCCTTGTTTGAGTTTCCCTCTATTTCCATCATGTATTGGTACAACTTCTTAATCATCTTGAATCCTAATACCGTGATTGAAAGCATGTGGCATGAATTCATGTTGACCTCCAAAGTCTAACACTCCTAATATTTTTCACACTAAATCCTACCTACCTTACCAATCTATCTTGAACGCCTTTAATGCTTTAACAACCACTAGATATAACTTGTTAGCACCTAGGGAACTATATTGTAATCAAAAGCAATGTATTATAAGGTGAGAAAATATAAAGGGAAAATTCCATGTCATTTTTATTTGTAAAGCTTGATAATTGTGTCATCTTTAGGCCACTATTTGGGTGAATTTTTTGAATGCCTTTCTCATTTTTTCAAGTGTTTATAGATCTTGAAAGGATATTTATACACAAAACATTAATGAACACAACAACTAGTGCATGGGTGATCTTTGCAACACCAAATCTATACATCTTCTCCTTCCTTGCTTGAGTACCTAGGTTGTGGATCTTCAAATACAAGGTATTCATCAGTTCTAAGGATTAGTTATTTTAAGTTTCCCGAGAATAGAGGTGTTAAACTTCCTAGTTTTTAATTGTTAAAAATCACCACTTGTAACTTGTAGGAAGGTAGCTGTAATAGCATATATTTGTAATCATGCATCTTCTCAATCAATTTTAAGCATTTTGAAAGGTCCTTAGTAGTAAGATATGATAGGTTTCTTGGTATTTTAATGTCTTTCTTCATCACATTTGTTGGTGTGATTGTAGTAGAAATTAGATAAATGGTGTAGCACTTAAAATCAATGCATGTTGATTTTTGTATTGATCTTTAATGTGTTGCTTGAGAATGGTTGTGAGTTTGATAAAGGATTAATAAGTAGATGCATTTGCACAATATTATATCTTTGTTGCAATTTCTTGTTTGATATTTTGGTGGTTATATGTAAATCTATCATCCAATAAGGCACCAACCTTGAATACTTGGACCCTCCAAATCATCTGAAAACATGAAAAAATAACCACCAATATTATAGAAGACAAGAGTACGTATTATTGTATGACGTTCATGATTCAATGCTAAAAACCAAGTAAGACCTTGAAGAAAAACCTAATTGTTTTATCTCCCAAAGGATAATGTTTAGTACATTCATACTTTGGCACTGTCTATGTAGTAAATAATAAAATTATCTTAAGAAAGTGTTACATTGATATCATGGATTAATGCACCTGCAAATTATTTATCAACTATAATAGAGGTCTTCGCACCTAGTGACAACTCTATAAATCAAGTGTGTAGTAAAGAGTAGCAGAGATTACATGCTCTCGAAGTTAGCCTATAATCATCTTGAGCTTGTATATGATTCTCTTTTACCTTCCTACAGGTAAATCTAAGTCTGAAGGTGGAGAAAATATCTAAGATTTGAGAGAGAAATTTTGGAGTTTAACTAGAGGGAAGACCAATAGTTACTCAAACGTGCAAAGGTGACTGCTTGAGTTTCAAATTTGGGTGGATGAAGAAATTTGGAAAGTAAAAAAATAGACATGATTATATAGTCAATAGATGTTCAGATGTTGCACTAGCATCCACGTATAACACATTTAGAAACTTCACAAAATTGGAACAAAACATTATTGAATCATAGAGGAACACATAAAAATACATGGAACTTGACTAAACATACATAAACACAACACAATGTTGGCATTAGTAGCAAGTAGAAAGCTAGAGATGGGCTAAAATAAACTTTAAAATGCTAAGAGTTATAAAAACAAAAATATGCCCACAATATAATATGATAATAGAAGCATATGTAATATAACATGAAAATTGAAGCATATGCGATTTTTGATATTATGCTAAAAGAACAATACAAAACAAAAATACATAAGAATAAAAAGAATAAATAAACATGAAAATATAGACCAAATCTTATTCAAAATATACTACTTATAAATAATGTATTAAGATATTAAGATATTTTCATCAATAAACCCAAATTAACAAAAAGAAAATATTAATATAAGTATTGCTAATTTGACAATCAAATATGATAATTTTATAAAACCAGTTACCAAATTTTATACAGTTCAAACAATCTGAAGAGGGAAAATGAAAGTAAGAGACAATGGAAAAGGAAAAGTGAATGTAAATAAACATTAAACTCCAGAACTATGAATAAAATCCATTTTATTAAATAAAAAAGGAAAATATATACGTAAAAAATGTCCATACCATATAGACATTCGTCACAGTCGCCATAAATGCTAACTGCACCAAATATTTGCATGTCTCTACCATAAATAATTGAAAAAACAAATTCCCTAAAAAGACCCTGCATTTTGGAGATCTTCCTTCATTGTAATCGTCTCTGTGCAATCAAAGGAAGATTTCCAAAATTCAGATTTTTATGAGGATTTAATATCTATAAAATTGTTTTCTTATTATATTCAATATGAAAGCATGGAAATCTATTTGGCCCCAAAGTCGTGTAAGATCATTTAGAACAAGATATTGATCTCATCTTCTATGATGTCTCAACCTTTACATTCAACTAAACATCTGATTTAAAAGCATTCAATCTTATGATGTCAGAACCGTGATTTCTGATAGACTTACTCAGGTAATATTCAGTTTTATCATGTCTGAACCCTGCAATAGCATTCAATTAGACGTGATTTCGGATGTTAGAACTTTGATTTCTGATAGACTTATGCAATTGCATTCAACTAGACTTGATTGCTAATAAACTTGTTCAAATGCATTCAGTTTTACCATCTCTACCTAACCTTGTCAATGCAATCCATGTACAAGAGAAAACAGCTTACTAATAATGACTGTATGTGCGTTTATAGATTTGATTGTGTGTGATTTTTGATATAATTTAGAAATGCACATACAGTTATAATAGATTGTAGAAATCTGATATTAATAAGCTTACTAATGGATGAGGCTGAATCATAACCCTGGCTCAAAAATCTTTTCAAAATATTCATGTCATAAACATGGTTGAAAGTAAAATAAGTATAAATTGCACTGTGGCCTGTGGTAGTCGGAGTCAGAGGTACTCTGTATCAGAACTTGTTATGAGTGCAATCTGATCTTTAGCTCTCATCTATGTAGAGTTAATGGGGAACACGCCCTTTTTATTGAGAATGAAACATTCATTTATTTTATTTTGCCATTGTTCATTCGTTTTGATGTGGGGTCAATCTATTCAGGAACATCTAATCTTGCATGGTTTTACATTAGCTAAACAACTTCAATAAATTATCTGCCATTGACAAGAACATGCATTAATACTGATAAGACCTAATGAATGGATATTCCTTTTGTTTCAAGAGCAGGGCAGCAGAAAAACAAAGCATGCATAGAAGTACCTGCACTGTTACCATTTTGTACTCTTGAAATACCCACCATGATAAATAGACTTCAGAGCAAAACAGAACAGGAAAATTTGATGAGGCCCATATTGAGCACTAATACAAACACATGCCTGATTTTAGGCCTGTGAAAATAAAGTAAAAAAAGTTTTGTATATACAACAAACATTGCAAATGTTTTCCATTTTCAGTTGCAGGATCTTGTCATCATAGTTCTAAACTCTTCAAAATCAACAAACCCATCACCATCTGAATCAACCCCTTTGATCATTTCTAAACAATCTTCAAGGCTGCATCTATCACCCATACTGATCAACACACTTCTCAACTCCTCTGCAGAGATATACCCATTTTTATCCCTGTCAAATACCATGAATGCATCTCTCAGTTCTTGGAGGCTCCCAACACCACCTCCATCACTCTTTGTATGAAACGCAATAAACTCCTGAAGATCTATAAACCCATCTCCATCAGAGTCCACCTCCTTTATCATCATCTCAAGCTCTTCATGGCTTGCAGAGGCATTGGAAGTTCCTTCTAGGGAATTTATAACAGCACCCAGTTCTGAAACAGAGATTTTCCCATCACCATTGGCATCAAAGTGCCTGAAAACCTTCTCAAGTTCTGCTGAAATCCCAAAACTTGGAGACAAATTTGTGTTCTTCTGGGCTGGTTTTACCAGATGACTTTTACTGTGTTTAGAGCGAGGGCACAGGAGCTTTTTCAACAATCTTACAACCTTGCCAAAAGAGAGCTTGTGAAATCGCATTGTTGGAATCCCTGTTCCTGTTCAACAATTTTCAGCTTACCCAACAAAGTTGATGCTTAAATGAGTGGAGGAGGATCAAGAAGACGATGAGAAAAGACAACAATCTTCTTGGCTCCTCCTAATCCCCATTAAAGATAAGAAGAATCTAATGAAGGCTCTGTTCTTTTTTGTACCGGCCTCTCCAAGAAATCCATATAAAACCCCAATTTAATTTGTAGGCGGTCGGTCACATGAAATGATTTTTCACATGGATTCGGTGGTCAATGTGCTATAGTCAGAGCTGCATGTGACCCTGTATTGGTATTCTTTGTCGTTCTCTGAGATCGTGGGTTCCACTCACATGCGTCCAATGGTGTTCTTAAAGCTAGCACTTGATTGTCTACGCGTAATTATTTATGAGCGCATTATGCCATTCTTGGTGGGATTTATTCTTTCATAAAGTTGGATTCCTGTACAAGGTGTGTCAAAGTCTCAAGGACCTTGTAACCCTCCACCATGGAAGTTACTAGAATATTCTAATGGACTTCTTTGACTCATGGCCAAGCACGTTATTTCAAGATCTAAAGAAGATTTCTTTCTCTAAGTGATTGAAATGTAATAAAAGTATTCAATGATATTTATGGCATTAGGGAGTTTATGGAATTTGTGAGTAAAACGATTCAAGGATATACAAGTTCTATCTATCAATCATTAACAACTATTTTTTTATAATTGGTAAATTTCTATAGCTGCAAACTTTTAGGAAGTGAACTATTTGGAGCTAGGGCACGCAAGCACGACAAGGCTAGCGCATGTAGGCATGGCACGACACAAGAGATTGGTCTTTTGCCTCTTTGGTTGCGACATTGAAAATTTCTCTAGTTCAAAAGAGCTCTAGCAACTACTAGGGCATGCTATTTTTTTATCGATTTATTCAGACAAAGGGAGATGAGGATTAAGGAGGAAGTTAGGAAGGGAGGGGGGATTAAGGGTTGGAGGCTCTTGATACCCATGTTGCTATAAAAACATGAAGTTGGGAGTGGAATAGTGTTGAATGGCACAGGTTCTATGAAAGCTATGAGGCAAAACTAAATGAACCTACACAAAGAAAAGACAATTTCAATCAAGAGATGGAGAACATAAGCGAGAACCCAAGTAAAATTGTAGAATTTACACTTCCCGATGATGCAGTTGATTGCGTAGCTAAGTATCAACATAGATCTGTGATTCTTTTCTTTCTAAGAGGCATTCCAACTGAACTTGATTTTTACAGATGGGCAAAAATAAAATGGGCAAACAGGGGCTCAGAGATTGAAACATTGGAGGGGCTTAGGAAAAGGCTATGTGGTTTGCACATTTAGATTTGCAAATCATGCTCAGGTTGTTCTTCAATATGGCACTTGGGTTATTTGTGGGCATGTTTGTTATCTACATGCATGGACTCTAGAGTTTCATCTTGAATGCCCCTCTAGATCCAAATACTCCATGTAGATCGAGTTACCTTTTAAAACCTTGGCTTTCGTCCTTTCTTAAGAGAAATAGTTTCACAACTTGGAAGGGTTTTGCAGTGCAAAAATATTGCAAATAAATTCTCCTACCTAAGGTTTCACCCTAGAGCATATGTGGAAATGGACTTAACTAATCAGCTACTTGACAACATTAAATTAATAGGGCCAGGGTTTGAGTTTTTGTAGCATCTTATGTATTTGAACAAGCCAAATGCATGTTTTTTTTGTTGATAAGGACACCTTATTCGAGATTAGCGTATAAGGAAAAATGCATATTTTCTCAATCTACTATGGTTGCTACCTCCAGTATGCTAGTTATTCAAAATAATTCCCAACCTTCTCTTATTCATACAAAGCCTCAAGTGAAAAAAGTTACGTCAAATAAGAATATGCATATTAAAGAATCTTCATCATACAGAGATGCCATTATGACTGATAGTTGGAGAATGGTTAGGAAGAGAAAAGAACCTTCAAAATATTTCAACTCTCACAATGGTCAAAATTGTGTTTAGAAGAGCCTTCCTTCCTCTTCTCCTTATGCTACAAAAAATCATAATTCTGAGTCCCAAACATCTTTAGTTAGACATAGGTCTCCTTCCCCATCTGCTAATCAAAGCTCACCTCATTCATCCTCAAGACAAAGGTCAAGGTCTCCTTTCGTAGCAAAAGAGCTTAATTCTTCTGAACAAGTTAAGACAGTTGCCAATCAGTTTGATGTTCTTCCATAAGATGAGGATACTTCTATTATGCCTAATCATGAAGCATAAAGTTCTTTCATGGAATGTGAGAGGGATCTCCCTCCCTCACCACAAATATGAGGTCAAAGAAGTTATTGTCAAATGGAAACCTGATATTGTACTTTTATAAGAAGTAAAGTTGAATGGTTCTAGGCTCCTCTCTTCTCTATCTAATGTCTAGAAAAATGTTTTTTTTTATACATCACATAGAGAAGGAAGGGGAGGGGCTATTACTGGTTTATCTCTTTGGGAAAGTAAGTTTGTCATTGACAAAGGAGAAGATCCCTTGCATTGTTGTGTGTGGGTTTTGTCATTTATTATGGTAAACCTATTAGTTTTTGTTTAGTATATGCTCCGAACATTGCCAAGGAGAGATGTGAATTATGATAATGGATGACAATTAATTTGCCTCATGTTGAATGGATTACTGGAGGAGACTTCAATATAGTTAAACATCACACCGATCATAGTTGGTCTTATTACATTAAGATGAGCAATGAAGAATTTGACAAATGGTTGCTCCGTAAAAAATCCTTGGGAAATATAGATCCTATTCAAGAAAAAATTCTTGCCATAAGAATAATTGGTTCACTTGGTCTAATTGCAGGTTGGAAGTTGATAGGAAACTTAGTAGGCTTGACAGATTTTATTTTTCTCCTAACCTGCAACTATCCCATGTTTCCAATGGATGTTGGGTGAAAGTGGATTATTCTACCCTTCTTTCTGACCATTTTCCTATCATTTGTCTTTTGAAAGATGAAGTTGATGATATAGATTACAAGTTTCCCTTTAAGCATAATAATTCCCATTTGAAGATTTCTTCATGTGTGTCTAGTTTGGCTGCTATTTGGAATTCCTTTCCAAAACCAAAAGGAGATTCCTACATAGATTGGTGGCAAGTTTCTATTTCTCAATGTGTTATATTTTTATGCTCCTTTGATAGGAGAATGGCTTGGCAACGTAGATGTAAAGAGAAATCCCTCAAAGGAAAGTTGGAATTCCAAAAGAGTTAGCTTATGTCTAACCCTAGTGATTTATCCATCCAAACCTCTATTGCTACTATTGAAACTCAACTTCGTAAACTTGATATGCATAGAGGGAAATGGGCAAAAACTAGAGCCAAATTACATTGGATTAAGAAAGGAAATAAAGGCACTAAATTTTTTTTTGGCTACTTGAATTATAAACATAAGAATGAATTTATTAGAGTTGAACAAGATGATTCTAGGCAACTTCTTACCAATCTAAATGGTATCAAAGATATGTTCTATGATTTTTATAGAAATATTTTTAGGGAGGATTCACATTAGCAGTATGTTCAATCAACTTTGAGGGGCATTATCAAAGATGTGATCCCTAGAAAGGTGGATGTTGATTATGTAGTTTTTAAAATCAAGATCTTTATTTCGAGGATTTAGAACGTGTTGTATTCTTAATGGCTCCTAACAAAAGTTCAGTGATGGATGGTTTTCTATTGACTTTTATGAAACTATGTGGCAATGTATTAAGGAGGACATGTACCTTGTTTATCTTGAAGCTTGAGATAAGGTTCATTGGCTCCAAAAATTTAAAAAAGGCTCAATTAAACTTATACCCAAAGACAAGAATGAGGATTCCATTTCTAGATGGTGTCCACTTACTCTATTGAATACTTCGTATAAATTTATTTCCAAAACTCTATCTTTAAGAATAAAATTGGTGGTTAAAGAGAATCTTAGACTTGAATAGACTCGGTTTATTAGTGGATAATTCATTCTTGATAATCTGATTCTTGCTTGGGAAACTTTTGAATGGGGTCAAAAAATTGGTTATAATGCTTTACTTGTGAAGTTTGAATTTGATAAGGCCTATGATAGAATGAGGTAGAGGTTTATCATTAAAATATTGCAATTATTGGGGTTTGGTCCCAAATTTTGTTTGCATGTTCAAATGTTATTTAGATATGCAAATGCTTAGATAGTTATTGTACATAAGGAAAAGGGAAGCAATGCAAAGGGGTAGAATACTCCTCCTTTTCCAAATTGTACACTTAGAAGGAAGATGTCCCAATGGGCTCAAGTGAGGATCTAAGCATTGAATGGGGTAGTGATCCTTCACTAAATATGTAATTTAAAAATAGAAAAGAGGAAAGATGCAATGTGGATAAAAAATAGACAAATAGAGATAAAACTGGTAAGAACTAACTAATAACTAATTGCCAATAATTAGAAATGAGATGAATCAAGGTCTCAACTACTATACTGACATGTGATTTCAATTTGGGCTGGATTTGTAGGGTACAAAATATTTCATACATTTTATACCTAGGTATAGAATGTTTCAGATGTTTTGTACCTAGTACTTTTGACTGAAACTTCTGGGGTCTTTCAACTATTTTTTATCTACCCGAAAAAGATCTAAAATCTTTGTAACTTTTTCCCAAACACACAAAAATGGGGGAAAGGTTGGGTAAAAGGGGTTTTCTTTGGTCAAACCCCTACTTAGGAATCAACATTGAAAATGAAAAGAAATTGCATAAAGGAAAGTATGTAAAAAGGTAAATGTTTGATTCACCTTGCATAAATTCTCATAGACGAATGTAGGAGCTGCTCATACCCATGAAGATGTTTGAATATGCTTGGAATCAAGAATTTGACCTAGAAATGTATAATAGGAATCAAGGATTCTCTCATAAGTGCATGGATCTATGAACACCACTCCTATATCTTCAATTTAGATATGCTTGATAAACATTTGTAATGAAGGAGAGATGAATGTGGATGGAAGGAAGGATCTTCTTGCTTGATTGAGAATTCCTCGACTTGGCCATCATGGGGGAGAAACTTGCTTCAATTGAGAAGATTGTCTTGGAATTCACTTGATTGAATTGGAGAAACTAGATCTTGGATGATTTCCTTTAAATTTTGAATCCAATTTCTCAAATGCCCAATTGCTCTTAATTGCTTGAATGTGTATTGATCATGAATGCTTGAGAATAGTAATTTGATATAAAAATGAGGAGAGATAGGGTGTTTAAAGACTTCATCTATCATTTTAGAATTCAAAAATAATTGAGGATGGCTACGAAATCTAATTTCTCACTAACACCCTGACACAGGGCTCGAGGCCAAATTTGGGCCAAAAAGTGTGGGAAGAGAATGTTTGAAACATTATGTTCTTGGATACAAAATGTTTCAAACATTTTGTACATAGGAGATTCAACCCAAATTCAAAACGGGTTTTGACCTAGTGGAAAAGATATGGGAAAAAATGAATCAAATTGCTAGGATCAAGTATAATGGACATCGGATCTCAAAATCACCAAAAATGGGGCCTAACAAAGAATCTAATTATGGGTGCTAACGTTTTAGGATATTACATTTAGCCTCCACTTTAGTGGTAGTATGTGACAAACACATGCTCAAAGTAAAGTAGATCAATGCATAAGAGTGATTTTATTATGGTCAAGGAGACAAAGAAACATTAAGCCCCCAAGTGACTAAGTACTCATCAAATCCAAAACCAAGATAAAAGAGGTAGTGCTTGAGAGCGAGAGAGAGAGAGAGAGAGAGAGTTGACCATTAGCCTAGTAAGGTATTTCCTTACCATGGATCATGCAAAGAGAAAGTGTTGTTGCATAAGATAGCATTAATAGTCTAACAAGTTGTGTTATGCTAGTTGTGTATGTAAAATAGCTTCATAGGATTAGTTCATCAAAATATCAACTCAATTATGGAAAATATAACAATTTCAAAGTAATTGAATTGAAATAATGACAATAAGCATCCTATGGATCTCTAAGTAGAAAAGCTAAAGAAATGCTCTCATATTAGCATTCACTAGAGACGACTCTATAATGAGAATTAATTATCTATGATGCAATTATCCCTAATCTTTAACTCAATTATGCTCAAAATCAAACTACAATTCTCCATTATGATCAAATTACGCAAATGACTCAAATTTCTATGAAAACCTAAATCAAATTCACTAGAGTAATGATGCACTAAGATAATGGCTTATTTACTCTATTGATGCACTCTATTTATAGATTTTCCCAAGCTTAGTGGGTAGAGTAAGATTAATAATGATTAAGTTTGAGTTAGGTTAATGGTTTCAAATGTTGAGACAGTAAATATTTTGTTCTCAAAACTTGGAGCAAAGAGACAAAATGAATGGTCACGATGCATCTCCAAGATGAGTGGTGGAGAATTGGTTTGTTCTTGATCCATGTGAGCTCATTCTTTCATTCTCATTGGTTAATTTTATTTTTGTCCCCATCTATTGGGTGAGAATAATTGGAATTAATAATTGGTTTATCTTAGCCATGTGTACCCTTGAATGGGTTGAATTTTCTTTAAACTATACAATTAATTGATCCTTTTGATTTAATTAATCCAATAGCCTTGATTTCAATTAATTCTTGCTTTCATCCTTGATTTCTTATTTCAATTTTACTTGACCATTTTTAGGTGTATACAAATTCCCCTCTTTGAATCAATGTGTGAAGCGCATTGGTTCAAAAAATATCTGATTGATTTGATTCACCGACGTTTGATCTAGTCTTGATGACTAATTTCAATGATAAAACCATGATTTTCTAATGATGCAATTTATATTATGATATTCAAATCCTAGTCTGATGCTTTGATTGGAAGAAAACCCTAATTGAGATGTCCCTACTGATGATTTCAAAAAAATTGTGCTCAATGCCCTTGATTTGAATTTTTTTGCTGATTTGCTTGATTTGAATTACAATATTGTATCGATGATGATATGATGGCATATCCCCTTGGGAAATGAATCAAAAATTATTTTGGATGATTTGATTGATTTTAGGAAATTTTGATTTGTTTCCTGATAAAATCAATTTGAAAATGCCCCGGTCATGAGAAAATATGATGACAACAACTATGAGTGATAAAATGTTGTTGATGCTTTGAATAAGTTGATGATGTTTTGATATTACTTGATGTCAGTCAGAATCACTTGGTTGATTTTTTATTGATGTCAATCTGATAGGATAGGTAGGTTGATGGATTGATTTTTCGCTCTCAAGATCTAGAGAGATGAAAAAATAGTTGATTTTCCTTCTTCAAGATCTAGAGGTAGGAAATTCTGATGTGCTCAAGATAAACAAATAGATGATAGGATAAATTGATTGACTTTAGATGATCAATTGGATGATTTGGCTGATTTATATATGATTTTATATGCTTAGTTAGATGTTTTGACAATACAAGGCTAATTAGATATTCTCATGATGCAAAATTCTAGATTGGTAGAAGAAAAGGGTCATCCATTGGTGCAGGTGCAGCTATAGGCATAGGTGATAGAAAGAGTTAGGTTGCCCCTAGTTAATAAAATGTGTGTTGATTATATCCTTGATGTAGCATGGATCATGAATTACATGTATTTGTATCTTGATGATATTGATGCACCTTTTTTGGTCAGATTGAGCATGATTTTTGATGATGGATATTTCAGACATTGATGATGTTGATTATGACTTTAATTATATATTGATGGATATTTGATGATGTATATTTCTAGACATTTGATGATGTATCATTGATATGTCCTTTTGATGATGAGAACTCTACCCCTTTTGCTTAAGGAAAATCTATAACTTTTAATATGCAAAATTTAATCTATATAGATGCAACTAGTTGTCTCTTTTAATCATAAAGATGTTTTTTTATATCATTGAGCTTTTTGGAATTTGAAATTGTTACAATCCTCACTGGTTATATTTTCAACCATGATGATATGAATACTACTTTCCTTAGATTTTAAGGTTGTAAGCAAACATGAAAAGAATTGATCCCCTTTCATATACAAATATCCTCAATGATTCTTTGATGATCGCGTCATTAGACGTGTAATGCCCCACTAGGGAACCCAGGAGATATTAACCTAAAACATGTTACTAAGTTTGCAGAATAATTTTTTTCTTAAATGTTTACAAACAATAATGAATAAACAAGTGGAAGTAAAACATAAAGGTCCATTTAAGTACACATAACATAAACATAATCTCCATAATAGATCACACATCTCAAGGGTTCCTTGATGTAGAAACTACGAAATACAATTACATTTATAAATTATATATTACATCATAATTACATCTAACTAATAAAGTATACATAATCATCAACATCCACTACACATGTCGCAGGATATGTAGTTACAATAAAATACAAAGTACAAATAGAGAAGGTACAAGAACAAGAATAAGTCCCAAGAAGATAAGAAAGGAAGTATTTGCAACCAGGATCACCCAACATTGGAACAAGGACGTCAGAGTCTCAAATGGTAAAAGAATCACTACCTCCCAACCTCATGGAAACCCATGGTTCCACTCCCAGCATGCTGAGGAGATAACATCAAATCTCACATGGATAATAATACCAATCAATCATGTAAACTAAGCAAGGATCCTAGAAACTCCTATCTCAAGGGTACAACTCATAAGTCAAAGGTACACATAATAACCCAAAGGCAACCAACACATGTAGGAAACCTAGAATGAAATCAGGGAAGTGTCATCACATGAGTCAACTCTAAGGTAACCTATTAGTCTCTCTAGACCTCGGCCTTTTGTGACTCTATGCGGTATCAGTAGTCCTTTCATACAGACAAGGAAAACCAACTATGCCAGACTCACCATCACTATTAGATTGTGATGTCCCCTTTCCAAGATAGGATTTAATAATAAATAATAAAACTAAATGAAATTAAAATATGAAATAAATGGATGAATATTAATGTTATAAAAATAAATAATAAATATAATATTAAACTATTGAAAAATTATATAAATCAAATATTATATATATATATATATATATATATATATATATATATATATATATATATATATATATATATATATATATATATATATATATATATATATATATATATATATATATATATATATATATATATATATATATATATATATATGTGCAGAAAATATATAATAATAAATTTCATGGCATTTATCTATATATTAGAACATGATATCCAACTGCTGCTAAATGATATCAATTGGTATAGCAGACAATGTCTGACACAGTTTCTGGCAATGTCTGGCTTTTCGTCTAAACCACCATACATAATATGTGAAGTACTAGCAATAATTAAATTAAATTAAAAGGGAAAAATGTGAAAGAATACCATCATATTGGAGACTTCAGTAATCTGGCCAACTCACTTGAGATAGTGACCATGTGTTAGGAAGTAAATTAATTGTTTGTTAAAGGCCAGCAAATTATATACTTTAGACAAAGACTTCATTAAAAAGCAATGTGATACTAATCTCAAATGTTAAAAAAGGATGGTCGATAATTATCAATTAGAGAATATATTAAATTTTGCGATATATACTAAGGGTCATTCTCTAAATAATACGATAGTTAAGTGTCAACATTTAGAGAAGGGTGTGAATTAAGTTAATAAAGCAATCTGTATAATTCAACATGTCTTTTAAAATTCTAAAAGACGTTACCACTCAATCTTGAAGGATATATTATGAGTTTAGATCTCACTTCAGCAAGCATGGAAGGATCAATAAGGAGAATGAGATCGTGGATTGAGATATTTATTTCTTATTAAAGAATCAGATAGTATAAATATATTAAAATTCATTCAAGAAATACATTCACAATTGACAAGAAACCATTAAAGAAATGATGTACTTTATCTATGAATTGATTCCGAATTACATAGTATTATAATTAGAAATAAGGGGAACCATAGAACAATTACAGAACATAACAAAAAATAAGAAAGAACAATATACAGGGAAAACAGAGCATAATAAAAGAGAAAAGGAATACTAAAATACTTAAGGAAGTCTGTAGAGACTTGCGGAAGCCTGCAGTACTTAGGTATGAGATTTAAAATACAATTTCATATACTTACACCTTCATAATATTGTATTATGTTAGAGTAAAGTATTAATTGTGTTAATTAACTTTACTCCCTTCTTAAGATGTCACCTTTTTTTTTGCTTTAGTTGTTTATATTTAAACCTCTCTTGCATTGATAGTGTTATATTTAAAACACTCATGCACTAGTTGTTTTAAATATAAACCTACAGGCATTAGTCATGTAATAATTAAACTAATTATTACATGCACTTCTTCTTTTTAGGGTTTGCCTTTCAAGACTTTCGATCTCCTTTATAAGGTTGATCCATTGTATATTTTATTTATTCATTATTTGAGGATATTTTCTTCTTCATATTTTTGAGTTTTTTGGATTTTGTGGATTTGTATTGCTCAAATCCTACATGGTATCAGAGCCTAATTTGCTACAACTTGTTCGCATTTGAAGGAATCAGAGATAAGAAAATCATCTGATTCAGATTATGGCTTTTAAAGTTATTTTTTATTGAAATTAGGGGGGTCCCTAAATTTTGGTGCACTTTGAGCTTAAATGGACCTCACTGTTGAGTTCGTATCACCCAAAAACCCCTATTTTGATATAAAATATTTATGATTTGGACAACTTTGCATTTTGAGGTATTTTTTGTACCAAACAACTTGGCACGCTTCTTGAGGTGAAATTTGTACGAATTGGAACATAAATCAAGGCAAAAAATCTCTGTTGGCATGCAAAATGAGGCAAAATTTTTACCATCTGGCATGCAAATCAAGACCTAAAAAATTGGCACATAAATCAAGGCAAAAATCCATAGGCCTAGCACGGATCTTGAGGCACGCATGCGATTTTGAAAAAAAAAATCTTCTTTTTTTTTTGCGGTGACAGCCATTTGGCAATCAAATTTAAGCCCGTCATTTGATGATGTCAGCATGCATCATCATCATTTGCACCATTTTTGGGCCCTCCAACGCAGCAGTTGGTATTTTGCCTATAACTTGAGCATATGGTGTTGAAATCGGGAAAATGAGATATCATCAGAAAGCTGGTTTCAAGCTCTATCCAGATCTAGAGGTTTTAATTTCTTATTTTTCTTTTTTCATGGTGTTTTTTCTTGTCAAATCCAAATGTTCAATTCTGGACTCTAGGAGCTCTATTTTGCGCATCCAAACTTTGTTTTGAGAAAATGATATATCATTGGAAAGCTTGTTCAGAGAGCTTTCTAGTGTTATGAGTCATTTTCCTAGATTCTGATCTAGGTATATTTTATTCATTTTTTTGTATTTCTGCACTATGGTGGATATCTTGGATGTTAGAGGTCCTAGGATCTCTTCCCTTTAGAGGACGGCTCTTCTTAGGCTGTTCTTTTGTTTCAGCAGCCTTCACTCTTCCTTGAGAAGTGTATACTTCACTTTTGTAGCATTCTTTTATGTACATGCACTGAGATAAAGTGTCATTCTATTGCATGCTTGGAATCTTGAACATGTTTGTGCTATTTGTACTTGCACTCCATTATAAAGTGCCATGGGGGGGGAGGGGGGGGGTTTGATGTTTTCCCTTGTTTTCCATCTACCTTTGTCAAGTGAGTATTCCTTCCATGGCATTAGCCTCAAGGTATCTTTATTTGTGTTTGTACTTTGACTGCACCTTCGATGTTCCTGGTTCTTCACGATGTAGTTCTTATTGACACTATTTTCAGTGTACCTGTCACCTCTCCCTTGTTAGCATTATGGGGGGGTTTCTACTGATCGTTCTTTTGCTTCTTTGGTTCGATAGTGTGAGCTATGTATTCAATATTTGTTCCTATGTGCTAGGTGGATGCAGTGGCTAGGTACCTATGCATTTCGATGAGATGGATCATTTACCATATAGACACTCTTTCTTTCCTATTTTTAGAGGCACTCTTCCATCTTTCATTGATCATCTCTTCAGGCTTTGGTATTTTATACCATCTGTATCTTTGAGTTCAATTGTTTGCCTTTGTTTGCCTCCTGATTTGAGTAGTGTCATTTGAGGGCACTCATTCATATTTCAGTCTTCTCTACCTAGTCATGCTCTACTTCAGTGGAGGATCTTCAGATCAGTAGTTACTTCTTGACAGAGTTTGCATCTTCTTACTTCAGTGATGTTCTACATGTTCATTCTTGTTCCTATTTTTTGGAACATTCCTAGTTTTGGAGGCTTCTTCAGTCCTTCAGATTAGTCTTTGTCTCTTTTTGGAGTAGAGTTTTTCCCATGTGGTTTTCTCTATTTCTCTGCTTTATAGAGACTCTCTTTTGTACTTGGAAACCTGAATAGGCCTTTTGTTGCCGGGACCCATTTTTCTCAGCACTGTAGTTTCCTTTGCTTTCTTCTTGCATTGTTTGTAGCTGCATTATTGCTCATCTTAAGGGGGGGGGGGGTGTTACAGTAAATTATTAATTATGTTAATTAACTTTACTCCCTTCTTAAGATGTCACCTTTTTTTGCTTTAGTTGTTTATATTTAAACCTCTCTTGCATTGGTAGTGTTATATTTAAAACACTCATGCACTAGTTGTTTTAAATATAAACCTCCATGCATTAGTCATGTAATAATTAAACTAATTATTACATGCACTTCTGCTTTTTAGGGTTTTCCTTTCAAGGCTTTCGATCTCCTTTATAAGTTTGATCCATTGTATATTTTATTTATTCATTATTTGAGGATATTTTCTTCTTCATATTTTTGAGTCAAACCCTTGCCCTCTTCTTGTCTCTACTTCCTTGTAACAGGTTTTCGTATGCAGGTGATCTTTGGGTTTTGTGGATTTGTATTGCTCAAATCCTACATATTCTTTACATATATAAATGACTATAATTGGAATTCATTGAATTATGCTATGAGCTTCACATGTTTTGTTTATGAATCTGAATAAAATTATTGTACAATTTTTATGTGGATGATATGAGACCATAGAGAGAATGAATAATGTGTTCATTAAGAGATGGATCCCATATCTAGAGGGGGCTAGAAGAAATTATTATAATTTCCTAGTCTCAAGATTAATATCTTAACAAAAGGATGATATGGATGGATCCCCGTATCTGGAGGGGGCTAGAGGAAATTGTGATAGTTCCCTAGTCTCGAGATTGTTATAATCTCACGTAGGTAGTATATATACTAATTGCTAGTCATATGCATATGCGTAGGCTTGGAAAACATTTAATTGCTTCCAAGAGATTCTTATGGGCAGTGCTCTTGGGATGACGTGTCGATAGCTTGATTGCTTAGAGTGGATATTATATCCCTCGAGCTGAGAATCGGGAATTCTGTGAAGCCCGACCTGGAGGAAGCTATAAGAATCACAATTTCCCCCTAACTAACGTAGATTAGAGTATGAGTCATATGATTATTACATGTTATTTTGGTCTAACATTGATTTTGCAGGAAACAATAAAGGGATATTACCAAGGGACATTACAAATGGTATCAGAGCATGATCCTGCCATCCTGCAGGGTAAAAGATGGAACAAGGAATCATTATGGTCAATAAGAAGGAAACTAACAATGTGTGAATTATGTGTATGCTCTGTGTCTTCATGCATTCATGTGTATACTTTGTGTTTGCTCCGTGTCTTCATACATATTATTTGTATACCTCCTGTATGCTTCGTGTCTTCATATATTCACACATATATTTCGTATTTTACAAACATGTGTGGTTCTATTTGTGGGTTGATTTAGATAAGAGAATAACTCAAAGGAACTCAAAAATATGAATTTATTAGTTTTATAGAGATAACATTGATACCTTTTGGGGTTATTGGACTCAAATTTACAAATTGAGATTATATCCTAGTTGTACAATAGAAGCCACTTACATGGAAAGATTTGTATAAAAATTGTCATTGCTGGAGGACAAGCAATTTTGGGGAAGGAAGGACTGTGATGTCCCCTTTCAAAGATAGGATTTAATAATAAATAATAAAACTAAATGAAATTAGAATATGAAATAAATGGATGAATAATAATGTTATAAAAATAAATAATAAACCGAATGATATCAATTGGTATAGTAGACAATGTCTGACATAGTTTCTGACAATGTCTGGCTTTTCCTCTAAACCACCGTACATAATCTGTGAAGTACTAGCAACAATTAAATAAAATTAAAAGGGAAAAATGTGAAAGAATACCATCATATTGGAGACTTCAGTAATCTGGCCAACTCACTTGAGATAGTGACCACGTGTTAGGAAGTAATTTAATTATTTGTTAAAGGCCAGCAAATTATATACTTTAGACAAAGACTTCATTAAAAAGCAATGTCATGATACTAATCTCAAATGTTAAAAAGGGATGGTCGATAATTATCAATCAGAGAATATATTAAAGGTTGTGATATATACTAAGGGTCATTCTCTAAATAATACGATAGTTAAGTGTAAGCATTTAGAGAAGGGTTTGAATTAAGTTAATAAAGCAATCTGTATAAAGCGACATGTCTTTTAAAATTCTAAAAGACGTTACCACTCAATCTTGAAGGATATATTATGAGTTTCGATCTCACTTCAGTAGGCATGGAAGGATCAACAAGGAGAATGGGACCATGGATTGAGATATTTATTTCTAATTAAAGAATCAGATAGTATAAATATATTAAAATTCATTCAAGAAATACATTCACAATTGACAAGAAACCATTAAAGAAATGATGTACTTTATCTATGAATCGATTCTGAATTACATAGTATTATAATTAGGAATAAGGGGAACCACATAACAATTACAGAACGGAACAAAAAATAAGAAAGAACAATATACAGGGAAAACAGAGGATAATAAAAGAGAAAAGGAATACTAAAATACTTAAGGAAGTCTGTAGAGACTTACAGAAGCCTGCAGTACTTAAGGTATGAGATTTAAAATACAATTTCATATATATATATATATATATATATATATATATATATATATATATATATATACACTTACACCTTCATAGTATTGTATTTTTTACATATATAAATGATTATAATTGGAATTCATCGAATTATGCTATGAGCTTCACATGTTTTTTTAATTGTTTATAAATCTGAATAAAATTATCATACAATTTTTATGTGGATGATATGGGACCATAGAGAGAATGAATAATGTGTTCATTAAGAGATGGATCCCATATCTAGAGGGGGCTAGAAGAAATTATTATAATTTCCTAGTCTCGAGATTAATATCTCAACAAAAGGATGATACAGATGGATCCCTGTATCTGGAGGGGGCTAGAGGAAATTGTGACAGTTCCCTAGTCTTGAGATTGTTATAATCTCACGTAGGCAGTATATATACTGATTGCCAGTCATATGCATATGCGTAGGCTTGGAAAGCATTTAATTGCTTCCAAGAGATTCTTATGGGCAGTGCTCTTTGGATGATGTGTTGATAGCCCAATTGCTTAGAGAGGATCTTATATCCCTCAGACTGAGAATCGGGAATTCTGTGATGCCCGACCTGGAGGCAGCTATAAGAATCACAATTCCCCCCTAACTAACGTAGATTAGAGTATGATTCATATGATTATTACATGTTATTTTGGTCTAATGTTGATTTTGCAGGAAACAATAAAGGGAGATTACCAAGGGACATTACATAGATGGGAAAACATCTTCTCCTACTCCCATCCTTAGCCTATACTAGCACTCAAGGCATGAGTGAGGAATCATTATCTTATTAATTAATTTTAACCCCATTTAGTTTAATATTATCACTTGATTAGGTAACTTATTGAGGATACCCAGGTAGCCACTTCCGGGCTCCAACACCTCCAAAGTAAGCCACTTCTCTTTTAACACCTAGGAAACCTACCCTAGGTTTATAATCTCAAGATCATGACTCAAGGTCAACGAAATCCATAATTTCCAAAACTAGTTCCAAAGAATTAACAGAAACACACAATGCAATTTCCATCATAAAAATATTCATAAGGTTGGGTCTCATTATGATCAAAAGCCATAAAAGTATGCAAGGAAAAAATGCAAATACAATACTTCTAATTCCCGCCTCTGGTAACAATCCTATTAGGTTGATGTAACTATTTCCCCTCTTATTCCAAACGCAGAAAGAAAATAAATAGACAAATAATAGAATTTAATACAATAAACTAATTTGTAAAATTCCATCACAAAATTAATTTACTTAATAATCACTAACAAACTATAATTACATTTAATTAATTAAATTCTAACCCTAACAAATCAATTTATTACTTAACAAAATAAATTGAGTTTAGGAATTAAAATTACTAACACACTATAATTTCATAGTGTAAAATAGAAATAAATTAAATTACCCAATTATAATAATCAAACGTGCCTTCAAAAATAACATGCCATAAAAGGGCTTATAAAATAAATTACTTAAATAATCAACCTAATCGAATTAAATAATAACTGAAAGAAAAAGGAACC
The DNA here is from genome assembly GCA_027943335.1 of Chamaecyparis obtusa. Taxonomy (NCBI): domain Eukaryota; kingdom Viridiplantae; phylum Streptophyta; class Pinopsida; order Cupressales; family Cupressaceae; genus Chamaecyparis; species Chamaecyparis obtusa. Next base: position 344,634 of record BSBK01008200.1, read on the forward strand.
ACGCGCAATCACATTATGCACATATAAAAATAAATAATTATATTCTAACTTAAAATTTACCATTTAATAAACATTCCTTATTTCATTATTTATTTTAACATTTAATTTTAATATATTATTATCTTATTTCATTAAAAAAAAATTTAATATTTAAAAAAATAAAAATAAAAATTTAAAATAAATTTAATTTTTTTTAAAAAAAAAAATTACAAATAAAATGTTCGGGGGGGGGGGGGGGGGGCATTGGCCCTCCCCACGGTTGCCAACACGGCATTTCAGGTCTATCATGCGACACCCTGGACTACCTTGCGGTAGTCCCCTAAGGATTGCTAACGACAGCCCCTGGGGCTACCATGCGGCAAGACTGCCGATGACAGCCTTGGGGCTACCGCCGACAACCTTAGAGTTGTCGGTAGTGGGGGGGCTAGGGAAAGGCCCCGCCTCCCCTAAAATATATTTAATTTTTTTATATATATTTTTAAAATATTTTTTTTTAAAAAGGGGCTAGTAATTCACTATGCCAAAAATAGAGAGCTATTTTTAAACAAAAAAAATTAAAGAAGAATTTTGCAAACAAAAAAGGAAGAATATATTATGTGAATATATATACAACACACACACACACATATATATACATATAACCTTTTCATTATTGAATGTAAATTTTGATCAAATAAGCATATTCCTCCTTTTTTTTAAAATAACAACCAAATTGAAAACCTAAGATGCACAAATCTTTCTGGGTATTTTTCCAAATTATTTTCTAGGTTTTTTAATTGAAAACTTCTTTCCAAACCCTATACCAAATTTGTATTGTTTACTAAAAGTTTTATTATGAAAAATTGAACCTAGGGTTTCCAGATAAGATTTTCCTTCATAATTAATTTAAAAATCAATATTCTAAGTTACTTATAATTCATAAATTCGAAATCCTATTGAATTCAACAAAAATTAAAAACAAGAACTGCATGCAGACACACCCATTTTTTTCAGAGACCAAACATGGAAGAGAATTATAAACAACTAGATACTCAGATCTAACAGGCACAGAGAATACACTCATTCTAGAATTACAAAAAATACAATCACAAGGGCTTCTAAACCCCACCTCAAACACCAAATAGATAATTTTGAAGATGACCAGATACAAAGACAATCCAAGCTCTTAGAAATTTTCTCTAAACTGACTCCTTCACCCAAAATTCTTCAAACCTATGTGTTGAAAATAATGGCCAAACTTTCACAATATAGGAAATCTGAATTCCGCATGCAAAATTTGGAACTCAACTCCACTCACAACCTTGTTTCCATCAATCCCTTAATTCCTCCAATTACAGTTATGAACTCAAGTCTATTTTCTAATTTGTTTATGTTAATCCACTTAACTCAAAATTGACTAATTCTTTTAGTTTATTTATTTCAATTTGATTGTGAAACTTAATTGCATTTGAATTAAATTAAATAATAACATTTAGTCTAATGTTACTTTTCACATGTTATTTAATATTTCAATTAATAAACATCTTCTATTCGAAAAGTTGAATTTATAAATAATTAAATCTAAAGTGAATGTATTTAATTAATTTACATTAATTAAATATCTTTATTTCCACAATAAGCTTTTTTTAATCAAATCATTAAATTTAATAAATGTATTTAATTAATTTTTATTAATTAAATACTCCCACATTTAAATAGCTAAAAATAACAAGATCTAATTTATTTAAATTACACAATTAATATAAATAAATTATCTAATTATAGCAATCTTATCAATCAACCAGAAATCAACTAAACTTAAAGAATCATAACCATGCTCAATGAATGGACTATAACTCACATCACCTGGATAAATTTAAAAAGGGTAAAATATCATAATCTTGTCCACTATTCAGGACAATAGAATGACTTAGGTTGGGATTTGGATTTGAATATTATCTCCTCTTTTTTACCATTGAAACTTGCGATATGGCATGCTCATCCTGATAATTCAAGGAAGTCAATGCTTGATACCTGCAAACCTGCATAAAAGACCAGCATATATATATATATATATATATATATATATATATATATATATATATATATATATATATATATATATATATATATATATATATATATATATATAGACACACACACACACACACACACCAATGGTGGGGATCGGGACATTGTGTGGATCCTGCAAGCAGGTAAACTATGACTTCGTCCCTCAATCATATCAAACATGTCAAACATAAAAGTCAAAGCATACATGATAACCATACACATGCAAGTATGGGGTGAGTATAACCATAACCATAAACATTATTTAAACATGTAAATAATCATTATTAAAAATAACTAACATCATATAGCTGCAAATATAATATTCATAATTATTCAATCATCAAAATCACCATGTAATGTCATACGTCCAAAACCACATAATAACTGAAATATCAACACACACATAAAAGTGGCCTAAAAGAGTTTGGCAATATAAAACTGAAAAGAAAACTATGGGTGGCCACTACAAGATGAACCTGCATACTACTATGAATCAACTTGACAAGCACTCAAGCAAAAATCAATAAAATAACATGTCTTCATAATTGCTTATCTAGTCAAAATCATCATTGATTTGCTAAAAGACATGATTCCAAAAATTTAGTAAAACTTTGAACATTTTGCCATTGTCTTTAGATCCATATTTCAGAAACTTCATCCATTTTTTTATCCTTATGTTTAAGCTTTTTAGATTTTTATCTGATTTTTTGTTTGAGAATTTGGATGTGCCAAATGTTGTTTCTTTTATCACAAGTGAAGTGGTGAAGGTATAACTAGGTGGTACAAGATGAGGTTAATACAGAGTGGGAAACCATGTACAATGTGAGTTTAATAACAAAGATTGTATTTGGAAAGGAGGAGAGGACTAGAGGTAGAACAAGTGGATGAAATGAAGCATGGTATGGACGATGATAAATTTTTTAAGTAGTATTGGGCACAAGAGTTGGATATTTGAATAGCATTCCAGGTGTTTAGATGTCATAGTTTCATGAGTGAAATTTGTTATGAAGTCTCCTACTCTAACCTCTAAGAAAAAATAGTTATGACAAGTTCACTTATTTGTTTTATCCTTATCCAAGAATCAAATCTCTTCAATTTATAATTCATAAAGACCCCTATATATTTCAAAGGCCAAATCCTTCTCAAAAAAACTAAAAAAATTGATAAAGATTCTATTTTCAAAAAAGAGCTATTATACTATAAAAAAATTTACTTATTGGTGTTAATTATTGTACATAGTGAAAAGATGAGAAAAGGCAGAGGGGTCATTTACTCCTCTATTTCAAACTTATACACTCAGAAGGAAGATGTCTCAATAGGATCAAGTAAGGACATAAGCATTGAATGGGGAAGTGATCCTTTGGTAAATATATAATTTGAAAATTAAAAAGTGAGAAGATGCAATGTAGACAACAAATAGATGAATAGAGACAAAACTGGAAATAACAGATTGATAACTAATTGCCAAAAATTAGAAATGAGCTGAATTAGGGTCCAGACTACTATACTGACCTATGGTTTCAATTTGAGCTAAAGTTGTAGGGTACAAAAAAATTCAAATGTTCTATATGTGGGTATAAAACATTTAATGTGTTTTGTACCTAACGCTTTTGATCAAAAATTTTGAGAGTGCTCTGACTATTTCTGATCTATCTAAGAAAGATCCAACAACTCTGTAACTTGTTCTCACACACAAAAATTTGGGCAAAAGGTTGGGTGAAAGGGGTTTCCCTTGTTCAAACCCCTACTTAGGAATCAACCTTGAAAATGAAAGGAAAATGCATAAAGGAAAGCATGTAAAAAGGTAAATGTTTGATAAACCCTCATGGATGGATCTATAAATCCCTCATGCCCATTAAAAATGTTTGAATGTTCTTTGAATACAAGAGTTGAATTTAAAATATAGAATAAGAATCAAGGATTCCCTCACAAATGCATGGATTTCTGAATGCCACTCCTATATATCCAATGTAGATACATTTGATAATCACTTGCAATGAAGGAGAGTTGAATGCATATGGAAGGAAATATCTTCTTGCTTGATTGAGAATTCTTCCACTTGGACATCATGGAGAGAAACTTTCTTGAATGGAGAAAAATTCCTTAGAAATTACTTGAATGAATTGGAGAAACTAGATCTTGGATGTTTTCCTTCAAATCTTAAATCCTATTACTTGAATGCTTGATTTCTCTTGATCTCTTGATTGCACTCAATAGCTTGAGTGTAGTTGTGATATAAAAAATGAGGAAATATAGGGTTTTTATATACTTCATCCATCATTTTGGGATTCAAAATAAGTCAGTTTCACGATGGGATCTAATTTCCCACTAACACCCCGACATAGGGCTCTAGGCCAAATTTGGGCCAAAAAGTGTTGGAATAGAATGTTTGAAATAGTCTAATCCCAGCTAGAAAATATTTCAAAGGTTCTATACCTAGGAGAAGTAACCCATATTTGAACTAAGTTTTGGGATGATGGAAAAGATGTGAGAAAAGAGGATTCAAGTTTCTAGGATCAAGCATAACAAACATCAGATCTCAAAAATAACAAAATGGGGCCTAATAGAACATCTAATTATAGGTGCTAGCTTTATAGGATGGTACATTTAGCCCCCACTTTAGTAGGAGTATGAGACAAACTCATGATCATGGTAAATTAGATCAATGCATAAGAATGATCTTATCAAGGTCAAGGAGACAAAGAAACATCAAGCCTTCAAGCGACTTAAGTCTTCACAAAATCACAGAGAGAGAGAGGAGAGAGAGAGAGAGAGAAGCCTAGTAAGGTATTGCCTTACTATGGATCATGCAAAGAGAAAACATTGTTGTAAAAGATGGCATTGATAGTCTAGAAAGATGTATAATGCTAGTCAACCCAACAAAACAAAGGGTATCAATCCTTAATGAAAGCATTATATCCATTAAGGGATCTTGAAAAGGTGATCAGTCCTAAATAAATAATTGTCTCAAAAGGGATCTAGAAAAGGAGGAT